>JARHVA010002943.1:1440000-1832500 GCA_037957365.1 Torreya grandis | reverse complement strand
ATAGCTCCACTTCCTGGCTCCTCATCCAGGGAACATCCTTTCAGTGCCCCAACACCCTTTAAGGTTTAGGTAAATTTTGATATTCCTACGTTTGAAGGCAAAATCAATGTTGATGCAGTATAAAACTGGTTGGATCAACTGTCTTCCTGCTTCTCTATAAATAAGCTCACCAATGGAGAAAAGATTACTTTTGCTCTTTTGAAATCATCATTGCCTGTGAAAAATTGGTGGGAAGTATAAAAAAAGAGGTTCAGTATAGATGACATTGGCCTTGAGGTGGAATCTACCTGGGATGATTTTTTGGAAGTGGTAAAAGAAGAATACTATCCCATTGGAGCATATGATGATCTATACATACAATGGCAACAACTTCACCAAGGTAAGGACCAATCTGTTCAAGATTACATAGACACTTTTCATTCTTTGTCTGCAAGATTAGGCATTCAAGAAAGTGAGAAACATAAGACTCTCAACTATCATGGTGGACTACAATGGTACATACTGGGGGAAATGGAACACTTCAATTTGGAAACCCTTGATGAGGCATACAAATTCGTAGTGAAGAAAGAACAGAAGCATTGGTAGAAAGAATACAAAGAGTCAACCCGCAAAATGGAAAATTGACAAGGAAGGTAAAACATGAGGCAAAAATTAGAAGCAAAAGGAGTTTTAGGATAAGAAATCCTAGAAGGGTAGGGCTATAAAATGGTGTGATTAATTAAAAATTGGAACTCATTCCAAAGAAGAATGTCGAGCCATCAAGTCACTACTTTCTAAGTGAAAATACTTGACATCTACTACTTTGCCTCATACACAACCCACAGTCAAAGATGATGAAGAATAAATTGTAGATGCTGAGCCTGACACCATCATCACTTCATCACAGACCCATGAGGAAAGACTAGATGACAAGGAAAGATTGTTTCACTCCAAATTATGGGTAAAAGGTAAGCGCTGCATTTCATTCTTGATAGTAGGAGTCAAAAGAATTTAATCTCTGTTAAAGTTGTGAAAAGTCTAAATCTATCCATGAAGCCTCATCCAAAGCCCTACAGTATTAGATGGTTGAGCCCATCAGTGTCTTCTTTCATATGCTATAAAACCACTCCAAGATGAAGTCTTGTGTGATGTGGTCAATCTAGATGTTTGTGATGTACTCCTTGGTCATCTGTTCATGTATGAGCGCCATGGAATATATGAATCATGAACCTAAAGGATCACCCTCACTCTTGGAACATAGTGCTATAGGGTACTAGAGGTACCACCTCCCACATCTGTCTCCCTGATCAGTGCTAAGCAATGCAAGAGATTGGTGGGGAAAACAAAGCAATTTGTTCTCATGGTGGTCAAAGCACAAAAATCCAAGAAGGCTGATGTTGTAGTCCTGACTACACAATCAACACAACAATAGAATAAGATAGGACAAATCACAGGAGAATATGATGACTTATTCAAGTCACCCACAAGAGTTCTACTACATTTATAGGTAAAACATTCTATCAATTTGATCCCAGGATCACCTTTGCCTAATAGTCTTGTGTATCATAGATTAGTTTTGGAGAATGATGAGATAAAAAGATAGATTCAATAATTGATCCAAAAGGGTCACATTAGGCCAAGCTCTTCACCTTGTGGTAGCCCAATTGTCTTGGCATCGAAGAAAGATGGAACATGAAGGCTTTGCATTGACTACCAAGCCCTGAATAAAATCTTTGTGAAGAATCGTTATCCTCTCCCCAAGATTGATGACCTGCTAGACTAGCTCCATGGTGTGAAGTTCTTCACCAAAATTGATCTCAAATCTCATTATCACCAAATTCCCATCGATCCCACTGATGTCTAGAAGACTGAATTCAAATCTAAGGAGGGGCTCTTTGAATGGTTGGTTATGCCTTTTGGCTTAACTAATGCACCTACAACCTTCATGAGGATGATGGATGACATCTTATGACCCTTCACCAACTCATTTGTGGTTGTATACTTAGATGACATATGCATCTATAGTAGAACATGGGAAGAACATTTGCAACATGTTCGTAAGGTGCTTCAAACTCTTTGGGAGCACAATTTGTATGTAAATCTTGACAAATTCACATTTGGGATGACAACAATTTAGTACCTCAGGTACATTATGGATGAGGAAGAGGTCCACGTTGATCTAGAAAAGATTTAGGTTATTCGAGAATGGCCCACACCAAGGACCCTCATAGAGCTTCATAGCTTTTTGGGTCTTACAAATTTCTACAGCAGGTTTGTTCTTGGATTTTGACATGTTGCTTGGTCACTAACCCAAGTGACTAAAGGAGGAACTAAAGCTACATTTTAGTGGGGTGAAATACAACAAAGGGCATTTGAGAATTTGAAGAACAGACTCTGCTCAGCCCCTATTTTTGTCTTGCCATATTTTAATCAACCTTTTGAGTTGATGACAGATGCATCTGAATATGCCATGGGAGCTATCATCATGCAACATGGCCATCCTATTGCATATCACTGTGGAATTTTCACTAATACAATCAAGAAATATCCAACATATGATAAGGAGCTCTATGCCATTGTGTAAGCCTATAAATAATGGAAACACTACATCTTGGGGAAATAAATGGTCATCCACACTGACCACAGACCATTGAAATTCATCTAGATGCAAAGCAAACTATGAAATGAGAGGCACCAAAAGTGGGCCACATATCTTCAAAAATTCCACATGATAATCAAACACAAAAAGGGGAGCTCAAATATAGCTATAAATTGTCTAAGCCACTCACTAGTTACTATACTCACAATAGTTTTGGACCTATGCGGACATGAGACTGCCACTTGGGGTGCTCTATATGAAGAAGATCCTACCTTTGCTGATACATATCAAGCACTTAAAAAATATAAACATGTTTTTGATTTTTTTTAAAGATAATTTCCTCTATCATATGGGGCACATCTGTGTTTCAGTTACAGAGCAACAAAAGATGATATGGGAAGCACACTTTAATAGGATAGTTGGACACTCTGGTATTGAAAAGACATTGGTAGTTCTTTAAAAACACTTCTACTGGCCCCATATGTGAAAGGATGAGGAAAGATATCTAAAATCTTTCACCCCATGTGCGATAGCCAAGCCAAAAAATAAGAACAAAGGATTGTACATGCCATTTCCAGAACCAATCAGGCCTTGGGAATCTGTCTCAATAGATTTTCTCTCAGGTTTTCCCACTTCAAAACATGGTAAGGACTATATTTTTGTGGTAGTTTATAATTTTTCAAATACGGCTATCATGATTACTTGTAAGAAAAATATATCTACTGAGGAAACTGCTCAACTATATTCTAGTCATGTATGGCTCCATTTTGGTCTCCACAAGTCCATTGTCTCAAATTGAGATAGCAGGTTCCTGAGCATCTTCTGGTCCACTCTATGGAAGATGATGGATACTAAGCTGATGAAGTCTACAGCCTTCCATCCAAAGACTAATGGCCAAATAGAGGTGGTAAACTACTTGATTGTTCACATGATTTAGATGTATCACTAAAAACATCCATCTGCATGGGATGAGGGACTTCTTTTCATACAACATGGATACAATCGAGTGTTGCACTTTTTGACGAAGCACAGTCCATTGCAAGTATGTTCTAGGTTCCAACCCATGGAACCAATTGATATAGTTATTCCATTTTCCACCATGGAATATACGCCTCATGGAAGATCTGAGGTAGCAAAAGCAACAAAGTTTATTGAACAAATGCAACACATCCAACAAAAAGTTCATGACATCCTGGAGAAGATGAATCAGAAGTATAAGCAATGCCATGACAAACATAGGATTGCACACCATTTTACTGTGGGTGACAAGGTTCAGTTGTGGCTTTAGAAGGAATGAATTGTAGGACCACACAAAAAGATTTGGCCTCTATGATATGGTCCCTACACCATCACTAGAAGAGTTAGAGAAAATGCTTTTGAGTTGAACCTACCAGCCTACCTTGGTCTGCATCCAATATTCAATATGGAGCTCCTCAAACCATATCACCCACCTCTATTGGACACTTTAGTTGTAGGGGAACAAATAGACATTGATGAGCTTGATCCACTGAGTTTTGCTCCAGTGGAAGAGGATTAGATTGTGGATACCTAGATGAAGACAACAAGAGGATGCTCTATTCCGGTTTATGGAGTGATCAAAAGGGGCTAGCTTAGCCATCAAGGTGAATGGCTCATAGAGAATAAAATCAGGAAACAAATACCAAACCTAATGGGGAACATTGATGCAATGGGGACCATTGATTTTTAAGGAGGGAGGAATGATCTGGGCAATAATTTAGGCAACAATTCGGGTGACAGTTCGACCCCAATTAATGATAGAACTTTCGAGAGCCATAACTTTTGCACCGTAGCTCCAATTGACTCGCCATTTGAACCGTTAGAAAGATAAGAATAAGGATAAATTCAAATGGCATTGATCTATGCTAATTGAATTTTAAAACTTGAAAACCTAATGGAAGTGCCCCAAATTTCAATTTTAGTAGTGTAGTCTAAAAATAGTAAGTTTCTAAAAATAGTAATTCCTCAAATTCTCTATTGTTTTAAATCTTGGAAGTCAAACCAATTAATCTCCCTCAATATTGGTGACCTTACAGATCCTCACCATGCTTTTACAATGTGTATAAATGAAGAGGTAACCTGAAATGTGAAGATAGACATCTCTTCCTAGAGATAAGCGTATATTTGTATTGCAATCTTGAGTAATACTACATCTCTTTTCAAAGAATTCAATGTTACTATGTTATTTATATGCTATTGAGATATTTATCAACTAGAAATTCTGAGTTTTTGATTAGTGGTATCAGAGCGGTTTGTCTTGAGAGTGTATGATCCTAAGGATGAGGTCAGGCTACAAGAAGCTTGGGTGGGAAACAATAGAGCTTCCAAATTTTCCACTTGTTCTCTCCAAATGACTTCAAATGGCAGATGAAACTAAGACATATGATCCTTTCAAGGAATGGGTGAATGAAGCCCTCCAATGGAAACAAGTACAGATTTTGCAACAATTTTCCCAAATTCTTTAAACACTTCTGATGGGAAATCATGGCTCTATGGCTCCACTTCCTAGCTCCTCATCCAAGGAACATCCTTTCAGTTCCCCAACACCCTTCAAGGTTTAGGTAAATTTTGATATCCCTACATTTCAAGGCAAAATCAATGTTGATGTAGTAGAAAATTGGTTGGATCAACTAACTTCTTACTTCTTTGTAAATAAGTTCACCGATGGAGAAAAGATTACTTTTGCTCTTTTGAAATCATCATTGCCTGTGAAAAACTAGTGGGAAGTATACAAAAAGAGGTTCAGTACATATGACATTGGCCTTGTGGTGGAACCTACCTAGGATGATTTTTTGGAAGTGATGAAAGAAGAATACTATCCCATCGGAGCATATGATGATCTATACATACAGTGGCAACAACTTTGCAAGGGTAAGGACCAATCTGTTCAAGATTACACAGACACTTTTCATTCTTTGTCTACAATATTGGGCATTCAAAAAAGTGAAAAACATAAGACTCTCAAATATTATGGTGGAATACAATGGTACATGTGAGGGGAAATGAAAATCTTCAATTTGGAAACCCTCGATGAGGCATAGTGAAGATTGAACAAAAGCATGGCAGAAAGAATACGAAGAGTTAACCCAAAAAATGGAAAAGTTACAAGGAAGGTCAAACACGAGGCCAAAATTAGAGGCAAAAGGAGTTTTAGGATAAGAAATCCCAGAAGGGGGAGGCTGGAAAATGGTGTGATTACCAAAAAACTATAACTCACTCTAAATAAGAATGTTGAGCCATCAAGTCACTACTTTTTGAGTCACAATACTCGACATCTACTACTCTGCCTCATACATAACCCACAGTCAAAGAGGATGAAGAAGAAATTATAGATGCTAAGCCTGACACCATTGTTGCTTCATTACAGACCTGTGAGTAAAGACTAGATGACAAGGAAAGATTGTTTCACTCCAAATTATGGGTAAAAGGTAAACCTCTGCATTTCATTCTTGATAGTGGGAGTCAAAAGAATTTAATCTCTGCTAAAGTTGTGAAAAGTCTAAATCTATCCATGAAGCCTCATCTAAAGCCCTAGATTATTGGATGGTTGAGCCCAGGGAGAGACCTCCATGTCACCCATCAGTGTCTTCTTTCATATGCTATAAAACCATTCCAAGATGAAGTCTTGTGTGATGTGGTCAATTTAGATGTTTGTGATGTACTCCTTGGTCAGCCATTCATGTATGAGTGACATGGCATCTATGAATCATGAACTTGAAGGCTCACCCTCACTCTTGGAACATGAAACTATAGGGTACCAAAGGTACCATCTCCCACATCTGTCTCATTGATCAGTGATAAGCAATGCAAGAGATTGGTGGAGAAAACATAAAAATTTGTTTTCATGGTGGTCAAACCACAAAAATCAAATAAGGTTGATGTTTCAACCCTGACTACATAATCAACACAACAACAGAAGTAGATAGGATGAATCATAGGAGAATATGATGACTTATTCAAGTCACCCATAGGAGTTCCACTAAATTGCCAAGTAAAACATTATATTAATTTGATCCTAAGATCACCTTTGTCTAATAGTCCTATGTATCATAGATTAGTTTTAGAGAATGATGAGATAAAAAGATAGATTCAAGAATTGATCCAAGAGGGTCACATCAGGCCAAGCTCTTCACCTTGTGGTAGCCCAATTGTCTTGGCACTGAAGAAAGATGGAACATGGAGGCTTTGCATTAACTATAGAGCCCTGAATAAAATCTCTGTGAAGAATCATTATCCTCTCCCTAGGATTGATGACATCCTGGACCAGCTTCGTGGTGCGAAGTTCTTCACCAAAATTGATCTCAAATATCATTATCACCAAATTCCCATCAATCCCACTAATTTCTGGAAGACTGCATTCAAATCTAAGGAGGGGTTCTTTGAATGGTTGGTTATGCATTTTAGCTTAACTAACGCACCTGCAACCTTCATGAGGATGATGGATGACATCCTATGACCCTTCACCAACTAATTTGTGGTTGTCTACTTAGATGACATATGCATCTATAGTATAACATGGGAAGAACATTTACAACATGTTCGTCAGGTGCTTCAAACTCTTCAAGAGCACAAGTTGTATGCAAATCTTGACAAATACACATTTGAGATGACAATAATTCAGTACCTCAGGTACGTTGTGGATGAGGAAGGGGTCCATGTTGATCCAACAAAGATTTGGGTTATTTGAGAATGGCCCACACCAAGGACCCTCACAGAGCTTCACATCTTTTTCGGTCTTTCAACTTCCTATCGCATATTTTTTCTTGGATTTTCACATGTCATTTGGTCACTAACCCAAGTGACTAAAGGAGGAGCTAAAGCTACATTTTAGTGGGGTGAAATACAATAAAGGGAAATTGAGAATTTGAAGAATAAACTCTGCTCAACCCCTATTTTTGCCTTGCTAAATTTGCATCAACCCTTTGAGTTGATGACAGATGAATCTAAATATGCCATGGGAGCTGTCATCATGAAACATGGCCATCTTATTGCATATCATAGTGAAACTTTCACTGATATAGTAAGGAAATATCCAACATATGATAAGGAGCTCTATGCCATTTTGCAAGCCTACAAATAATGGAAACACTACATCTTGGGGAAAGAAACGGTCATCCACACTGACCACAGACCATTGGAATTCATCCAAATGCAAAGAAAACTTTGAAATGAGAGGCACCAAAAGTGGGCCACATATCTTCAGCAATTCCACCTGATAATCAAACATAAAAGGGGAGCTCAAATATAGCTATAGATTGTCTGAGCTGCCCACCAATTACTATACTCACAATAGTTTTGGACCTGTGCGGATATGAGACTGCCACTCGGGGTGCTCTATATGAAGAAGATCCTACCTTTGCTAATACATATCAATCACTTCAAAAAGATAAACATGTTTTTGATTTCTATTTGCAAGATAATGTCCTCTATCATATGGGGCACATTTGTGTTCTAGTTGTAGAGCAACAAAAGATGATATGGGAAGCACACTTCAGTAGGACAACTAGACACTTTAGTATTGAAAAGACATTGGCAGTTCTTCAAAAACGATTCTACTAGCCCCATATGTGAAAGGATTTGGAAAGTTATCTCAAATCATGCACCCCATGTGTGATATCCAAGCAAACAAATAAGAAGCAATGATTTTACATTCCATTTCCAGAACCAACCAGGCCTTGGGTATCTATCTTAAAGGATTTTCTCTCAGGTTTTCCCACTTCAAAACATGGTAAGGACTGTATTTTTGTGGTAGTTGATCATTTTTCAAAAATGGCTATCATGATTGCTTATAAGAAAAATGTATCTACTGAGGAAACTTCTCAACTATATTTTAGTCATGTATGGCTCCATTTGGTCTCCCCAAGTCCATTATCTCAGATCAAGATAGCAGGTTCCTGAGCATCTTCTAGTCCACTCTATGGAAGATGATGGATACTAAGCTGATGAAGTCCACATCCTTCCATCCACAGACTGATGGTCAAACACAGGTGGTAAACCACTTTATTGTTCACATGATTTAGATATATCACTCCAAACATCCATGCACATGGGATGAGGGACTTCTTTTCATATAACATGGATACAATCGGGTGCTGCACAGCTTAACCAAGCATAGTCCATTCCATGTATGTTCTGGGTTCCAACCCATGGCACTAATTAATATAGCAATTCCATTTTCCACCATGGAATACACACCTCATGGAAGATTTGAGGCAGCAAAAGCAAAAAAGTTTATTGAACAAATGCAACTCATCCAACAACAAGTTCATGGCATCTTGGAGAAGATGAATCAGAAGTATAAGCAATGCCATGACAAACATAGAATTACACACCATTTTGCTATGGGTGACAAGGTTTGGTTGTAGCTTCAGAAGGAATGACTTGGAGGCCCACATAGAAAGATTTGGCCTCTACGATATGGTCCCTACACCATCACCAAAAGAGTTGGAGAAAATGCTTTTGAGTTGAACCTACCAGCCTACCTTGGTCTGCATCTAATATTCAATGTGGAGTTCCTCAAACCATATCACACAACTCTATTGGACACTTTAGTTGTAGCAGAACAACTAGACATTGATGAGCTTGATCCATTGAGTTTTTCTCCAGTGGAAGAGGATCAGATTATGGATACCTGGATGAAGACAACAAGAGGATGCTCTATTCCACTTTATCAAGTGGTCAAAAGGGGCCAGCTTAGCCATCAAGGTGAGTGGCTCATGGAGAATCAAATCAAGAAACAACTACCACACCTGATGGGGATCGTTGACCCAATGGGGACCATTGATTTTCAAAGAGGGAGGAATGATCTGGGAAACAATTTTGGTGACAATTTGGGTGACAGTTCCACCTCAATTGATGACGAAACTTCTAGGAGCCATAACTTTTGCACCATAGCTCCAATTGACTCACTGTTTGAATCGTTGGAAAGCTAAGAATGAGGATAATGTCATGAAATGGAAATGATATCTGGTCAATGAAGGTTTAATACTAAAAACCAAATGGAAGTGCCCCAAATTTTAATTTTAGTAGTGTAGTCTAAAAATAGTAAGTTTCTAAAAATAGTAATTCCTCAAATTCTGTATCATTTTAAATCTTGGAAGTTGAACCACTTAGTCTCCCTCAAGATTGGTGACCTTCTAGATCCTCCCCATGCTTTCAAAATGTGTATAAATGAAGAGGTAAACTAAAATGTGAAGACAGATAGCTCTTCCTAGAGATAAGCATATATTTATATTGCGATCTTGAGTAATAGTACATCTCTTCTGAGAGAATTCATTGTTATTGTGTTATTTCTATGCTATTTAGATATTTGTCAACCAAAAAATTTGAGTTTTGGATCAATGATATTGGAGTAGTTTGTCTTGAGAGTGTATGATCCTGAGGATGAGGTTAGGCTATAAGAAGCTTGGGTGGGAAACAACATAGCTTCCAAATTTTCCACCTATTCACTCCAAACGACTTCAAATGGTAGACGACATTGAGACATTTGATCCTTTCAAGGAAATGGTGAATGGAGCCCTCTAATGGAAATAAGCAAAAATGCTACAAAAATTTGCCCAAATTCTTCAAACACTTTTGATGGGAAATCTTGGCTCTGCAGCTCCACTTCTTGGCTCCTCATCCAGGGAACATCCTTTCAGTGCCCCAACACCCTTCAAGGTTTAAGTAAATTTTGATATTCCTACATTTGAAGGAAAAATAAATGCTGATGTAGTAGAAAATTAGTTGGATCAACTGTCTTCCTACTTCTCTATAAATAAGTTCACCGATGGAGAAAAGATTACTTTTGCTCTTTTGAAATCATCATTGCCTGTGAAAAACTAGTGGGAAGTATACAAAAAGAGGTTTAGTATAGATGACATTGGCCTTGAGGTGGAACCTACCTGGGATGATTTTTTGGAAGTGGTGAAAGAATAATACTATCCCATCAGAGCATATGATGATCTGTACATACAGTGGCTACAACTTCACCAAGGTAAGGACCAATTTGTTCAAGATTACATAGACACTTTTCATTCTTTGTCTGCAAGATTGGGAATTCAAGAAAGTGAGAAACATAAGACTCTCAAATATCATGGTGGACTATAATGGTACATATGGGAGGAAATGGAACTCTTCAATTTGGAAATCCTCGGTGAGGCATACAAATTTGTAGTGAAGATTGAATAGAATCATGGTAGAAAGAATATGAAGAGTCAACCCTCAAAATGGAAAAGTGACAAGGAAGGTCAAAAATGAGGCCAAAATTGGAAGCAAAAGGAGTTTAATGATAAGAAATCCCAGAAGGGGAAGGCTAGAAAATGGTGTGATTACCACAAAATTTGAACTCACTCCAAAGAAGAATGTTGAGCTATCAAGTCACTGCTTTTTGAGTCACAATACTCGACATCTACTACTCTTCCTCATACACATCCCATAGTCGAAGAAAATGAAGAAGAAATTGTAGATGATGAGCCTGACACCATCATCACTTTATCACAGACCTATGAGGAAAGACCAGATGACAAGGAAATATTATTTCACTCCAAATTATGAGTAAAAGGTAAGCCTCTGCATTTCATTCTTGATAGTGGGAGTTAAAAGAATTTAATCTTTGCTAAAGTTGTGAAAAGTCTTAATCTATCCATGAAGCCTCATCTAAAGCCCTATAGTATTGGATGGTTGAGCCCAGGGAGAGACCTCTGTATCACCCATCAATTTCTTCTTTCATATGCTATAAAACCATTCCAAGATGAAGTCTTGTGTGATGTGGTCAATCTAGATGTTTATGATGTACTCCTTGGTTAGCCATTCATGTATGAGCGACATGGCATCTATGAATCATGAACCCGAAGGATCACCCTCACTCTTGGAACATGGTACTATAGGGTACCAAAGGTAGCACCTCCCACATCTATCTCCTTGATTAGTGTTAAGTAATACAAGAGATTGGTGGAGAAAACAAAGCAATTTGTTCTCATGTTGGTCAAACCACATAAATCCAAGAAGGTCGATGTTGCAATCTTGACTACATAATCAACACAATAACAAAAGTAGATAGGATGAATCATAGGAGAATATGATGACTTATTCAATTCAACCACAGGAGTTCCACTACATTTCCAAGTAAAACATTCTATCAATTTGATCCCAGGATCACCTTTGTCTAATAGTCCTATGTATCACATATCAGTTTTAGAGAATGATGAGATAAAAAGATAGATTCAAGAATTGATCCAAAAGGGTCACATCAGGCCAAGCTCTTCACCTTGTAATAGCCCAATTAGCTTGGCACCGAAGAAAGATGGAACATGGAGGCTTTGCATTGACTATCGAGCCTTATGAAGAATCATTATCCTCTCCCTAGGATTGATGACCTATTGGACTAGATCCATGGTGAAAATTTATTCACCAAAATTGATCTCAAATATGGTTATCACCAAATTCCCATCAATCCCATTGATGTCTAGAATACTACATTCAAATCTAAGGAGGGGCTCTTTGAATGGTTGGTTATGCCTTTTGGCTTAACTAACACACCTGCAACCTTCATGATGATGATGGATGACATCCTACGACCCTTCACCAAATCATTTGTGGTTGTCTACTTAGATGACATACTCATCTATAGCAGAACATGGGAAGAACATTTACAACATGTTTGTAAGGTGCTTCAAACTCTTCAAGAGCACAAGTTGTATGCAAATCTTGACAAATGCACATTCAAGATGACAATAATTTAGTACCTCGGGTACATCATGGATGAGGAAGGGGTCCATGTTGATATAGAAAAGATTCAAGTTATTCAAGATTGGCCCACACTAAGGACCCTCACAAAGCTTCACAACATTTTGAGTCTTGAAAATTTCTACCATAGGTTTGTTTTTGGATTTTCACATGTTACTTGGTCACTAACCCAAGTGACTAAAGGAGGAGCTAAAGCTACATTTCATTGGGGTGAAATACAATAAAGGGCATTTGAGAATTTGAAGAATAGACTCTACTCAGCCCCTATTCTTACCTTGCCAGATTTACATCAACCTTTTGAGTTGATGACAGATGCATCTAAATATGCCATGGAAGCTGTCATCATGCAACATGGCCATCCTATTGCATATCATAGTGAAACTTTCATTGATACAGTCAGGAAATATCCAACATATGATAAGGAGATCTATGCCATTGTGCATTCTTGAAAATAATGGAAACACTACATCTTGGGGAAAGAAATGGTCATCCACACTGACCATAGACCATTGGAATTCATCCAGATGCAAATAAAACTATGAAATGAGAGGAAAAAAAAGTGGGCCACATATCTTTAGCAATTCCACCTGATAATCAAACACAAACAAGAGAGTTCAAATATAGCTACAGATTTTCTAAGCCGCCCACCAATTATTATACTCACAATAGTTTTGGACCTGTGCAGACATGAGACTGCCACTTGGGGTGCTCTATATGAAGCAAATCCTACCTTTGCTAAAAAATATCAAGCACTTCAAAAAGGTAAACATGCTTCTGATTTCTATTTGTAAGATAATGTCCTCTGTCATATGGGGTAGATCTATGTTCTAGTTGTAGAGCAACACAAGATGATATGGGAAGCACACTTCAGTAGGATATCTAGACACTTTAGTATTGAAAAGACATTGGTAGTTCTTCAAAAACATTTCTACTAGCCCCATATGTGAAAGGATGTGGAAAGATGTCTCAAATCTTACACCCCATGTGTGATAGCTAAGCCAATAAATAAGAAGCAAGGATTATACATGCCATTGCCAGAACCAACCAGGCCTTGGGAATCTATCTCAATGGATTTTATCTCAGGTTTGCCCACTTCAAAACATGGTAAGGACTATATTTTTGTGGTAGTTGATCATTTTTCAAAAATGGCTATCATGATTGCTTGTAAGAAAAATATATCTACTGAGGAAACTGCTCAACTATATTTTAGTCATGTATGGCTCCATTTGGTCTCCCCAAGTCCATTGTCTCAAATCGAGATAGCAGGTTCCTGAGCATCTTCTAGTCCACTCTATGGAAGATGATGGATACTGAGCTAATGAAGTCCATAGCCTTCCATCCACAGACTAATGGTCAAAGAGAGGTTATAAACCACTTGATTATTCACATGATTTGGATGTATCACTCCAAACATCTATTCACATGGGATGAGGGATTTATTTTCATACAACATGGATATAATCAGGCGCTGCACAGCTCGACCAAGCACAATCCATTCCAAGTATGTTTTGGTTTCCAACCCATGGCACCAATTGATATAGTTGTTCCATTTTCCACCATGGAATACACACCTCATGGAAGATCTGAGGCATCAAAAGTAACAAAGTTTATTGAACAAATGAAACACATCCAGAAACAAGTTCATGACATCCTAGAGAAGATGAATCAAAAGTATAAGCAATGCCATGACAAACATAGGATTACACACAATTTTGCTATGGGTGAAGAGGTTTGGTTATGGCTTTAGAAGGAATGACTTGTAGGCACACACAGAAAGATTCAACCTCTACGATATGGTCCCTACACCATCACTAGAAGAGTTGGAGAAAATGTTTTTGAGTTGAACCTATTAGCCTACCTTGGTCTGCATCCAATATTCAATGTGGAGTTCCTCAAACCATATCACCCACCTCTATTGGACACTTAAATTGTAGCAGAACAACTAGACATTGATGAGCTTGATCCACAAATTTTTTCTCCAATGGAAGAAGATCAGATTGTGGATACTTGGATGAAGACAACAAGAGGACGCTCTATTCTGCTTTATCGAGTGGTCAAAAGGGGCCAACTTAGCCATCAAGGTGAGTGGATCATAGAGAATCAAATCAAGAAAAACTACCACACCTAATGGGGAACATTAATGCAATGGGGACCATTTATTTTCAAGGAGGGAAGAATGATCCAAGCAATAATTTAGGTGATAATTCAGGTAACAGTTCCACCCCAATTGATGATGAAACTTTCAGGAGCCATAACTTTTACAATGTATCTCCAATTGACTCACCGTTTGAACTGTTGGAAATCTAAGAATGAGGAGAACGTTGTGAAATTGAATTTATCTTTGCTCGATGAATTTGAACCCTAAAAACCCAATGGAAGTGCCCCAAATTTCAATTTTAGTAGTGCATTCTAAAAATAGTAAGTTTCTAAAAATAGTAATTCCTCAAATTCTGTATTGTTTTAAATCTTAGAAGTTGAACCACTTAATTTGCCTTTAGATTGGTGACCTTACAGAACCTCCTCATGCTTTCAAAATGTGTATAAATGAAGAGGTAACCCAAAATGAGAAGACAAACATCTCTTCCAAGAGATAAGAATATATTTGTATTATGATCTTGAGTAATACTACATCTCTTCTCAGAGAATTCATTGTTACTATGTTATTTCTATGCTATTGAGATATTTATCAACTAGAACTTCTAAGTTTTGGATCATTGGTATCAGAGTGGTTTATCTTGAGAGTGTATGATCTTAAGGATGAGGTCAGGCTACAAGAAGCTTGGGTGGGAAACAACAGAGCTTCCAAATTTTCCACTTGTTCTCTCCAAATGACTTCAAATGGCAGATGACATTAAGACATATGATCCTTTTAAGGAAATGGTGAATGAAGCCTTCCAATGGCAACAAGCGCAGATGATACAACAATTTTTCCAAATTCTTTAAACACTTCTGATGGGAAATCTTCTCTCTATGGCTCCACTTCCTAGCTCCTCATCTAGGGAACATCCTTTCAGTGCCCTAACACCCTTCAAGGTTTAGGTAAATTTTGATATTCCTACATTTGAAGGCAAAATCAATGTTGATGTAGTAGAAAATTGGTTGGATCAACTATCTTTTTACTTCTCTATAAATAAGTTCACCGATGGAGAAAAGATTACTTTTGCTCTTTTGAAATCATCATTGCCTGTGAAAAAATAGTGGGAAGTATACAAAAAGAGGTTCAGTACAAATGACATTGGCCTTGTGGTGGAACCTACCTAGGATGATTTTGTGGAAGTGATGAAAGAAGAATACTATCCCATCAGAGCATATGATGATCTATACATATAATGGCAATAACTTCACCAAGGTAAGGACCAGTCCGTTAAATAATACACAGACACTTTTAATTATTTGTCTGCAAGATTGGGCATTCAAAAAAGTGAGAAACATAAGACTCTCAAATATCATGGTGGACTACAATGGTACATACGAGGGGAAATGGAAATATTCAATTTAGAAACCCTCAATGAGGCATACAAATTCATAGTGAAGATTAAACAGAAGCATGGAAGAAAGAATATGAAGAGTCAAACCTCAAAATGGAAAAGTGACAAGGTTAAACATGAGGCCAAAATTGGAAGCAAAAGGAGTTTCAAGATAAGAAATCCTAGAAGAGGAAGGCTAGAAAATCATGTGATTACCACAAAATTGGAACTCACTCCAAAGAAGAATGTCGAGTCATCAAGTCACTGCTTTTAGAGTCACAATACTCAACATCTACTACTCTACCTCATACACAACCCATAGTCAAAGAGGATGAAGAAATTATAGATGCTGAGCCTAACACCATCATCGCTTCATCACAGACCCATGAGGGAAGACTAGATGACAAGGAAAGATTATTTCACTCCAAATTATGGGTAAAAGGTAAGCCTCTGCATTTCATTCTTGATAGTGGGAGTCAAAAGAATTTAATCTCTACTAAAGTTTTGAAAAGTCTAAATCTATCGATGAAGCCTCATCTAAAGCCCTACAGTATTGGATGGTTGAGATAAGGGAGAGGCCACTGTGTCACCCATCAGTGTCTTCTTTCATATGGTATAAAACCATTCCAAGATGAGGTCTTGTGTGATGTGGTCAATCTATATGTTTGTGATGTACTCCTTAGTTAGTTGTTCTTGTATGAGTGACATGGCATCTATGAATCACAAACCTAAAGGATCACCCTCACTCTTGGAACATGGTGCTATAGGGTACCAGAGGTACCACCTCCCACATCTATCTCCTTGATCAGTGATAAGTAATTCAAGAGATTGGTGGAGAAAACAAAGCAATTTGTTCTCATGGTGGTCAAACCACATAAATCCAAGAAGGCCGATGTTGCAGTCCTGACTACAAAATCAACACAATAATAGAAGTAGATAGGATGAATCATAGGAGAATATGATGACTTATTCAAGTTACCCACAGGAATTCCATTGCATTGCCAAGTAAAACATTCTATTAATTTGATCCCAGGATCACCTTTGCCTAATAGTCCTGTGTATCAAAGATTAGTTTTGGAGAATGATGAAATAAAAAGATAGATTCAAGAATTGATCCAAAAGGGTCACATCAGGCCAAGCTCTTCATCTTATGGTAGCCCAATTGTCTTGGCACAAAATAAATATGGAACATGGAGGCTTTGCATTGACTATTGAGCCCTGAATAAAATCTCTGTGAAGAATCGTTATCCTCTCCCCAGGATTCATAACCTACTGGACCAGCTCCATGGTGCAAAGTTCTTCACCAAAATTGATCTCAAATCTGGTTATCACCAAATTCCCATCGATCCCACTGATGTCTAGAAGACTGCATTCAAATCTAATGAGGGGCTCTTTGAATGGTTGGTTATGCCTTTTGGCTTAACTAATGCACTTGCAACCTTCATGAGGATGATGGATGACATCCTATGACCCTTTACCAACTCATTTGTGGTTGTCTACTTAGGTGACATACTCATCTACAACAAAACATGGGAAGAAAATTTGCAACATGTTCGTAAGGTGCTTCAAATTCTTCAGGAGCACAAGTTGTATGCAAATCTTGACAAATGCACATTCAAGATGACAATAATTTAGTACCTTGGGTACATAGTGGATGAGAAAGGGGTCCATGTTGATCCAAAAATGATTTAGGTTATTTAATAATGGCCCACACCAAGGACCCTCATAGAGCTTCACAGCTTTTTGGGTCTTGCAAATTTCTACCATAGGTTTGTTCTTAGATTTTCTAATGTTGCTTGGTCACTAACCCAAGTGACTAAAGGAGGAGCTAAAGCTACATTTTAGTGGGGTGAAATAAAAGAAAGGGCATTTGAGAATTTGAAGAATAGACTTTGCTCAGCCCCTATTCTTGCCTTGCTAGATTTTCATCAACCTTTTGAGTTGATGACAGATGCATCTAAATATGCCATGGGAGCTATCATCATGCAACATGGCCATCCTGTTGCATATCATAGTGAAACTTTCACTAATACAATTAGGAAATATCCAACATATGATAAGGAGCTCTATGCCATTGTGAAATCCTACAAATAATGGAAACACTACATCTTGGGGAAAGAAATGATCATCCACATTGACCACAAACCATTGGAATTCATCCAGATGCAAAGCAAATTATGAAATGAGAGGCAAAAAAATTGGGCCACATATCTTCAAAAATTCCACTTGATAATCAAACACAAAAAGGGGAGTTAAAATACAATTGTATATTATCTAAGCCACCCACCAATTACTATACTCACAATAGTTTTTTCCCTGTGTGGACATGAGACTACCACTTGGGGTGCTCTGTATGAAGTAGATCCTACCTTTGCTAATACATATCAAGCACTTCAAAAAGGTAAACATGTTTCTAATTTCTATTTGCAAGATAATGTCCTCTATCATATGGGGCACATCTGTGTTTGAGTTGCATAGCAACAAAAGATGATATGGGAAGCACACTTTAGTAGGACAACTGGACACTTTAGTATTGAAAAGACATTGGTAGTTCTTCAAAAACACTTCTACTAACCCCATATGTGAAAGGATGTGGAAAGATATCTCAAATATTTCACCCCATGTGTGATAGCCAAGCCAAGAAATAAGAAGCAAGGATTGTACATTCCATTGCTAGAACCAACCAGGCATTGGGAATCTATCTTAAAGGATTTTCTCTCAAGTTTTACCACTTCAAAACATGGTAAGGACTGTATTTTTGTGGTAGTTGATCATTTTTCAAAAATGGCTATCATGATTGATTATAAGAAAAATATATCTACTAAGGAAACTACTCAACTATATGTTAGTCATGTATGGATCCATTTGGTCTCCCCCAGTCCATTGTCTCAGATCGAGATAGCAGGTTCCTGAGCATCTTCTAGTCCACTCTATGGAAGATGATGGATACTAAGCTGATGAAGTCCATAGCCTTCCATCCACATACTGATGGTCAAATAAAGGTGGTAAACCACTTTATTATTCACATGATTTAGATGTATCACTCCAAACATCCATGCACATGGGATGAGGGACTTCTTTTCATACAACATGGATGCAGTCGGGCACTGCATAGCTCAACCAAGCACAGTCCATTCCAAGTATGTTTTGGGTTCTAACCCATGGCACTAATTGATATACCTATTCCATTTTCCACCATGGAATACACACCTCATGGAGGATTTGAGGCAGTAAAAGAAACAAAGTTTATTGAACAAATTCAACACATCCAACAACAAGTTCATGACATCCTGGAGAAGACGAATCAGAAGTATAAGCAATGCCATGACAAACATAGAATTATACACCATTTTCCTATGGGTGACAAGGTTTGGTTGAAGCTTTAGAAGGAATGACTTGGAGGCCCACACAGAAAGATTTAGCCTCTGTGATATGGTCCTTACACCATCACTAGAAGAGTTGGATAAAATGTTTTTGAGTTAAACCTACCAACTTACCTTGGTCTGCATCCAATATTCAATGTGGAGCTCCTCAAACCATATCACCCACCTCTATTAGACACTTTAGTTGTAGTAGAACAACTAGACATTGATGAGATTTATCCATATATTTTTGCTCTAGTGGAAGAGGATCACATTTTGGATACTTGGATGAAGACAATAAGAGGACACTCTAGTTTGCTTTATCGAGTGGTCAAAAGGGGCCAGCTTAGCCATCAAGGTGACTAGCTCATAGAGAATCAAATCAATAAAAAACTACCACACCTAATGGGGAACATTGATGCAATGGGGACCATTTATTTTCAAGGAGGGAGGAATGATTTAGGCAATAATTTAGGTGACAATTCGGGTGACAGGTCCACCCCAATTGATGACAGAACTTTCGAGAGCCATAACTTTTGCACCGTAGCTCCAATTGACTCATCATTTGAACTATTGGAAAGATAAGAATGAGGAGAACATCGTGAAATGGAATTTATCTCCATTAAATGAAGTTTATCCCCCATAAACCCAATGGAAGTGCCCCAAATTTCAATTTTAGTAGTGCAGTCTAAAAATAGTAAGTTTCTAAAAATAGTAATTCCTCAAATTTTATATTTTTTTAAATCTTAGAAGTCAAACCACTTAATCTCCCTCAAGATTGGTGACCTTCCAAATCCTCCCCATTCTTTAAAAATGTGTATAAATGAAGAGGTAACCTAAAATTTGAATACATACATCTCTTCCCAGAGATAAGCATATATTTATATTGCGATCTTGAGTAATACTACATCTCTTCTTAGAGAATTCATTGTTATTGTGTTATTTCTATGCTATTGAGATATTTATCAACTAGAAATTCTGAGGTTTAGATCAAGGAATGTCAATGTTTTTGATGTATTTTGGAGTATTTCCTATAATCCAATCATTATTATGTGTTATTGAGGTCCTAATAGACCATATTAAACACCCTGCACCTCTATCTCACACATGTGGAGTGGGAAGGCAAGAAAAAACTTCATGTTTCTTCATTTTGTAGATGAAAAACAACGTGTTCCTAGTTAAAGAGTCTTTAGTATATGGAAATGGAGGTGGATGTTGTCTTAAGATGTATATTAGAATCCTTGAAGCCTTACATACCTTCTCTACCTCTCATGTTCAAATATACATTTCAAATCTTAATTTAAGTGTGACTTTCATGTACATAAGGTTTCATACCTTACAAATGTAAATAAATATATTTAATTAAGCATCAAGGGAGGGTGTAATGATCATTGTCCTCACTTAATTATTCATAATCTATGATGTTGTCATCATATTTTTCATTTCCCTTTGCTTAGGCCTATTTTCATCTCTGAACCCTTGAGAGACTACCCTTCATAAGAGACCTACATGCCTTATTCATGCTAAGGAGAGAAGGTTGGATATCAACATGGAGTAAATATGGTTGAGAGACCTCAATGAGGTCATATTTAGGTCATGAACATATATGGAGGAAGCATGGGTTGAAAGTAAGGTTAACATTTGCCTAACTCTTCACAAAAGAGTAGACTTAGTTAAGTTTCCATGAAATCAAGACTATAAATACAAGTTTCAAGAGATATGAAGGCATGAAAAAGTTTTAGGAAGATTTGAGGAGTTGGAAATAATAGTTCATAGGTTTCCATACACTAAATTTATCCAAGGAAATAATGAGACATAGTCTATTTCTAAAGCTCATACTCATAGTCCTACAAGCTTAAAATCATCTATAGGTAGAGTAAGGGTTAAAGAATCAAACCCTAAAGAAAAAATGATAATAAAAGATAAAATTGGAACATATCTTAATTCCTCAAATCAAATTTAGTGTTACATTGATGTGGTAGAGCTTCAAGGGTTAGAGAGAACTCTATGATTTACACATGCCTATTAGACCTAATAGGCCCATAACAAACATGTGCAGATTAGTTAAGGGTATTTATTAGCCTTGAAGGATATATAAGATTAGTGAATCTAAGAGATAAAGTAAATAATGTGGATATATTTTCCAATTAAGGAAACTCTCAGGTTGATGGGAGAACCCAATGACCTAGCTAGGGTAAAAGGGTCTAAAACTAATGCACACAGGTTTATGTAAATAGTCATGGAAAAATAAAATGACTAAGAGATGGGTTCAAAAAGTAGATTAAAGGGTTTATTTATCAATATAATAACCTTATTACAATATATTTCAATCAAATCAATGGTTCAAGGTACCAAGGATGGGTTATCTCCATCAATAGCTTGGATAGACCTAGTCTTAACATAGACATAATAACATATGAGTGTAAGGGTAAAATGAATTCTATTTAAGAAAGTGAAATTTAAGAATGGATAAAAGTGTTTAAATTTTTTTCTTAAAATAATTGAGTCATAGTGAATGGTTTGTTTGTTTACAATTGAGGAAAAGGATCCCAGGTTCAACAAAGTGCTCACTTTCTCACACAGCCTAGGCATACCTCAACAGGTCTATACATGAGTTTTGTATACCCTATGCTTGATTGAGGATTGGTTGTGAATTGATAAAATTTTATAAAATATATTTTATAGGTATGAAAATAGTTCATAACTTATTGATGACCTAGAACATTAAGGAGAGTCTAAGGGCTTATTAGGCCATTAGGCCTAAAACTCCTATAAATAAACCCATGCCTAAATCGAGGTCACCTACATGTTTTGGTTCCTGATTGGAGTTTAATCTCCCATGTAATAAATTATGAAGGCCATATAATAGTTCCAAAAGGACTAATAGCCTCATCTATATAGTTAGAGAACTGAACTTAGGTTTAAGGGTTTCATAAACTTCACTGTACATAAACCCTAGGGATGTTATATGGGAGTGTATAAATAATAGAGTTGTTAAAGGGATTAGCCTAAGGATAATATAAAATTTTAGAGTATAAATTTTATTTACAATTTTCCATCATCACTTCACTAAATAAAGGAGGACATACTCAGACCTCACACCACTACTAGGCACCAAGGCTAACAAGCAAACATGACTTACAACCAACCACATAAGACTATAGAAATAGAGTGGAGTATGGGCAGTTTGAATAGTTGGTTTTTTTTTAAACTAAGTAAGGAGTGTGTTAAGATGATGTTAGAAATAAAAAATTATATATAGGCCATTAAAACCCATAAAACTCTATTGAAGCCAATTAGGTCTAAGAGTCTATCTTAGGCCTAACATGCTCATATCACCATGGGAGTGCATTTAAACCATCCCAAAGAAATTTGGACACTATGATAAAGTGTGATATGGTGATTAAATTATTTTAAATGATGTTTCAATCAAATAAGATAATGAAAAGAGTCAATTTGGGTCTTGAAGACTAGTTCAAACCACATAGTCCTAACTAACCAGCTTGAGCCACCTAATTAGGTGCTTGGATTTATCACCATATAAGGACTTAGGTAAAATGATCCTAAGGGAATTTAGGATCCCCTATTTACTCAATATCCATAGTAGAGGAAGTTTATTTTATGGGATAACATTTTTTAATGAAGGCTAAGACTACAATCATGACTAGGTAGTTTGCAGAGAACAATAGGTCTATCATATTATGTTTATATCTCACCCTACTAGTTACATGGGAACTTAATATTTTTAGATATTTTAGGAGGGTATATGGAATAAACATCCATGTCCATAAGTTTGGGTTTGTAGGTTTGGTCTTTATGAACCATTGTTAAGATGGTAGACCTACAAAACCCTCCTTAAACCCTACTATAGACTAGTCTTGGGAAATGTGAAGATTTTATCAAATAAACACCCTAAAATGGTCTGATAAACACCTAAAACATATAGAAAACTTAGAGGAGTCCTTTTTCATGGTACCTGATTGTATGGATACTGTACAAATTTGTTAGGAAACTATACTTTTTTAAGGACTTGATCAAAATTCAAGGTAAAAGATAGTTTAGGATGATTACAATCATTGGAGGGGAAGGTTTTGTACTGTTTTCACGTTATAAAATCATAATATATCCAAATATATACCTATAAATTTCTATACAACTCACCTCCAAACTACTAGTCTAAAGATGCTTAGAGAAGGTGACCTAGTCATGTAATTTGGTAGAATTATAGGTGTCTCTTGCTCATAAAAACCTATGCCATGGTAAATTATGTTGATTAAAATATGAAACTCACTCATACATAGGTTTATTAGGTTTTAATTATACCTTCATGGTTGTCAGACACTAACAGTTAGGCTATAGGCCTAATTGGCCTATTTGGCCTATTTAGTCAATAGGTAAAGTTAAATAATGGAATGAATAGGCTATTAGAGAGTTATTTTAGGGTCATTACCCTTGTAAATAATTCTTAGAGGGTGATTTAGTTAATCTTCACAACCATGATGATAGTTTTAATGTAGTTTTCTAGTTTGTTCAATGATTGAGAGGACTAATGGGTTGCTCAACACCTCATGAGGCTAATTGCACCTTAACTCCACCTTGTAACTACCATATGGAGGAGTGTTTGAATATATTTTTTGTGTCCTTTCCTTTAATAGGTCTAACTCAACATATGCTACCTCACCTCAACACCAAAAAGGGCCACTAAAGAAGACCAATGCATAAAGAGAGTTGAAGGAGGACTGTGTAATTGATGAAACTATAGATGGAGTTAACGGTGGTAATTTATGACCCCTTTCTCTCACCTAGATGTAATTTTTACCTTCATTTCTCTCCTCATTTTTTATTTATTCAAGCCTTATGGCCTTATTTGGTATCCCTCTTTTGGGCGTGAGGAAACTTTACCTGATTTTTTCTTTATAAACCTCTTGGACTATTAATGAATTGCTCTAGATACTCTATGATAAACTTATAGTGTGTGTATGATTGGTTGATATGCATAAGTGGTGTAATTTAACTTTTTTATGTCTAATTCCTTCACCTATATGCTAAAAAGTGTTCTATAAAGGTTATGTATCATGTTAGAATATTCTTGGCTGAGTTTAAGAGTGGAAATTTGATTATAAGAGTTTATAACCAACCATTCCTCTCATTTCCCTCATGCTTTAGCCATCAAAATCAAAGTTTACATGAAACACTATTTATTAGAAACCATTAGAGATAGTGATTCAATCTTATGCATTATCCATTAGTGTTATTTGAGTTTAATTAGAGTGGATGAATTATCATGTTGGTGTATCACCACTTTTAGTGTAGGTTTTTTCCTAAGTTTTCATCTCTACCATTTTCATCCCAATAGAACTAGGTCTTAAGAGGAAGATTTAAGTTGATAAATTAGGGGAGCTAGCCCCATAAGCTAGAGGTTTGGCCTAGATTATAGGTAACCCACAACCTATAGGTCAATCCCATATTAGTCTAAGTTTGAGGTGGATTTGAATAGTCTACTTCAAGAGGGTACAACTTGGGTATCTATCACTAACCTTGAACCAACTATTCCTAGCATAGGCATAAGGAAACTCTAATTCATTTGGGATTATATATGGCATCTACTTATACTTATTAAGAGGTATGACCACTATCTTATCCCCTTGATGCACCTTTAGATGATTGTGCATAGTGTTAATGGTTATTTGGTCATTATAGGCCCCTTTATTACCAATTAAGGTAGGATAATGGGTTTCCACTATTTTCATATCTATGACCTCAAAATATTTTTACAAACCAAGTTTGGTCACTTTAATATCAACATCCTCTAACCATCCAATGGGATTTACCCTCCCCTAATATACAAGACTAAGAGTAACTAGGCTATAAATCAAATATGGTTGACCAATAGCTTCCCAAGTTAATCATAGAATAATTTTAACCATGTTACCAAAGTCAAATACTGCATTCAATATCTCATATCCTCTAGCTCAATGTCCATGCAAGAATCCATATCCCATAGTTTCTTAGTCTTAACATACCATACTAATTTTTTAGTCTGTTGTTGACCTCACAATGTGTATTATAGAATATTTTGCAAGAAATTAGTAATATTATATGAAATATCTTCATTACAAAGTGTTTTAAACAATTTCAATAGGTCTCTCAAAATATTCACAACACCCTCCTATTTCATGATCCTTACAATTTATCTATACACTTGAGCATCAATGGCTATAGTATCTCATCCTATCACCATTTTTTGTTGTGTATCTTATAGTACATGTATAGATTGATATGTCAACTTATTTTTAGTAGAAGGATCAGGATATATGTCCTAATGTGCTTTTCTAATATCTTGATCCTATGGAATTTCCAATGGTGGTATCCCTTATTATGCTCTTTATTACTATTAGGATAAATTAAAACCTAGATCTATCCCCAAATAGCATCTAAGAGAAACTATGAAATGAATTAATTAAACATCTTGAAAATAAACTTCAACATGTAGATAATAGGAGACACTAGATTTAACATGGTTCATCTAAGATGGGATACATCCACCAAATTTTTCTAGTATATTATTTCCAATAATATAAAGGAGAAACAAAATCTAGTAACAAAATCTATTACACCTCTCTACATTTTTTGCCTCATATTTTTGTATAATGTTTCATTAATTTAGATAATAATCCATGTCAACCATTTATCAATATATTTTAGGGTGAAAAATACCTAAACATAACCTCTACCATAGATCTGGAAATATTTAATCAATGGCCCAGATTGACTATGAAATTACAATTTAACAAGGTGATTTTAATAAAAAAATTCTCTAGGGTAATTTGTTCCCCACCTTATAACCCCCCATGTCATGAGGGATTAAAAGAGTGGGATCTAAACCCAGCTGAAATAACATCAAAATTTTAACTGCTAATCATAGAAGATAATCAGACTCCACACCTAACAATTACCTAGTGATTACTTGTATAAACACATTATCCTTTGGATATGCATTGATGATGTTTACATTTCACATAGGATTTTCTTTTGATTTTTAAGTACTATATAATCTTTTGTTTGATGTTGACCTTCAATTCTACTATTTACACAATATGTCTATCTTTGTGGATTGGTAGGGTGATTCTTTACATAATTATTATATTATCCACATAAATAGAATTACATAGAAGGTCATGTTTACCTATTGTCATTAATAGGGCCTCCTTTATATCCTCCTCTATAACCTCCTATATAGCTACCTCTATTCTAATAGTATCTCCATCCTTATGATTATTATCTAGCATACCTTCCTTGTTGGGTTTGATGTGCATCATACCCTTCATATTGGTGTTTAGGTGAACTTAGATCCAATTATATTATTATCTAATCACATTATTCTAGGAAGATGAATATTATTGTTATAGAGAAGATGGTGTCTAGTCAGCTAGATCCTGGGGTTGGTACTATGGCAATGAAGGTATCCATTAGGGACTACTCTATTCTAACATTTTATATTTAGAAAATTTTGATTAGGTCTTCTTGCTTAGTATTGATATTATATTCTTTGAATATTCTTGAAAAAATAGGTTGTTTCCCAGCCATTATAGTTGTTATATAATCCATTACCTTGTTATCATCTAAATTCATTAGCTATAGTAGTTAATTAATGGCTATAAAATTTGAGGATTTTTCAAATAAGAATTTATTCCTTAGCATATTTATTTCTTAAGTGGTTAAAGACACAGATTAATAAATTATAGATGCTTTATTTCTAGAGTGAAAATGGTTCTTAATCCTTTAATTTTAAAAGTTGTTTCTTCTCAACAAATTGTACATTTAGGTTAAGATTCATATGTGGTCTTTATTCATTCAAATCAATGAAATATGTTTATGAATTTATAAATTAATGTTGATATAATAATATGGTTTCATTACACTTTGATACAATCATTTATAAATAAATCTATTTAAAATATGAGAAAACATAAAGTGATATTATATTTTGACTATTATACCTTTAACACATTAAGGCGATAATCTTACCTTAATTATTTATTACATGTAGAAAATTAAATTCAATCATTTATGGTCTATGTAGATGCATGGGTGTATTAGTATATTCATGTTTTTAAATAGATCACCATCGGTTAAATAGTGAATAATATGTTAAAAGGAAGTATAGCCATGAATAAATATAATTATAATTACTTTCTTTTGATTCATTAATATATATGTATAACTGTTAGTAATTCTTCTCAGTTGGTTATAATTTTTAACATAGCTATGTATAATTAATAATGATGGATGATAATGGGATGGTGGAAACTACCTTAGGTTTTGGACCTTAGTAAAAGAATCAAGGTAGACTCACTTAGTGACCTTTAAAAAGGGTATGTGTCTTCCATGCAAAATGAACTAACATGGAGTTCAAAATTTAATTATGTTTGATTTTATATTCTTAAATGGTTACATAACATCTCTATTCATAATTTGACCTAGCCTTAAAGGAATTAAATGTATCTTACTTGAAAAATAAATAGTACTTTGAGTTCATTATTATTATAAGTAATCTCTTGCTAAGTATTCTAATAAAAAATTGAAAGAATTGTTTTTCCTATTTCATTACCTTTTTAGACAATATGATAAACTTGGTTGCATATTAATATTAAAATATAATGTTTAGAGATGTATTAAAAATTCTAAAATGAATGCCATGGTTTCACTATTAGCATGAAAGAGATCATTAGTATTGTTTAAAGGTTTTAATCAATATTTTAAGGTTTCCTTGTCATAAAAAGGAAATATTTTAATATTATGGTGTTCAGTTAGAATTTTTTGTTGGAATTTGCATATATGCACTCATACTAGTAATATATATCCTTCATTAATACATATTAATGAATTGTTTTTAATCTACATTCCTGGTTGATTGGCTTATTTTTGTAAATTGGATTTCATAACCATCAAAGTTTTTTATTGGCTTATTTTTTGGGTGTTATGAAAATATCATACAAAGGTTTCATACCTATATGTATTTATATTTGTTTTATTATTTTTATAAATAAGGATTAATGTGAAAGAAAGTAGCTTGATCAACTACAAAGTAAGCTATTATAAAAAATAAGTTAATTACATAATTTTCTACTGATATTATGATAAGATATACTAAATTTAAGCATATGCCAAATATGTAAAATACAAAATTAAATATTTTGATAATATTAATACAAAGGAGAAATTGTTCTTATCTTATACAATGATGTGAAAGTTAATATGAGTAGTGCAAGTGTACAAATGAACTATAAAAAATTTAAATCCCATTATCAGATTCTATATATTTAATTTCTATCAACCTAAATGATGGGTTTCATTTACCACTTCATTTGATCAATCTAATGTGGATTTCATTCATACTAAGGCTGGTGTTGTTGAGCATTGTTCATGTTGATGAAGTTTGGCATTGATGTTGTCATTGATGTTAGAGGTTCTTGAGAGAGGTGTTTATAAGGTCATTGAAGAATGTTCTTATTTTATAGCATCATTGAGAGGTATGAAATTTTATAAGGAGCATGTAATACATATGATCAAGGTATAATATCATCAAGAAGTGTTTCAAGGCCAATTATCAAGTTTTAAGAGCTTGAGAAGCCTAGTCATGACATTGGTCATTGCATGAAGAGACCTTGTGAGAAGGTATGAGTTTGGTGGCCTAGTGAGATGATTTAATAGAGGAATAAGAGGATGTATGAGTTTATTTTATAATACATATGAGGAATTAAATCACTCATGATAGTCTCAAAGTGATCCTACAGGGGTAGGACCTACAAACCTAATCTATAATTAAACCAGTTCTAAACCTTCCCTAACCTAATGAGGTGTCATGAGGTGTTGTCAAGGAATATTAAGTATGTATATTAGTATTTTATCATGAAAACATTTTATTTATTTTGTATATAATGTTTTGAGATCTTGGATAGTGATTATAAGGTCAGTTTCAAGACCTAATGTGACTTATAGGTCAAAGCCTAGAGAGCAAAGAGAGAGAACATGGCCTAATGGGGTATGAGGTTATGTTTTTAAGGCTAAAATTAACAAATGAGAATTTAAATAAGTGTTTTATGTTTTTTAAAGTATGTTTACCAAGTTTTAGGTAAAAATTTGAAGGTTAAGGCAAGAAAAAGTGTTTTGAGGTCTCTCATATGTATAAAATGAAGGGTTCTCAACCCAAGAAGAACTTTCAAGTATTCATTGGCATGTGTAACCTTTGAATGGGAAAATAATATATTAATGGTATATGGTTAAGGTTCCTAGATCAAATTTACAATCATTGGTTTCTAGAATAAGGGGTTAAGCTTTATGAATGATCATTAAGATTGGACGATGGTTTAAACCCTCAAAGAACCCTAATAATGACCTAATGTGAAATATCTTGTTATAAAGTGATAAAAATGATTTTTTTATGGTTTTTTAAGTTATTTTATCATTTATTAAACTCTCCCAAACACCTATAGGTGTGATTGGTTTTTCAAGTGAGTGAGTGGACCCTATAGGAAAAGTCTTATTTCTTAGATATTTACTGTAGCATTCAGAGTTGACCAAGTAAAAGTTGATAAATGGATGACAGTTAAATATTGAGACTTTAATATTATATACATGGTGGTTTTTTAATCATATTATATACCTAAATTTTTATAAACTAGTCATATAAGTTGACTAGTCACTAACAGGCCTAATGATGAAAATAGTGAGAAACCCAGCTAGAAATGAGAAGGTGATTAGGGATGTATTATCATGGATTAGGGATGAATTAAAGTATATGGATATGTTTTTAAATAATTATAATACATTTTAATATTATATATAATATTTTAATATCATTTTATATATCAAAAAATTTCTCTCAAGTTGACTTGTCTAGCTCAGTGAGGTTTGTGTACAGTGAGGTCATGAGATTCGTCTACAAGACCAATATTGCCATTATAGATTATGATATTTTTGTTTTAGGTTATTATGATAAGTTTTTAATATAATTTTAATTTATTTATTTTGTTCCTTTATTTTTCATAAGTTCATGTTTCCATGATTGTGTTTTGAGGCTAGTTGGTAGTTCTATGTAGGCTACTTGCAGAGAAGGGTTTGAGTCCTTTTGACCTGAGTTTTAGAGTATAAATAACATGATGATGATTATTATGTCATTTATATTTTTATATTTTATTTTTTTACATGTTTTTTTTAAAATTATGTTTATGCTTTAGTTGTTCGAGATAGACTTTCTAGGTATGCACAGGCCTAATTGTGAACAATACTAATGGTGTGCTTTAAGTGGTGATTGGAGATAAAAGGTGTCATAGACCTAAGATTAGATTTTTAAATACATATTTTAGTAACATATAATATTTTTATACTATGTTATAATTTTTAGAGTGTTCTAAATAGATCAAAGGGTAATGTGTGCTAATGAAAGCCTAATTAAATTAGGTCTCCTTAAGGCCTAAAAGGGTTTTTATTGAGTTGTGGAGCTAAAAGCTTCACTAGATGAGCAAATGCAGAGGTTGCTAGAGTTACACAATTGCTGACATTGGTCAAGACCGACCGACATCGATCAGGAGTCAACCAGAGGATGCCGATGTCGGTTATGGATTGGCCAACGTCGATCATATGCAGACAGACAGGGACTGACGTCGATCACTTGTGCATTTCAGAAGTCTATTTTTGAGGGAAAATAGATTGTTTGCATGAAAAGAGTAATTGTTAGTATTGAGTCCACATTTCTATTTTTGGTAGGATAGATTTAAACCTTTGATTAAGAGGTGTATCTAACTGTGGAGAATGCATTAGCTCATGAATCCTAGTATTATATAATAGGGTTAGATCTTCATAGCTTGTATAAGGTAAAAAGGTAGACAATTCAAGGATTGAACTAGTTGTAATTGAGAGAGAGAGAACTCTTGAGGGAAAGAGATCTGTACATCTAAGAGGTGTGGAAGAAAGAGAGATTTCTTCATTGTATTTCCTTCTGGAAGAGTTTAATACAAGTTTTCATTGTTTCTTGTATCTCTTATTCTTTACTAATTTTGATTTCTAGTTACTTATTAATTCTAGTTTAATTATGTTTTTAGTTGCTTACACAAAAGTAATCAATTGTGTTGTAAGATCCTAACAAGTGGTATCAGAGTTTGGGTTCACTAACAAGTGGTATTAGATCATGTTAGTGTTTGTTGATTACAGGTCACTCACAGGGGTTTCTATTTGAGTGGGAGTAAAGCAATGGCAGAAGAAAGTAAACTAAGAATGGAGAAATTTAATGGCAAGAATTATCAATTATGGAGGATGTAGATTAAAGATTATCTATATCAGAAAGATCTGTACTTACCATTGGGAGGGGTTTTAAGAAAGCCCACAGATATGCAAGATGAAGAATGGAATGTTCTTGATAGGAAGGCTCTGGGATCCATAAGGTTGAGCCTGACATCTTTTGTGATTTCCAACTTATCATAGGCAAAGACAATGGTAGAGTTAATGGATACTTTGGAAAATTTATATGAAAAACCCTCAGCTTTGAATAAGGTATATCTTATGAAGCAATTATTTAATTTGCAAATGCAGGAAGGTGGATCTGTATCTAGTCATCTAAATGATTTCCATGCAATAGTAAATTAATTAAATTTAGTCAAAATAGTTTTTGATGATGAAATTAAGGCTCTCTTAATATTATGCTCTTTACCTAAAAGTTGGCATAGTTTGGTAATGGCAGTTAGTAATACTACATCTGCTTCAAATATATTGAAAGTTGATGATGTTGTTAGTGTAATCTTGAATGAAGAGACTCGCAGGAAAACCACAGGGGAATCATCAGGTAATGCTTTTAAGTGTTGAAAGTAGGGGAAGAAAAAGAGAAAAGGGTAAGCAAGGGAGATCAAGGTCTAAGTCAAAGATGAGAAGTAGATCCAAATCTAGAAATGGAAGAAAAATAACCTGATGGAATTGTGGAAAGATAGGGCATGCAAAGAAAGATTGCTGGTTGAAAGTTAAAGAAGAAAATCAGCATGAAGGTAATAAAGAAGAAGCAAAAGTTTCAGGTATTGTTGTGCAAGATGCTCTTATATTTTATTTGGATAATAAAATAGAATCTTGGGTTTTAGATTCTGGTGCCTCTTTCCATGCAACCCCAAATAGAGAATTTTTCAATAATTATGTCCATGGAGATTTTGGAATAGTTTATTTAGGGGATGATGAGCCTTGTAAAATTGTTGGCAAAGGAAAAGTGCAGCTGAAATTGTAGAATGGAAACACATGGGTGTTGAAGGATGTCATGCATGTACCCATCCTGAAACAGAATCCGATTTCTGTAGGAAAGTTGGGTGATGAGGGTTGCACAGTAACTCTCACAATTGAATCTTGGAAAGTTTCCAAGGGTGCACTTGTATTAGCCAAAGGTAAGAGAGTAGGTACACTTTATCTATCTACTTGTATCACTAATCATTCTCCTTCTATTTTATCTACTTAAGATGTAGATGCAAAGTTGTGGCATTGTAGGCTTGGTCACATGAGTGATAAGGGAATGAATGTTCTTAAGTCAAAAGGTAAGCTTTCAGATTTGAAAAGCATAGATCTAGATTTCTGTGAGCATTGTATTTTTGAGAAATAAAAGAGAGTGAGGTTTCTCAAAATTGGGTCAATAAAGAAGAATCACAAGTTGGAGCTTGTTCACACAGACATGTGGGGACCAGCTCAGGTAGCTTCTATTGGAGGATCATAGTATTATATTTATTTTATTGATGATGCTACAAGAAAGGTATGGGTTTATTACATAAAGAATAAATCTGATGTTTTTAACACATTTAAGAAATGGAAAGCTTTGGTTGAGAATGAAATAGGTTTGAGATTGAAGTGCTTTAGATCTGACAATGGTGGTGAGTACTACAACAACAAATTCAACAGTTACTATTCTATGAATGGAATACGTAGGGAAAGGATAGTTCTAAGGACACCTCAACAAAATAGAGTTACTGAAAGGATGAATATAACAATAATGGAGCATGCATGGAGTATGAGGTTGCATGCTAGTTTGCCCTTATAGTTTTGGGCAGAAGCTGTAGATACTATGGTTTACCTAATTAATAGAGGACCTTCTACTGCACTGGATGGTGGAATTATAGAAGAGGCTTGGATAGGTAAAAAGATAGATCTTTCATTTTTCATAGTTCTTTGTTCTAAAGCTTTTTTGCACATTGATAATTAAAATAGAAAGAAGATGGATGCTAAATCTATGCGGTGCACATTCATTGGTTATGGCTCTGGAGATTTCAGATTTTGGTTATGGAATTTAGGAAGTAATAAAATTATTAGAAGCTGTGATGTTGTTTTCAATGAGAAGGTGTTGTACAGTGATCAGCTCAAGAGGATGAATAATACTGAGTAGGGCAATGTTGATTTGGATGAAATTATGATCCAAAATGATCTCACGAGTAATCACTCATAGAAAAACATAGGTGCCAATGTCAGTCAGGCAGGAACTGATGTCAGTCAGATAGGAACTGACATCGATCAGGTAGGAACTAATGCTGGTTAGACAAAAAATGATGTCGGTCAGGTGGAATTGATGTTAATCAGGTACAAACCCAAAGATGACCGAGATTGATCACTGACAAAAAGAAATTTGGGCAGACAATAAGCTATGAATGAGTCTCAAACACCCATGAGGAGGTCTAAAAGGGTAAGTAAACCTCCAATTCATTATTCCCCTTTGTTATACTACTTGTTGCTCACTGATGGTGGAGAACCAGAAATTTTTGATGAGGTAATGCAGGTAAAATCTTAGAAACAGTGGGAGCATGGCATGAATGAGGAAAGTGATTCCTTGAAAGAGAACCAAACATGGGATTTGGTTGAGTTGCTAGCCAGAAAGAAAGCACTAAAAAACAAATGGGTTTACAGGTTAAAGGAAGGAGAGAATGGACAAATGAGACATAAGACCAGGTTGGTAGTAAAGGGATTTGCACATAAACTAGGTATTGATTTTGGTGAAATTTTTTCTCCTGTAGTAAAGATGACTTCTATTCGAACTGTATTGTCTTTAGTTGTTATTGAGGATTTACATCTTGAGCAGCATGATGTTAAGACAAAATTTATTCATGGAGATTTGGATGAATAAATATATATGGATCAGCCAGAAGGTTTTGAGGTCAAAGGTAAGGAGAAACTTGTGTGCAGGTTGAAGAAAAACTTATATAGTCTTAAGCAAGCTCCAAGACAATGGTATTTGAGGTTTGATAGATTTATGACAGAGCATGGCTTTAGTAGATGTCAATATTACCATTGTGTTTATTTTAAAAGATTGGATAATGGTAGATATATTATCCTATTACTGTATGTAGATGATATGCTTGTTGCAGGTTCACACATGCAGGATATTAATGAGCTTAAGGTAAAATTAGCTCACACATTTTCCATGAAGGATTTAGGAGCAGAAAATAAAATCCTTGGCATGAGTATTAAGAGAGACAAGAAAAATCATAGTTTGATTTTGTCTCAAGAGGATTATGTGAACAAGGTGTTGGAGAGGTTCAATATGTAGGATGCAAAACCGGTAAGCACACCTATGGCTGGACACTTCAAGTTGAGAAAAGAAAAGTGTCCTAAATCACATGATGAGGTTGAGTACATGAGTAGAGTTCCATATGCTTTAGCAGTTGGGAGCTTGATGTATGCAATGGTATGTACTAGACCTGATATTACCCAAGCAGTGGGAGTTGTCAGCAAGTTTATGGTCAATCTAGGAAAGGAACACTGGAAAGCAGTTTAGTGGATTCTCAGATATTTGAGAGCGACCAGCAGTAAGCATTTATGCTATGGAGGGTCAAATACTTCTCTACATGGGTATGTATATTTGGATATGGCAGGTGACTTGGATGGCAGGAGAAGCACCACATGATATGTCTTCACTATTGGTGGAATGACAATTAGCTAGATTTCAAAGTTATGGAAGGTTGTTGCCTTGTCTACTATAGAGGCAAAATACATTGCATTCATAGAGGCTAGTAAGGAAATGATATGGATGACTCGGTTCATGGAAGAGTTGGGAAAGGAGCAAAAGAGTTGTAGATTGTATAGTGATAGTCAAAGTGTAATTCATTTGGCAAAGAATTTAGCCTTTCATTCAAGAACCAAACATATACAACTTAGGTATCACTTCATTAGATAGGTATTGGAGGATGGTGAGTTGAAGCTGGAAAAGATCCATATAGATGAGAACCCTATTGATATGTTAACAAAGCTGGTAACAAAGGAGAAGTTGAATCTTCATTCAAATTTTATTGGTCTTCAAGATTGAACTTGAAGATGGAGAAACAAGCTAGAAGATGTTGCTGTATAGGTACAGGTGTAGCTATTTATCTCCAAGTGGGAGATTTTTTAGTTGTGGAGCTAAAATCTTCACTAGATGAGCAAATACAGAGGTTGCTAGAGTTACAGAGTCGCTGACATCGGTCAGGACCGACCAATGTCAGTCAGGGGTTGACTAAAGGATGCCAACATCAGTTATGGATCAGCCAACATCGGTCATATGCAGATAGACAGGGACCAATGTCGGTCATTTGTGCATTCCAGAAGTCTATTTTTGAGGGAGAACAGATTGTTTTCATGAAAAGAGTAACTGTTAGTATTGAGTCCACGTTTCTATTTTTGGTAGGATAGATTTGAACCTTTGATTAAGAGGTGTATCTAATAGTGGAGAATGCATTAGCTCATGAATCCTAGTATTATATAATAGGGTTAGATCTTCATATCTTGTATAAGGGAAAAAGGTAGACAATTCAAGGATTGAATTGGTTTTAATTGAGAGAGAGAGAACTCTTGAGGGAAAGAGATCTGTACATCTGAGAGGTGTGGAAGAGAGAGAGATTTATTCATTGTATTTCCTTCTAGAAGAGTTTAATACAAGTTTTCATTGTTTCTTGTATCTCTTCTTCTTTGCTGATTCTGATTTCTAGTTACTTATTACTTCTGGTTTAATTCTATGTTTAGTTGCTTACACAAAAGTAATCAAATGTGATGTAAGATCCTAACAGTTTTTTGGTCCTATATGATATGAATGACCTATTATAATGTTTTTTTCATATTTTTGGAATGTTTTAAGGCATATTTTATTTAAAATATAAGTGTGAAAGTGTGTATTCCTCACCAATATGTGTATGAGCATGAGCCTAGTTTAAGAACAAAGCCTAATAGGCCTAATTGTCCAATTAGAGATTGAGAGAGTTGAAGCAAATGAGATATAACTTTTAAGAGATGAATGAGGTATTTTAAAACATTATTATGATGTATATAAACTATCATGAAGATATAATATGTGTAATATATATTATTATCAAGGTCATATGACCTAACCAAGTCAAAGAGAGGCCTATTTAAGTGAAGAAGGCTAAAGCCCAGCTTGAGAAGGATAGAAGTGTGTGAAGAGATAAATAAGGAAATAATCATATTTTGTATGAAAAAAATTAATTTTAATGTGAATTAAGGTTTTATGTGGCTAATTTGGTGTTGATTCATGTAGGGGTTTGATGCCTCCTCGCAAGTGGGTGCTTGGCTAGTTAGTGTTGGTGATCCAAGTGAAGTTGGTGCTTCACTAAATATTGATGTTTGTATTATATTAATGTATTAAATTTACATCATCATTGGGTTTTATTACCCTTTAAGGTTTTCCACTCAAATAAGTGTTCTATGTGTTATGCTCTTGTATCATGCTCATGGCTCTTAATGTGTTGTTAGTTCACCACATTGTTTTGATAGTTCATAAATGATAAATCAAAATTGTAAAACAATTTCAAGACTGATTCACCCCCCCCCACCCCCCTCTCTCTGTAATTTTTCTTCCAAAAGGTTTCTAATGGATATATTCAATAAGTTAAGTTGGTGGTTTGGATAACAATGGTGTTTTGGGGGGTTTTGATGGAGTAATTAATCCTATGTTTTATTCTAACTTACTGAAAGTGGAAAATAGCTAATTACTTGTAAATTAAAACACTCTATTGTTGAAAAAAAATCACACTTTTTGGAATGAGAAAAACACTTTATATAATTAAAAACACACTTACTATAATTAGGGACACACTTGATGAAATTGGAAACACACTTGCTATCAAGGATTGTAGAATTAAATTTACTTATTAATGAAATGTTCTCATTAATGAAATTAATATTAATGGAAAATAATTGGGAAAGAAATGTAAACACATAAACATAGATGATCTTGTAAGTTAAAAATACACACTTACATATAAAAAATCTTATTAAAACTTAAATGAATAATGAAATGACAAACATAACTACCACACAAGTGTTGGTTTCCTTGGGTAAGTGGGCCATTGATCTCTCTTAGATTAAGATTAAATAAAATCAATATTTTTTGAATTGGTAAAGTCTTAATTGATTGATAAAAAGAGTTACAAACTAAAAATGATACATCTACTACTAGTAATTCCTTACATGATCTCTCTAGGAAGTAGCAAGAAATGCCAATTTATGCTATTACACTATTTGTCTAGCTACCTAGATTAATTTTAACAAACTAACAAACTAACAAGACCAAAATAATGATCAAATAACTTGAAAAATAAAAAGATATATTGCAACTAATCGCACTCTAAGGAGGAATGCTATAAATTAGGGAAGCACATTCTAAGTTTGTTCAATTGGTTACATCATTTTATATTTAAAATATTAGATCAAGTAAACCAAAATATCTAACAGAAACAATGGTGTTTATTTTATATATTCTAAAACTAGAAGTACTTTAAGTAGAAAGCCTAAAAGTGGGTGTAGACATAATCTAGATATATCCTTCTCAATTCTTATATAATATTTAATGTTTAATAAAAAATGTCTTAGGTACATGTTGGAGAAATTATAAAGTTATAATGACAAGTTCAAGATCTTCATGGTTGTTTCATAAAACACCGATAGTACTCTAAAGATCGACTATCAAAGTTCAAAGCTTTACTCATAAAATCTAGAGATCTACTAATAAACTCTAGAGTTTTTATGTAGGGTACCATATTTCTCCATGCTCAATTCAAGGGTTGATTTACTATGCCAAAACTCTTGGTATTTATTTATAGTTAATTATATTTCTTGCATATGTAATATTATATAACTAATCATGCCAAATGTTAGAACATAATGACAATAATGAGAAACTTAGACTGAAAAACTTAGACTCACACAAACACAAAATACTATTATCTATTTTTTAATTTATATTAACCCTAAGTCTTAAGATATATTAAATACTCAATCCAAGACATTAGGTTAATAGGTGTAATATAGGTGATTATGGATATAATGAGTCATAAAGTAGACTCGTCATTTCCCCCACTCTTTACCTTTTTTAAGTCCTCTTTCAAACTATCTTTGTATGTATTCATAATTATGTACCCTTGGCTATAGGTGTGATCTAAGATCATATATATAATATGGTTCAAACCCATTTTATTTAGTTTCAACTATGAATCCCATACATCAGATAATAAATTGGAGCCATCTTTCAAACTACTCAGAAGACTGAGCTGATGTATTCTACCAAGGTGACATGGGGGTGAAGAGGAGTGGTGGTCTATTCCATATTACAATCCATGTTTTTCTTTCCCATATATCATATATTTCATAATTATTTGTATCATCACTTGAGCCCTTCATAAACTCCACCATAAATTGGTGGGGGAGATGACTTCTCTTCTCTTCAAGGAAACACTCAAAATGTCCCATCTTTTTTCACTTGCTGATAGTACCTCTTTAGAATTATTTTGATAAAACATGTCAATATTTGTGGTGATATCATAAAGATCCTCCAAGTAATGATCTCAAATGTGTTGGTAATAAAAATAGTTAGTTGTGAATTCATTGATAAGTTTTCTAGTGGTAGTGAAGGGAGGCCAAATACACAACCCTATTATCCTTGCTCTATCAAAATATTCCTCATTTATTTGTTCCTAAGAAATTTGGTTCCATAAATTAGAGAGGATAGATTTGAGCTAAAATTATCCTACAAATAGGTTGATGATGAATGCAGGTTTGTTGCCTAAGATCATGTTATAGAGATAAAATTCACATAGAGAGTCTTAACAATTAAAGGTGATTTTTAAAAATATTTATATAAAATCTATTTGATCATTAATATCATAGGGAATATCATAGGAAATAATTAATAATTATAATGTAAAAATTTTTTCATGGAGAAAAAGGCTATAGGTAGAATAAGGTCTCCTACAAGCTAAACTTTTTTCTCTAACTTGACAGGCAACTTGGAGGGTGGCTTTAACCTTATAAGTTTATTTTTGTGATTCTTCAAAATATTCCTTTATATTATTATTTTATTATATAAATTTCCCTATTTTTTTTTTAAACCTCTAATTTCCTCATAAGTTTCATTCCATATAATTACTATATCAGGATAGGAAATTGTAGTTTAAACTATTTGGTCTACTTGTGACTTAGGAGGTGGGGTATTTTTTATTCATCAATGATTCAAGATCAACTACCATTTATTTAATAATTCCCATTTCACTATCTATTTACACATATTGATATTTAATTATTTTTATTTTTTTGTCAATAAGAAAGGGTAGCATCCTTACTTTATAGTTACATCATTATAGAGACAATCAAATCTACTTGGTTTTTTATGGTTGCTTTAGCATTTAAGAGTAAGTGGGCTTATTGTATGTCTACCTCTTCATTTGTGTTGGAGAATTGAGATTACTATTATATCATTATATATTTACCTTTATCTATTTTCAATCTATAATATGAAGGTGGAGGAAATGGGGAGGAATTTTCCATAGTTCTTTGTAATGTATCATTCATAGAGGTGTCCTTTGTTAAAGGTACATTGTCATGTTTCTTAATTTTTTATAGTACTATGTTTTCCTTAACATTTTTTTCTTCTACAACTACTTCAACTTCTACATTTGGGTTTTACAAGAGGCTTTATTGTAGACTACCTAATATTTTTGCTGCATCACTTTCTTCATTCTCATCAGTAGATAAAAATTAAATTTCTCCTTTTTATAAACCAAGTAATAGGACAAGGTTCATCTTGGGAATTAACCCTTTTTCATTGGGAATGCCTTCTGATAATTTTTGGTATATGAATCTTAGGGATGACTTCTTCTTATTTTTCTTGGATGAAAATGGATTGTTGTGAGGTAGGTGGAAATGGAGTGACTTCAAGCTAGTTGATAAAACCCTAGGCCTTAGCTTCCTCTTTGGTGGTGGCTTCTTAATTGATTCTCGAGTATCTTTTGCTATTGATGGAAATGGTCTAGGAATCATATTCATTTTATGCTCTATTTTTTTGGTTTGTTTTAAAGTTGGTCATTCAATGGAGGTGCCATTCATAGAGCTATATTTTAGAGTTATGGCAACATACAACATCCTCCTCTTTGTCTTAGACTACATCTTCATTTTATTTTTTAAAAAGGATGCCCAAGCTACATATCCTCTTGGATTTTTAAGGAAATGATTCTTGAAAATGAGCTAAATAATCCCATGGTATTTGATACAACCTGACCCTTTTTTATGTTTAAAATACATAACTTGTATGGCACCCAACAAGTACATAGACAAGTTTAGTCTATGTTATGACTTATGCACCCCTAACTCAAATGAATGAGAATTATCATAACATCATACCATAGTGAACCATACTAACCATCATAATTTAGATACTTAATTATAAAAAAAATTATTGTCCTCCATGGGTCTGGTATACTTTCTCTTTTTATGCCTTTTGTCATCCCCTAAGGGTTAACAATTAGCTCAGGATCTAGTTCCTCTTCCTCATGAAAAATCCTAATAAGGTCATTAAAATTTGACCTACTAGATATTCTCAATCATTCATTTGGAATGCCTATAAGCTCAATAATTACGTAGATAGTGAATATGATTTTCACTCCCTTTATAGTGGAATAATTGTCTTTAATATTGATGATGAATTCATTATTTAGTATTTCATCATACCCCTAGAATTTATGCAAAAACTTGAGCCACCCTACCTCCTAAAAAATGGCAACTATAGCTTCATCCTCCAATAATAGCTCAACATATTTTGGCTTTGACTTCTTTTGACCCATGATAAAAATATGCTTGTGAAATTGGATGCCATTGATCAACACATAAAACTTTAGTGGAGGATCAAAGGATGATCATAGTCTTCCTAATAGGACTAGGAGAAAGAACCAATATAATTTGAATTTAAACCCTTATCATTAAGGATGAAAATCCTTGGGATATGTTGGTATCTCTATTCATGTAATGTTTTATCACACACTTAAGAGAAATCAATATCTCATGTGGGGGCATCCTTTCAAACAATCTCAAGAGTACCCTATACTTCCTATGTATAGTGTATGTCATAATTTATCTAACTAAATTGATTATCCACACTTCAAACTAGGACATCTCCCATGATTTACATCAACCAATACATTTTTTTTATCATGAGTGATAATTATGTCATTAGTATGACATCATATTCCCTTTTTTCTTAATGCAAAAGACATTTATTTTTACTTAGCACTTTTAATTTTGGTATTCCACTTTTTAAGACACCTTCCCAATGTGTGTAACCTCTCTCATGGATGAGTATACATAAGCATCCTAAAACCTCATGGATATTACTACATAGAAAAATAGAATACAATATACCTTACTAATTATCATGTTGTCTTCAATTCCCATGCTGCCACCTATCCTGCCATGATTAAAACATAATAGTCAAATGCTAAGCATACATAAAAGAGATTAAAATACCATTTTTATTTATTTGTTTCATGAAGAAGTAGCCATTATTAGTTCTTAACTTATGTATATATATATATATATATATATATATATATATATATATATATATATATATATATATATATATATATATATATATATATATATATATATATATATATTTATTTATTTATAAAGAGGACTACCATTTCTAGTTTTCAATTCTGTTCTTTATTGAACTTCAATACTTAAGGATTAGCCTTCATATAAGAACTTAGGTTCTTCCATAAATCTAAACTATCCTTGACACTAGATTTGCTAAATAAACTCTTCCTTATTGGAAGGCCTTTGTTAAAGCCTAAGCATATGGCTATTTACTATAATAATATATTTGTTCCCATCAATGGAAAATAATTAGGCTGACCCATTATCAAACATTTTTGCTATCTCAAAGGGTCCTAACCACTTAGTTCTCATATTTCCTTTGAAGTGCTAAAACTTGGAATCAAATAGTAGTGTCTAATTTCCTTCATTAAATCTTCTAACTTTGACATGAATGTCATGCCACTACTTCCTTTTATTCTACAATATCTCTATTTATTGTAAATATTACATCCTTAGTTCATATAGTTAATTCATCTATAAAATGATTTCTTTATGTGCCTCATCAATATTAATTCCTACCTATGTTGTAATTCTCAATGTTTGTAATTAAAATTCAATAGAAAGTATAGATTTCTTATCAAACACCAACTCATAAGGTGAGAAACCTATATTAGATTTAAAGGTAGTTTTATATGCTCATATTACCTCTAATAATTTATTTTCTCAATCCTTCTTGTTATTGTTGATTATCTTAGTTAGAATGTTATCCAACTCTCTATTGGTGATAAACACCTATCCATTTGCTTGTGGATTATAAGGGGATGACTTCCTATGGTTGATCTACTAAAAATCTTATCATGTTGGATATGAACTGAGGTCCTTGATAAAAAACTATTTCTTTTGGTGCTCTATATCATTGCTTGATCTTATATTAAAAGAAATCAACAACTGTCTCCACTCTTAAAAATGGAGGATCTTGAACCTCTACCCATTTAGTGACATAGTCTATACACACCAGTAGGTACTCCTTTCCTTGGGATTGTAGATTAATAGAGCCAACAAAATCCATTTCCCATTTCTCAAATGCTTCTAAAACTACTTGAGGATAGAGGGGTATTTCATTAGATAATGTAGGTTTTCCCATCTTTTGGAAGGATCACATTTCCAATATTACTTATTAACATGTTTATGTAATGAGGGATAATAATATCCATCCCAAAGGATCTTATGGATAGTCCTTTTTATTGAATGGTAGCCTCCTCTAGGTTCATCATCGTAGGCTCTTATGAGTTCATAAGTTTCATCTTCTCTAACACACCTATGGAGTACATGGTTAGGTCCACATATAAATAATACACCATTGAGGCATTTAAAATGAGAGTTATCTCTAACTAAATGTTTATTTTATTTATGAGCTAAGTGAGCAAGAAACTTGCATATGGCTAAGTAGTTTGCCATGTCAGAAAAAATAGGGTGATTGTGTTGAGATAGTAAATAATTACTCATTAGGAAAATTGTCCTCCACTAGTTCTTATCCACCTGCAACATTCAATCTTGATAATAAATCAGTAACCATATTAAATTTTTTTTAGGTGTGGACCCTGATTATCTTCCAAGATCAGAGGTTAAAAATCTGAAGTTATTTCAACCAGGTTTTAGATCACATTCTATGTATCCATGATGGCATGGGGGGTTATAAGGGGGAACCCCCCTTTCAGGGTCTGAGGGGGATGACCCCCTTGATAGGGGGTTTGGAGGGCTGTATGCCTCGGTGGGGGTTCAGGGAAAACGCCCTTGAAGCAAAATTTTTATTAAAATTACCTTGTAAAATTGTAATTTCATAGTCAATCTGGCCCATTGATTAAAGGTTTCTAGATTTGATGGTAGAGGTTATGTTTAGGTGTTTTTCACCCTAAAATGTATTTTTACATGGTTGAGATGAAATATGAAATAGATTTCACATAGAGAGGAGGCAAAAAGAGGTAGAGAGGTGTAACAGGGTTTGTTATAGGATTTTTTTCTCCCTTGTTTTACTGGAAATAATATATTGGACAAGTTTGGTGGATGTAGCCCATCTTGGGTGAACCACATTAAATTTGGTGTCTCCTATTTTATTCATGTTTATGATTATTTTTTATATTTTTGATAGATTCATTTCATAGTTTCTCTTGTATGCAATTTGGGGATAAATATGTGTTTTATTTTATCCTAAATTTTTTCTACATTTTTCAATGATATTTATATCTAATTCTTGTAATAATAAAAACCATCTAATTATCAATCCTCCTACCACCAGTTTGTTCATTAAATATCTTATAGCTAAGTGATCTCTGTGCATAAAGATTTTATAACCAATGATATAATGTTTGAATTTATTCATTGCATAAATAATAATAAAGGACTCTCTATCAGTGTTTCTATAATTTATTTTAATGGGAATGAGGTTTTTATTGATGTATTAAAAAACATACATCCTCCCTTATTCATACTTTTGACTTAAGACTACACCCATGGCATTATTGGATGCATCTATATAGATGTGAAATAGTTATTCCTAGTCAGGTCCTCTTAGTAATAGGGTAGAAATTAATTTATTATTGATTATCTCAAAGGCATATTGACAGTCATTATTCCATACAAACTCACTATCATTTATTAACAAATTAAACATAAGAGTAATAATTTTTCTAAAATCCTCTATTAGGAGTCTATAATAACCTGAATGTACTAAAAAAATCTTAATATTAGTCTAATTTTTAGGATCAGGTAGGTTGGAAATGACTTATATATTCTTAGGATCTAATTAGATTCCTTGAATAGAGATATGGTGTCCCAATATTATACCTTGATCAACCATTATTAAGCATTTCTCATGGTTGAGAGACATCTAGTGTTCTTCACATTTAGTCAACACTTTGTCTAAATTAGATAGAGTCTCATTAAATAAACCACCATGGATAGTAAAATCATCCATATATACCTCCATACATTCATTGGTTAGGTTAGAAAAGATAGCTAGCATTGCCCTTTAGAAAGTGGCAGGTGCATTATATAAGCCAAAAAGTAGAACTCGATAGGCAAATGTTCCCCAAGGGTAAGTGAAGGTTGTTTTGTCTTGGTTCTTCATGGATACCCTTATCTATTTATAACCACTAAATCCATCTAGGAAGTAAAATTAAATTTTCCCATCTAGGTTATCTAATACCTAATTAATGATGGGCAAGTGAAACTAATCCCTCATGGTAGATTTATTGAGTTCTTTATAATCAAACAATATTCTTCATTTACCATTATTTTTAGGCACTATCACTAATGATGATACCTACTGACTATCAGATATGGGAAAAATGAATCATACTTCTAATAATTTCTCTATCTTAGTTTTTACTATGTCCTTCAAAGCTGAGTTGATCTTTCATTGTGGTTATCTGATAGGTCTAATGCTTTCAATGTAAATGTGATGAGTGCATACACGAGGGTGGATGCCCTTCATGTCACTATGATCCCATGTAAAATCCTTTGTATGGTATTTGATAACATCAAAAAATTTAGTCTATTATTCATTGGTCAACAAATTATTGATGTTTAGCATTTTCTTAGGGTGGATAATTATCTATTTGGTTTCTATTTAGATCGAATTTACCTACATAAATTCACTCATTAAAGATTTAAAGGTATAATAATGTGTTACCATCATGTGGAATGTCGTGATATTTTTTAGGAACATCTCTCCTAGATAAATTACATTGGCTAAAGGACAAAAACAAATTCAAAAATGAGTTTTGATTTCTTCGTTCCCACTTAGCAATGCTTTATTGGATAGGTAAGTGGTCATATGTGCCATCAAGAGGTCTTGATTTGGATGCTTATTTTATAGGGGTGAGTATTTCCAATTCTATATTTCCTTTATAAAACTCTAGAGCTTGATTATCAAACTCTAGAGATCCACTATCAGGCTCTAGAGCTTGTCTATCAAACTCTGGAGCTTCATTGTTAGAATTCAAAGCTTGACTATCAACCTCCTGAGCTTCTTTGTGTTCTTCCAAGATCCATGATAATTATTATTCAAATTTATCTAAATGGTCTTTGATTGTCACCATAGCCAATGAAGAGAGACTATTTTTGTTATTTTTTAGTTCATCTACTCACAATTATTCTAAAGGGTCAAGGGATGGTTTTTCAAGTGGGTATAAAGAGATTTTATTTTATTTTATGCCATTGGAGATGGTAATATCTCTAGACCTATAATATATATGTATTTAAATTATTTATAACCAATGTCTTCCCAAAATCAATAGATATCCTAATTTTCTTATTTTACACTGGAGTATCATGAAGTTGACTAGATATTCCTGAGATTATACTATCATAGCTATATATTCAATGGTACCTTTAGGTTTGGAAATGGATTGGTCTACCATTTTTAGGATAGTAGAAGTGGGATAAACTCTTACAAGGGATATAGTTTTTAGAGTATTAGATATGATAGCCCCTAATTTAACTAAGACATTGGGTATGTATTTCCTTCGTATAGTGGGATAAAATCTTGTAAGGGATATAGTTTTTTAGAGTATACTATCACATTAATGGTATCCAATAAGTTAAATAAGACATTGGGTATGTATTTCCTTCCTATAGTCACAATAATAATAGGGCTTCTTGGATCTCCATATTTAGGTAGGAGTAACTTCCCTACCAATAAGTCTGTAAGTTTTCCATCCACTTGTATGGTCTTAAGGTATTGCCTTTTTCTTCTTAGAGTTTTAATGCACAAACATTTTATTACTTTATTAAGTTTTGGGATGTCTATGATGGCTTGTAATAGTGAGATATCTATTTTGAGTTTCCTTAGTTCCTGTATTAGCTTAGATTCTCCTCTACTCTTATATTTTGTAAGTCTTTCTAGGAATGAAATAACTGGAGGAGTTGTATTATCTTTTTCAAAAAAATTAAGCTCTTTCTCTTGGATTGTAAGTTGTTTAGGATTCTCATTGGGAATATTAGTAATGGTTATTAAAGGATTTTGTAATGCCTTTCTTGATCTAAATTGAATTTTCTATAAATCAATTGCACTTACACCAATAGTTATCTCTTTCTCTACCCCAAAGATAGGGGTTGCCTATCTATTTTTGGGATTTGCCATAGGTTGAGTAGGTAAATGTATGATTGGTTTACTTGATCATTATATGGTGTCTATGTGGAAGGATAATGCCTAATAATGAGGGTACCTTATTTTATTATAATGTTTTTGAGGAACCCATGTTTGATTTACCCATAATTGTAGAGTAAGCTTAGGTATTCAAGGTTGTTGATGATATTGGGGAGTCTATGGTCATGGTGTCCTTTCTTGTGGATCTCATGATGTTGATCCTCATGCCTATGGATATACCTACCAAATACAAGGCATAATATAAGGGTTGGTATGATCTTTTGGTTTAAATTGGTTTTGATTCTGGTTGTGCAAAAACTAATTTCCTTACCTTTGGATAAAATTGAGATCTTCTGAAAGTTGTATGGCTTGTTTCAACTAGTTTCTTAGGGATGGGAGGAGGGAGAATTTTTTGGTTTCATATTCATTTGTATCATAGATTAATCACATATTAATTCTATCCAAATGATAGTATCTAAGGGCATGATTTTTTCTACACTTAGGACATTACATAACCAATTGTTCAGTGGCATTGTTAGCTTTGGCCTGTAAGCCATATAACATGGTATTTATCTAAACCAATATGTTTGTCTTAAGGTTTGAGAATTATTCCATTAACTGACTCACCTCATTTGCTCCTCTCTATATTTTTGTCTTTCTAATGCTAAGATTTATCCTTGAGTAATTTTTGCACACTTCAGTGATTTGAGGAAGAGTTTGTTTATTGATATCTCCTTGTCACATCAAGTTTACGAAATCCCTAACATCACCCTCTAGTAATTTTAGAAAGACTATTTTATAGATATCTTAAGATAGTTCCTATCCACATCTTCTATGAGTAAACAATAATTAGTCATGATAATCTTCTAGGTTTTCATCTTCATTTTGTTTTATCTTGAAAAAATCTTCCTTCTTATTCCTCACCCGATAGTAGTTTTGATATTTATTTAAGAATGTTGTTTCGATGTATTCCCATGAGTGTATGGATTTCAAGAGAAATCTTTAAACCATCTCATAAATCCTTGAAGGAAAGAGTTTTAACCTTTTATTATTTGTTTTGTAATCATAAGTTAACATAGAATTTTGAATTCAAAGAGAAATTGGTCAGGATATTCTGTAGATTGACCTCTAAAGGTGGGAAAAATAGAAGGAGAATTATTTTTCATGGTTGTTTTTCCATCCTCCTCCATGAAAATGGGATTGTTAAAATTCCTTACATGAGCTTTTTTCCTATTTCCTTGAGGTTTTTCAATATTTTTGTGATTGTCCCCCATTTCTCCCAGGTTAATGTTATCACATGATCTAGGGAAAAGTAGGGGTTCATCAAGATTAGATGGAAGGTAGTTTAATTGAGATTTAGTGTTTTCCATCCTAGCTCCTATATGTGGTGTTCATTTTTTGGAAGATCGATCGAGAGGATCTTGTGGGTCTAATTCTTCCATAGTAGGTGGAAATATTTTTCCAACCATTTTTTTCAAATCCTTAAGCTTTTCTACTATTGCTTGGATTCTATGGCTATATGAAGTATTCTATTGAGGACAATTTAGAATGAATATCCATTGAAATCTCTTATTCTAATCATATATCTCTCTAATAGTTAGGGAATTTGGTTTTTATTATTACTGATGGCTTATGATTTTGCCTTACTAACATCTAAAGTGAAAGTCCCTAACAATGGTGCCAAAAATGACAGATGTCATTTACCATTTCATTTAATCAATCTAAGGTTGATGTCATTCATACTAGGGTCGGTGTCCAATGGTTATATGAATTAAGTTAATTTGGTGATTTGTCTAACTATGGTGTTTTGGGGGGTTTCGATGTATAAATTAATCCTAATTTCTAGTCTAACATGTTGAAAATGGAAACTAGAGATTGCTTGTAAATTAAAACACTTTGTTGTTGAATCAAAAACACACTTTATGGAATGAGAAACACACTTTCTATAATGGGAAACACACTTTGTGGACTTATAAACATCCTTAAATTAGAAATAGACTTTCTAGTAAGGATTAAAAAATTAAATTTACTTATTAATGAAATGTTCACATTAATGAAACAAATATTAATGTAAACTAATTGAGAAATAAATGTAAACACATAAACATAGATTATCCTATAGGTTAACAAACCAAACTTGCATATTAATAATCTTATTAAAACTTAAATGAATAATGAAATGACAAACATAAATACCACATAGGTCCTATTTTCATAGGGTGAGTGGGCCATTTTTCTCCCTCAAATCAAGATGAAATCAACTTAGTATTTATGGAAATGGTAAAAGCTTCATTGATTGATAAAAAGAGTTAAAAACTAAAAATGATACATATTCTACTAAGAATTCCTTATATGCTCTCTCTAGGAAGTAGCAAGAATGCTACTTTATTCTATTGCACTATTTGTGTAGTAGCCTAGATTACTTTTAATAAGAAAACAATATAACAAGGTCATAAAAATGATCAACTAACTTGAAAAATATAAATATGTATTGTAAATACTCATGCTCCAAGGAGGAATTTTAGAAATCAAGGAAATGCATGCTAAGTTTTTTCAATCAATTACATCATTTTGTCTTTATAGTTTTAGATCAAGAAACCCAAAATCACTTGCATATATGATGGTGTTTATTTTAAATATTCTAAAATTGGAAGTACTATAAGTAGAAATATTAAAAGTGGGTGTAGAAATAATATGGACATAGCCTTTTCAATGTTTATAGCATAGTTGAGGTTTTATAAAAAAACATATTAGGTACGTGTTGGATAAATATTGGAGTTCTATTAACATGTTTAGGAACTTCATGATTCACTCATAGAATGCCTATAGTACTCTAGAGCTTGACTATCAAAGTCTAGAGCTTACTGATAGACTTTAGATCTCTATTGATAAACTCTAGAGCTCTACTGATAAACTCTAAAGCTTCACTATTGGGTACCATCCTGTTCTAAGCTCACTCCAAGGGTTTACTTACTACACCAAAACTCTTAATATTTTTTTATAGTTTATTATACTTCATGCATATGTAAAACTAGATAAATAACCATGCCAAATGTTAAAACATAATGACAATAATGAGAAACTTAGACTCACATAAACCAATAATATATAAGTATCTATTTTCTACTTTATATTAACCCTATGTATTAAAATGTATGAAATACTCAATCTAATATACTAGGTTACTAACAGAGGTGATTATGAATATAATGAGTCATAAATTGGACTCATTACTAGACACTTTCATTGCCCTATGGATACCAGTGCCAGTGTTAGTTTCCTTATTCTTCCACTAGTATCCTATATGAAATATTGAATCTTTTCTAAAAATTCCACCTACACTTATTAGGTTTTATTATCACCTTTATAGTTTTATATTTAGTCTTGTGCACAAATATTTGATATCGGTGTGTAATTCAAAACCTTAAGTACTCCGATTAGGGCATGTGATATTGAAAAACTAGGGTTAGTGGGATCAAGTAATCTTGAGATAATCTCAAAGACCCATATATTAATAAACATTAATTACATATCCATATACTATGAATATGGCCTCATACCTATTTAGTTCTCCACCTTATGTGGGCTTGTTTATGAATAATGGTGTAATATGATATATGCGAGTGTATGTAGTTATTTATATTTTAACCTATAAAATAGTGTTCATGGGATGTTAATTTTATGTTTCAAACCTACAATAAGACTACCTTTATGGTTTATTTAGAAATAGGAAAATATAGGGCATAATAGCTTAGTTATGCAATTGATTTTTAGTAGTGCAGTGTAAACTTGAGAGGTGTTTTCTAGATGAATAATGAGTGGGATTTAAATTGTATGTATATCAAACCTTTCAAAATGTTTATCACACAAGGGTTAAAAGTAAAAAAATAGGATGAACCATAAATATCAAAATATTTGCAAATTTGAGTTTTTAAAGGTACAAACACCTGCATTGGATCAAGGACACTAGCATCAATGTTAGTGTCCAAGTATCAACACAAGTCTGCAAGAAAATATAAAGTTTTGGAAGTTATTTGACTAATAGTGATGAATATATATCATTTTTTAAGCATATTTTGGTCTATAAGTGATCTAGGTAATCATAATATCAGGGTTAGACTATAAGATATGAATTTAGGCATAGTGAGATGGTGAACATGAACCTTTCAACTACAAGGTATGTCAAAAAATGAAGGGTAGAGCCATGACTAATATTTTATAAGTGTAAAAGACTAATTTAACATATAAATATAGATTTGAGTATCTATACCCTTATTTCTCACATCTTAGTTCTTTTATTTCATTACATCTATTGATATGGATCATGTACTAACACATTGATATACTAGTGTTTATCTAGGTTACTGAATCTAACTCATGTTCCAAATTACTTATGTTGATCAATTACATATATCCATTCATGAATTTCATGTTTGATTTACTACTTCATATTTTATGTGTTTTTTATTCACTTGAGGACATTTGAATATGTCATTGTGTTGGCTTTAATCCTTCATTATTTGATTCTATGCATGTGAGGAAATTTGAACATGTCCTTGTGTGTTTTTTTTGTTTGAGGAGATTTTAAAATGTATTTATGTGTGTATATAAGACTTCATTATTTATTTTCATGTGTAAGGACATTTGAACATGTCCTTAGGTTTTATTATATATGTGTGAGTGACATTTGAACATGTCCCTTGTATATGTCCCCTTGGTCTTTTATTTACATGCCTTGTGTGCTTTATGTGTAATATATGTTTGTGTGCATCATGTCCATAACACTTATATGCTTATTTTATTAGGTTTATATTCCATGATGGATATCATTCATCCTCCCAATTTTTGATACCATGATGGATATCATGCATCCATCCCAAAGTAGTTACATTCAACTTCCACTACTCAGTTTTGATCACTTTTTTGCATACCTAATTTATATAATCTATATTGATATTCAAAGTATGTATGCTTATTCCTACATGCATCTCACATTACTATTATACTAAATTTATCTATATGATGAGGACATGTTTCTCTATGTTAACACTACTACTTATCTTTATATCTTTTACACAGTATCTATAATATAAATTTTTCTTTTGAGTTAAGTTATTATGTAGGATCAATAACTCACTTAATAATAGGGGCATACATAAGGGTTTGTCTTAGAGATTATACCCATGTAGTAGAATACATAGATAAAAACATGCATAAATATAGTTCTCATATAGTGGATCACATAGCATACTCAAAAATACTTAGAGAATAAAATTAAATAGGAGTAGTTCAAATGCATAAGAGCACACATCACTACTATATAAATAGGGTGATATTATCCTAGTGTTCATAAAATAGTCAATTCTAAAATTTATCAAAATCTCAGGTAGTCTATATTATTTTGAAATAGGTTCATAGTCATAGTCCTCATGATTTACTTAGATTTGTCTCATATTTTCCTATATTCTAGGTTATACACATGTTTTTGCTCATAATTTTAGTTATTACTACTCAATTTTAGAATCTATATACACCAATATTATAATATTAGGGGTATGTGTGTGACACATAACTTACACCTTTCTTAGTTTTTACACTAGTTACACAGGTGGAATGGAAACACTTGTCATTATCCATGATATATACACTATACCGAGATTATAAAAACTATTTTCACTATTTTTTTGTGATATTTGCACCAAAAATGAGCCTTATTCCATTTGTTTTTGTTCATTAAACTATTTTTACACTATAACATTCTATTGGATTCATAAAGGGCTTCTAATCTATTTCACTAACTTGAGTATGCAATGATGGAGTCAAAAATTAATTGAGTTCTTAAGAACACTCTCATAATAAATGAGAGTTGAGGCATACATAGACCAATCCATGATTTTCAATGAAAATGAAATATCCAAGGGGTCTACCCTCTATAGTCATCAGTTTTGCACTATTTTTTAGACTAGAAACATAAGGGTTTATGTACCCAATCAAGTGTATTGATTATTTATTATTAGATATATAAGATTTCATGTCTTTACTTATTGATTTTCATCTTAATTAAAGACTAATTTTACACATGTTTTACATGAAGCACATTTCAACGTTCTGGTTTACATTAAGAATTACACTTCACATTTAAGTTTAGGTAATCCTTTCACTCTAGTAATTTTACTTTGTTTCATTATTAGAATAAAATGGTGGAAATGTGAACACATAAATTAACCTTTAAGTTAAATTTATGCACTTTTGATTACCCTTTTGAGACACTTAGATCATGACCTAGTCTAGGTAATTCTGACCACTTTATTTTACTTTTTGCATGGTGAATCACCCCTTAAAATATTCCAAATCAATTTAGAATGTATCCATATAGGTTTCTCAACAACCTAGGCTCATGCCTAGATTTATTCATACCTTCATCTTAGCTCTTATTTCCTTTAGGATAGGAGTGATCCATTAAGAAAACCATGCACCCTGGTGTTGTCCACCCTAATATAAGTTGTCCTCCCAACAAATAATAGTTTTTAATAAAATTTAAAGCTATTTAATGGCTAACCCATAAGTTTTAAAAATCCCCATGCACAATAATTCTGAAAATACTACTATAAAATCACATTTCAAAACATTTTTCACATATGAAGTTTCCACACATAAAATTACCAAAATTTTAATTATACATTGAGATAAAATTCCCTATTTCTCCTAATTTTGATCACATACAACCCTAGTATCCTTGATATAAAGTATGAATACACCTCTAAGGTCACATTTCATGATTGAATCACTTAATCGCACCATAATTACACCAACATTTAACATTTTACACTAGTGTCACACACACCACTGTATCATGAGATAATTATGTGGAGTTTGATTCCTCTTTGGAGTATTAGTATGTAGGTAATATTCAACATAAGGGGTGTCGAGGTCAATCACAAATTAAAAAATTTACTCCATGAGTACATTTTATCATCTTGTTTATTGAGCTAGGGTTTTCAAGTGGAAAATCAACTACATAGTGGTCACGAAAGTGAATCATAAGCTCCCACACAATCCATATGATAAATAAGTGAAGGTTCAAAAAACACAAAAATATCAAGACCAACACATTTTATAGACAACAATTCACCCCTACCCTATACAATCATTGTGCTCCTATCCATAAACCTGCTAGATCTTATTCCTAGTCTACATATAGTCAACATAGTTAACCTATCAGTCTCATATATAGAAACATCCCATGTCTCAGTTTTATAACTAAGTTTATATTTTATCTCTTACACTTTCCATATTTAGTAGGATTCCATATTTAACAATATTTAAATCACTTTGTGTCATTTACTACATATATGTAGCATTCTATTTTTTCACAATAGTTTACTTGTTTAGTGTCTTGAGTTCTCTTAGTTCCCCAAATTTGATAAAACATAACTATAAAACCCCAAATTTGTAAGAAATGTTTGTGAACCCCTCTAATTTTGAAATTATCAACCTTCTAAGGTTATATTGTTACATTTATTTTCCCTCTAAGGTATTATTTCCACCTATCAAATCTATTTTTTATATTTTGGTGCATTCCTTATTGATTTATCATTATAATTATCTCATTTCATGATTTATTTACCATCCAGACTTATATTATGCCAATTAAGAGAGTTGGATCCATTATCCTTACTAGGATAAATTATAGACTGTGGTACAATTTTTTATTTAATTAAGCTTCCTTGGATTTGTGCTAGTCTTTATTATGAAAGGAAAATGGTTAACATTGATTATATTCTTACTCCTTACATTGGAAATGATAAAACACATGATGAAAATTATGAAACTACATATGATGTACATTACTATGAGGATAATGCTTTTGATGATCACATGAATAAATTTGATAATTTAGAAAAAAAGAGATAGAATAATTAGTTAATTTATAAATTATTTCAATATAACCCCAAAAAAATAGATTAATTGTTGATTGAATTAAAATTGAAAAATAAAGCTTTAGATAAGGAATCCATCCCTAAGAATGGATATGCAATCGATGATCCTTTGATTATTTATAATCATACTAATAGAGGTTATCTTTCTATATTAGGTGGTGAGTCTAGTGCTCTTTCCAATAATTATATGTCTCCATGTACCATTTCTTAAGTTAGTATCCATATTCATACTCAATATAATGGTTATTTAATTCCTCCTAATATAACTAAACCATCTTGGCATGTTCCTAATTCTATTTATAATGGTCTTGCTCATGGTCATAATATTAAGAAATCCATTTTACACATGGTAGTTAACATAATTGTGGTTAAGGGGATCAATAAAGAATTACCTTGTACGATTCAAATACAATATACACTCCCAAACACTAAAGACTCAACATAAAAAATAAGAAATTTTATTATTACTGAATAAAACAATTACAATATACACACTTAGAGATAAAGTTATAGGCTCAGTTCAAAATCAATGTGATTATTTAAGATTATTACACAATAAATAAACTAGTATCTTGGGTGCCTTACACACTTAAGAATTTTACTCTCTATTTCTTTAGCTCACGGTTCATTGGAAATTTTGATAACGTTTTCTTAATGTGTCATTATATTGTCTTCCGACTCTATGTTTCCTTATATAAATTTTTAGGATTCTGGATTATTCCTTTATTCTAGAATATTCTCTGCCTCATGTATGCCATTAATGTTGATGGTATTATCAATACTATTTTTAAATTTAAATAAGGGGTTTAGGTAGGTTTATGTTTAAAAAACTTTAACTAATCACTTGGCAATTATAATTAAAAAAATTATATAATTCCTGCCTTGGAACCTTTTAATATATTTAGGGTCTATGGACTAGTTATAGGTCCATGTGTCAGATTATGTTCTTTTTATTCTACCACATCTATTTCATTTATGTAACTTATACTTGTGTATTATTTATTATACATGTGATGTGCATGACCTCTATTAAATAAGTGTGGTATTTTCCTCCTACATACATCATGCAACCTTGTAAAACTATGCATGGTCAACCTTACATAATCATGCAAAAACCAACTCCATGTTATTTCTTTGACTAATTTATTTAGTATTTTCAAGTTCCTTCCATCCTTATTACTATAAATTACCTTCTATACTCAAAATTATTTTTCCTCTATTTTATGCTTGTAAAATTATACTTGGTCATATTCAAGATTACTAATGCTCATATATCAAACAACTTACATAACTTAAATATTTTTTATCTATTTCTCTTAAGCCAAAATTTGTGAGAGGAGGTTTATAATGAAAATTATCTATGAGATTCATTGATGTCACATTTTATACTTCTCAATTCTTCCACTTTACCAAGTATTGCCTACATTACTTTCCACACATTTTCTCCACTATCGTAGAGTCCAATATGGCCTCTATTTATAATTTTTTGACATCTATGATTTCTAGTATAGTACGCATAGTTAACTCTTCCTTCTCACCATCACCCTACCTTTCATGTTAGTCATACAAATTTTCTAAATTGAATATGGGTGATATATCTAGTTCTTTAGGAAATTCAATCTCATATGCATTAGCTAAAAATTTGTGCAATATATTACATGAATCTATTTTATTCATCTTAAAATTATTATCTCCCTATAGGAACCTCTCCTTACACAAATGCACCCTTACTAAATTTTGTAATTTAAATTACTTTCTCATGTAATTTATGTTTGCTTGTTCTTTTTATTATGAGTTTCCCAATTCTAATCTCCAACACACCTCATGACGTATTTTAAATATATATTATATAAATTCTTCTAATTCTATGCTCCTTAAAATCATAATTATATCATGAAACTCTATGACTCTTCTTAGGTTGCTTCCATGCACATCACTTGAAAAGGTGTCTTCCCAGTACTCTAATTCAATGAATTTTTTTTGCAAACTTTACTTGAACTAACACCATGTATTACTACTTGGGCCTATCTCCTACCAAACATTGTATAAAATTACATAAGATTCTACTCACCACCTTGGTTTATGAATGGTATACTAAGTGTTGACACTAAAAAACTACACACTTACAGTTTTAAATGACTAAATGCCTAAATACCTCCTAAACCTTGACCCTTCTTAACTTAACCAAATCATTATTCTCCTATTCAAAAATACTATTTGAAAGAACTATTCACTATCACTATTCACTATGGGACCCACTATCACTTTTCATGATGACATGACAAGTGACATTGAAGGTGATTTGGGAGATAACATGGTAAGTGGCATGGCTTAGAAGTGAGGTGGCTAGATGTGGGACATCATACTACACCTGGGACCCTTTTCTAAGGTGCTTAATGACATCATTTAAGCATCAAAAGGGTCCCATCTTGAAATATGGGGAATTTCCCCTTAAGGGGCCATCATTTAACTTGTATTTTGCCTTCACACATGAAAGTGGCTTTCAAAATGGGATACCTACATCTTTAGTGATTTAGGAAAGACAAAGAACACCCATTTTTGACTTTTTAACCCAAATGGGTATCCCCACCAACCTCATATTTGACTCATTCATGCACCACATGGAAAATGGCACCACATTTTGTGTGTCATCTCTTTAAGTGGTTGGATGAAGACAAGAATGGGTGGTGAAAAGTCTTTAGCCTCATTTAGACCCATGTGCATGATTCCCATTAAAAATTGGACTCATGTGTAAGGTGGGAGACTCACCAACCCAAATGGGAATCCCCACCAACCTAATATTTGACTCATTCATACACCACATGGAAAATTGTGCCATACTTCTACTATTCCCTCTTTTGGCATGGTTCTTGACAACAAATGCTATAAATACCCCCCTCTCCTTCACCTAAGGTTAAGTTGTAAGTTAGTATTTGGTTATTGACATATTACTGCAAGTGTTTGAAGGAGGTAATCCACATCTTGGAGGAAAAGAATCCAAAGCAATGAAGCGCTGTCAAAATTTCCATGAGATTCCTTCATCACATCATCAATAATATCAACTACATCAACAAGCCTCAAGGTAACCTTATTTGTTTTTTAGTTATTTACTTAAGTTTTTCCTTTTATTACCTTGTATTTTACCCCTTAAATCACTTTCCATCTTCATCCATTGACCTCTTTTACAACCTTTTCCATTATAATTCCATTTAACTCATTTGCCCTCTTTGCACCTTTGTCACCTTCACCCTTTTTACCTCCTCATCCTTTTGCTACCCTAGTTACTTGTTGGTTTATCCTTTTCAGTAATCCATCCATATAATTTTATTATCTCAATAAAAACCATCCAAAACATTATTTTGACCCTCATCAAATTATAAAAACCAAAACCACAATATTGCCTTAACCAATTTTCAGCATTAGTATAATCAAACTAGTTCCTTCATTTTGGTTAACTTATCAAAGCATCTAATTTCCTTAATTAATTTGATATCATTTACTATATTTTATTTGAGTTTTATATTCATTTAAGGAAAATATATTTATTTTATCATTTCAGCTTAAGTGTTAAAATCAAGTGGATTGACAGCCTCCTAGAAAGCTTTCTCTTCTAAGATCTAACTCGTGCTAGGCAATCCAACCAACTACTTGTCTAACTAACAAGTTTTTTGGTAGTGCTTTCTTATTGTAGGTCATTCATCCCTATCCAAAGAGGAGTTATTGCAAATTCTATATTTAACACATGTGCAGTCAACAAGTATTCTTCTACACACCCTTCTTAACTAGTTTTTTCTTTTCACACTTAAGAAAAACAAAAATTAGATAGAAATATTTTGGCATGCCTGATAGGACCCTTGAGTTTTATTGAGTTCATTAGTTGTTTTAAGACATTTAGTTGCATTAGTAAAATGGAATTTAGATGAAATTTTATTTCTATAAATTAATCATTCATTTCTTTCAAAATGTAAGTTTTAGTTTCTTTTGTTTTAGAAAATTAGAAAATAAAAAAGTAAAAATTTTCATTTTGGACATGATGTCCATGAAAACTATGAGGTTGGTGGGGATTCCCATTTGGGTTGGTGAGTCTCCCATCTTGGACATGATGTCCATGAAACTATTTAGGTAGTTTTCACTTGCCTAGTACATATGGAGTCCACTTGACCACCCCATTCCAACCGCCCAACCATTTGACTGCATCCACTTCGAGGTTGGCCCCTTTTGACCTAACATATCACATCATTTTTGATAACCTTGCCTTGGTCCTTTTGACTATACAAACCAATTTTTTCATGTTGAAAATTTTAATTTACACCAACTCATGCATAACTAAACTATTTATGTTTTTATCAAGAGCACTTCATACCCTAGATACCTAAGTAAACATCGACCCTATCTAGGAGCCTTGATAAGACTAATTTGATTAGCTATGACCAGCATTGAGGAATAATTACCTTGTCATTTGTCTTAGAACCTAGCCTTTTTATTATCAACATTGGTAGTTTTAGTCTTTGTGTAATTTTTACTATCACACTTAGTCACATTTTGTGAACCTAGTGGCATTTCACATGCCCAACTACCTTATGGCACCACCTAGTGCCTCCCCACCAACTGCTTATCAAACCTACACCCAATTAAACCTTTCCTCATTAGATCTTGGTTTGAGGGGGAAAACCTCCCATCTCAAGGCACCTTGGCCTTTAACCAAGCAATTTATTTTTGTCTTATAGCTTTTTAATTCAAAGCTACATAATAAAAAGGGTCAAAATATAGACACTAAAAAACTGCACACTTATAGGTTTTTATGACTAAATACCTTAGGACCCCCTAAACCTTCTTAGACTTTAACCAACCCTTCTTAACCTAACCAAATCACTATTCTCCTATTCAAAAATATTATTTGAAACTACTATTCAAAAGTAATATTCCCTATCACTATTCACTATGGGACCCACTATCACTATTCATGATGACATGGTAAGTGAGATGGCAAGTGACATGTTATGTGACATGGCAAGTGACATGGCCTAGAAGAGAGGTGGCTAGATGTGGGACATCATACCCCACATGGGAATCTTTCCTAAGGTGCTTAATAACCTCATTTAAGCATTTCAAGGGCACCCCTTTGAAATATGTTGAATTTTCCCTTAAGGGGCCATCATTCAACATGTATTTTTACTTCACACATGAAAGTGGTCTTCAAAATGGGATACCTACCTCTTTAGTGCTTTGGGAAAGACAAAGGGCACCCATTTTTGACTTTTTAACCCAAATGGGAGACTCACCAACCCAAATGAGGATCCCTAGCAACCTCATATTTGACTCATTCATGCAACACATGGAAAATGGCACCACATTTTGTGTGTCATCTCTTTAAATGGTTGGATGAAGACAAGAATGGGTGGTGGAAAGTCTTTATCCTCATTTAGACCTATGTGCATGATTTCCATTAAAAATTGGACTCATTTTCAAGGTGGGAGACTCACCAAACCAAATTAGAATCCCCACAAAACTCATATTTGAGCCATTCATACACCACATGATAAATGGTGCCATACTTCTACTATTCCCTGTTTTGGCATGGTTCTTGACAATAAATACTATAAATACCCCCCCTCTCCTTCACCCAAGGTTAAGCTAGAAATTAGACTTTGGTTATTAAAATATTGGTGTAGGTATTTTAAGGAGGTCATCATTTTTAATTTCATCCAAATCTTAGAGGAAAATAATTCAAAGCAATGAAGCTCTGCCAAAATTGCCATGGGATTCCTTCATCACATCATCAACAATATCAACCATATCAACAAGCTTCAATGTAACCTTATTTGTTTTTTTATTTATTTACTTAATTTATTCCTTTTATTACCTTTACTTTTACCCATTAATAAACTTTCCATCTTCATCCATTGACCTCCTTTACCACCTTTTCCATTATAATTCCATTTACCTCTTTTGCCCTCTTTGCACCTATGCCACCTTCACCCTCTTCACCTCCTCATCCTTTTGCTACCCTAGTTACTTGATATTTTATCCTTTTAAATAATATATCCCTCTGATTTTATTATATCAATCAACCCCAACCAAAAATTTCTTTTGACCCTTATCAAATTACAAAACCCAAAACCATAATCTTTCCTTAACCAATTTTCAACATTAGTATAATCAAACTAGTTGCTTCATTTCGGTTAACTTAGAAAAGCATCTAATTTTATCAATTAATTTATTTTCATTTAATGTATTTTATTTAATTTTTACATTAATTTAAGGAAAATATATTTCTTTTATCATTTCAACTTAAGTGTTAAAAGCAGGTGGATTGATAGCCTCCTAGAAAGCTTTCACTTGTAGGATCTAGTTCAACCTAGATAATCCACCTAATTAATTGTATAAATAACAAGTTTTGTGGTAGTGATTTCTTGTTTCAGGTCATTATTCCATATCCAAAGAGTATTTCTCACAAATTCTAGATTCAACATGTACACATTTAACAGGTATTATTCTACACACCATTCTTAACTAGTTTCTTCTTTTCACACTTCAGAAAAAGTGAAAATTAGATATAAACACTAAGCTTAAATTTATCCTTGCTCCCAATGTTTTATAAAATGTGAACTAAAAATGTACAAAAAAAATTGAATATTGGTAAGATACTGTGCTACACAAAAACCATGCAACCTTACCACCTCTCAAAATAATAAGTTGGCAATGTTTTTTCAATCGTTTGTCTTATTACATGTGATGAAATATACCATCTTGGAGAATATTTCCACCATGATGAAGATGAAATCATTACCTCATTGTTTTATTTGAAATACTAACACAAATTCCATGCTAATGTCATCCCATGGTTGTTATGTAATAGGAAGTGGTTGATAAAACCCTATATTTTTACTTCTCACCTTTACCATATGTAAAAATTAGGACATTTTCACATATTTGTGCACATCTACACCCATCCTTAACTAATATTATCCATTTGATAACCATGTTAACATATTTTCACAAATGAAATGTCTTATAAATCCTCTATTATGATAATTCTTAATCAATTTATCACATATTAACTCTCTAAGTATATACACTTATGATCCATTGAATAAAATTCCATATTGCACAAGGTAATAAACCCATGGTGTCCTATCCATGCTTAATGGAATTTTTAAATCCCTCTATGTTATTAAAGTTTTCATATTATGTGCAAAAATTATTCATGGAATCAAATCCATGTAACTCCACTTTCATTTCACTTAACATAACTGATCTATAAATCAGTGTCTAAAACCTTATTTGACTTTTGTTGTTACTTTCACAACATGCCTTAATTTATTCATAAAATTAGGGAACCTCTTTTTGCTCTAGATTATAGTCTTCTATGTTTTATTCAGGTCAACCTATTTTATCTGATGATTTAGCTAGGAAAGCATCCTTGAAATATTTCAATCTTAATGTTATATTAATTTCACTCTTTAGTCTAAAACTGAACTTGAGGATGTCTATTACATGCACTTGGTCTAGGAGATGGTATTTGGGGATTATTTTATATAATTTTCTAAATTTGTCACAAATTTGATAATTCATAGTCTATTCTTGATCATGTTTTGGAACTACATTTAAGTTCCCATTTTTTTTATCATTTTGCCTCAAATTTATGCAAATTATCTAATCATTGCAAGGTTTTTTTAATTTTCTTTCAGCATTTTGGCTTAATATTTTCTACCTCTAGGTTTATTTGATTGAGCATCTATATCTAATTAAATTTTAAAAACTTGATCTTTTAGTGAAATTTTAGTTTACATTGGCTCTAAGTGTTGATCAAATGGGAACATATTATATGCTTGTTCATATTTATTTATTCTCTGTGTTCCTTTTGAATTAATCTGCTATATGTTCACAAGATTTTTATGAAATTTTATTAATGATCCTATTTTATATCTATTCCTAGTTAAAATTAAATGGCTATTTTTTTCATAGTCTTATCTTAAGACTTGGTTGCTTCCAAAATAATGGATTGGTTTTAGCTTTAAGTTAGGAAAAAAGTCTCGTTTATTCATAGGCTTATTTTGTTTACCTTTATTTTTGCCTTAGCCATTTTGTTGGAAAATCATATCCAAAGTCTAACATCTATGTGATTTTCCCATGAGCCATCAATTATCTAAATTTTCTTGTGAGTCCTTAGGAAAGCGATAAATGACCATTTATTATTCACTCACTTTCTTGGGTCTTTTTTTTCCCTAGTCATTTCATTTGGATTTTTTGAGTAAGAAGTATCATGTTACATGGCATAATTCCACATCACCACTTACTCGTGCCCTTCTAAACCTTATTTAACTAACCATAGACCTCCTAATAAATCATGATGCTAATAAGTGTCATGATCCTGGTTAATTACTTTTTTGTGGCTTCTAGATCTATGAGCTTGGACCAGAGACCTTATGAATAGGTGAGATCACACACTGTGGTGTAATCCCTTTTATCTAGACCCCTAAGACATTCCATTCAATTATAATCAATAATAGACCTCCTAAAGGTCCAAACTTGTGCCACATGGCACAATCCCATTTCTCTAGGCCCCCAAATTTGTTGTATGTTTATGTGTCTCCCATTAGGCCCTAGGTGAATGATATATATACAAGTGTCAAGATTTAATTTCACCAAGAGTATATATATCATAAATCTAGGTAGACACCAAATTAGACCCTAAATGAGTAAATAAATGCCACATGAAATGAAACTCCAACAAGATGACACATTGTGTCCATGTTAGCATTACATGAACCTAAATTTGATAGTTGTATAGCCTATCAAAACCATCAAACTTGGGGTTATACTTGAGACTCAACATATTACCGAGTTATTTTAGGTTTTTTTTTTTTTTTTGATCCTTAACTTAAATATAATTTATCCTATCTTTTAATCATTATCAAAATCATAGAATAATCATTTATGCAATTTCTGTTTTGAAACTAGTTATTGTGATTATATCAATTGATAGATTAAATTATAAATGGGATTTATTTACTCCCTAGTTTTGGCCTATTTACCTTATTTTGATTGTAAGTGGCTAATTGTCTATTCTATTTTATCTTTAGTCATGGATATTTTATTTGAAATAGACTAAATTGATTATGTTTATGTGATTTTATCTTGATTTAGTCATTTATATTTAAATAGATCAATCTAGTTGTGTATATTGGCAAAGGCCTATTTTATCTATCCATATTCATATGCTTTTCTCTCTTTAGTTCTGAGCTTTTTCCTTAGTTTCTTTCAATGAAATTTGAAGTTTAATGACTACTCTATTTATTTAAAATGTAAAGGCTAGTTTTCTCTTTCATGTAGGTGAAAATCCTACCACCTATCGATATTATAGGTATTCACTTATCTAGAACACTTTAGACATAAATTTATGCCTTCAACCCTTTAGGTGATCAAGATCATGCCATATGGCATGGTCTACTTTCCTAGGCCCTTGAGATGATTAAGACATAGTGAAAACATGTTAGACCTTTTAAGTTAATAGGATGATGCAATATGGCATCATCCCACTTCACCATACCCCAAGCTCAAGCATGATTAATACATTGAATTAGACATTAGGTGAGATCCAAAGATGATGCCACATGGCAAACTATTAGGGCTCCATGATAGTCAGACTGAAATAACCCTAAACAAATTGAGGGTCACTTCATTCTAAGTGAAAATCAAAATTATGAATAGGGTCCACTATACATAGTTTGGTTTAGAGTAATAAACCCACGACCCCATAACAAAGTTTACATTCATGCAACCCTTAATTAGGGTAATTACCCCTAGAAGATTTTAAGGGGAAGATTATTGCCCTACGAGATTTGCATGTAATTTAGGGAATTTGGATATACGATCCATAACAATAAGATCTAAAATGTATGGTGGTAGACACCTTCTCAAGGAGACCACTTAGGTGTCCTTATCCTACCTAAGAGGCTCGCATATATAGAATTCTAGTTAGCAGATAGGGTATAAAAACACTATTTCTCACATTTAGGATACTTAGAATTTCATATTAAGTACCTAGACCATCACATGCTATTTACATCATTGGGGAGAAGGTTATGGGAAAATAGAAGTTCATAGTTATTGATAGACTAATCTTATTGTACTCATAATCATAAAAACATTACATTTCATTCATACACATCAATATTTATAATGCCAAATAATTGTCATACTACTATTTAATTAGGGACTTTTACCATACCTAGGACCAATACATATAAAAATACATAAGAACGTAATAGGCTCAAAATATTTTTTGCTTTGTTAAACTTTTCATAAGTTAGGAATCCAAAATAGTGTTATCCATTGATATCATTATACCATAATCTTATAAATTTTAGGAATCATTCCATCATACTCATCCACTTTACACTTAGTACAATTGAGATAGGTTATATTACTCAAAATAATTTACTATTTGTATTAAAATAAAACACAATGGTTTTCATCAAAGATAGATGACATCACACAAGTGAGCCTCCATCATGTGATCACCATTAATCATATAATGGTGATATATTTTATATGAAAACATATAAATCATCTTATAGGTTAACAACTAGGGTTATAGCCCTTATATTTCTTCCCACTTGTCATTTGATTTATTATCTATGAGGGTTATTTGCACTTATTAAAATAGATCATCTCTTCTAAAAATCGAAGATTATGTCATCCATAATTAATTTATGCAATTGCCTTTACTACATTAATGTATTATCTTTCTTAGTCAACTCCATCATATGTCGATAAGCCTTTATTTAAATTCAAGAAATTCATAGCTTAGAAAATTTACATGCATCACAACATTCATACTTGTAACACTAACTTGAATATTCCTTTTTATCATTAAGCATGCATAACTAAAATAATAAGCCTTCAACACAACTTATATGGAGTAATTTAATATATAATCATTTCTATCAATACCCATAAGTTCTACAACACTTGACTTCAAATGAGTATAGGAGAACAAGTATTATATTCCTTTACACTAGTGGGTGAATGAATTAAATTTCCTAATATCACCATTATACAAAATAAAAATCATTTATGGTAAATAAACTACACCCAAAATTATTTACAATAGATTTATGCTAAATTTAAACCATAGTGTCACTTCTCAATATCTAATAACATTTGGTTAACACCATCATAACATTTACTACATCCAACTACATATTAAAATTTTAGAATAAAAAGAAAACAATGGTCTCTTTTCTACACAAGATTTCTCTTACCCATACTAGAGTCAATCCATAGTTCAAAACATAAGCATGACTAGCCACTATGCACAAAAATAGGTTAATTACCAAATACAATTTATTCCAATAGTCGTTGGCATCATCTTGGAGTCTTAATAATGAAATTAATATATTATAAAATTAATTTCCAATAGCATACAAACTTGTCTTACCTCATATTCTTAAGATATAATTCAGATCAAGTGATTTTATACTTGGCTTTAGCATACCAATCAATTTCCAAACCCATGGGATGTTCCTAAGGCAAACATATAGTCCAGTAGGGTTAATGATAAACCCAACGTAATGCTTATTATGTTTATGTATAAAAATACATGGATTAACAAAAAATGACATGCCCATTAAATCATAATCTCAATTACTACTTAAAAATATGTTTAAACTTAATAACTAATAAAATAGGATAAGGATTAAATATTTAATGGTGATGAAGTAGGAAAAACACTATTTACAAGTAATATTCACTTATGATGTGGTGATCACTATTCATCCCAGTGAGCTGTCCACAACACTATTCTTGAGTGATTAGGTGGCATGGGTCAAATTTGTCATGTGGGGCATGAAAAGAGTGGTCAAAAGGCAAACCTACCCCATTTTTAAACTTGTGCTAAGTGGGGAGACACAAATCACTATTTTAGATTGGCATCTACTTTTTCCATGTGACCTTGCTTGAAGGTGGTGTCAACTTTCTGAAGATGCTTTGTTCTTGATCAAAGATGACCCCATGAAGCATGTGGCATGGATTATCTTGAGGTACACCTTATCTCTTGACAAGATTCCCTCCATATGAAGGAGTGGGATGAATTTTTGGCCCCTTCGTGTTTATTTCACTTATTCTTTATTTTTAAAATCTATAAATTAATTTATTTCCTTTGTTTTAGTTAGGCTAAGTTAGGAATGAGTTGAATTTGGAGAATAGTCTTGGTGTGTATCTTGAGGAGCCTCCTTGGCATGTTACCCAAGTATTGAAAGTGTTTAATGGCATGCATTGGTAACATGGCCTTTTGAGTTGTAATGCTTTGTTGAAATATTTTGTATTTATGAGAAGTTTAATGAGATTATGTTGAGTTTATGAATGAATTCATGATGTTTTTATGAGACTGTTATGTTACTGATATGATTATATGGATTGTTAAATCTATTATATGGTTGGAGGCCACATTAAATGATGACACACACTCAATATAATTATCCTTATTTCTTATCAATTTTATAGAAGTTAAATTTATCTAATAACTATTAAAATAATGTGATTAAAATAACAACCATATGAAGAACACAAACTAGTTGAATATTTCTCATAAGCATACCATTTATTTCATCATCTAATATGATAAAATTCTTAGTTATCTAATATATTATTTACACCAACACAACACTATAGGTTGTAGTGTTTTCACAATATGACAATGAGAAGGTAAATAGTTAAAGTATATCAACCAGGAACACACAAATTTCATCAATACAATAATATTTGACACTATTCTTGTCAAGTATGCTAGGTAGGAATCATTTTGAATTTACAAGAAGTAATACATGAATTAATCAATAGAGATAATGATTCAAATAAACATGATACAAGTAGAGCATCATTTCATTATAGCCAAGTAAAAATGAGAACCATGTAACTCAATAGAGAATGATCAACCACCAAGTGATAATCCAAACATGAGATGAACTACCACAACCCATCCTATGAGCCCCCAAATCATTGGCCCTTACCACCCCAACCATCATCTAGGTGGTGGAGTTAGGTATTCAATATTTAGGTTTAGGATGTGAGCAGAAATAAATTTATTCCATCACCAATATAGTTACACATAATACTCAAATAGGGATAGATACACACTATGCCAAAATGCAAAGCTTGAATTCAATCACATAATCCTGAGCCAAGTCATTGAGCACAAAATAATAATGATAAAAATAGAATACCAAAGAGGTCAAACAAATTTTTAACCTTGATAAATAATAAGCACAACCATGATTTTCTCTCAGAAAATCATAATGGAAGAGAGAGAAACTATTAAATTGATCCCTTTACACCATAAATCTAGGCTTAATAAAAATCTAGTTATATAAATGTAAATAACCAGTAAATAAATTTACATAGAAGATGAATAAAACCCAATAATATCTTTTTGATTACTACCCAAGTCATGTTATGTAAATAGCAACAAAAACCTATTTTTCCATTTCATATAACACAACTAGAAGAATGAAAAACCAAGCTAGGGTTTCAACTTAAATGCATTAAAAAACCCAACAGATACAACTGAGTTCAAACCCCTAAGATCCTATATATGACAAACACCCAAAATGACCAAGTATGAAACCCAACAATAATAAATTGATTCACAACAAGAAGTATATGGCATGGAAGATTATAATAAACTTTTGTATTCCTTACATGTTCATCAAGAAGTCCTATGACTTTCTCTTGACATATATATATATATATATATATATACATATATATATATATACATATATATATATATATATATATACATATATATATATATATATATATATACATATATATATATATATACACATACATATATATATATATATATATACATATATATATATATACATACATATATATATATATATGTATATGTACATATATATATATATATACATATATATATATATATATAGATATATATATATATACATATATATCAAGAGAAAGTCATAGGACTTCTTGATGAAAATGTAAGGACTACAAAAGTTTATTATAATCTTCCATGCCATAGATATATATATATATATATATATATATATATATATATATATATATATATAGAGGGTAAAATTGATTCTAATCAGCCATAGGAATTAAAATTTCAGCTATTAAATTTAATACATTACTTGCAATAAATACACCTCTTTCCAAATAAGATGAAGTTCTAACCTAATTTCTCTTGCCAAGTTTTGAAAATTTTTCACAGCTCGATCTCCTCTTTACCTTCTTTTCTGTTTTCAAATTTCCCCTACCATTAAGGCCTAAAAGGTGATTTTTTATCCTTCATAACTCTCTATGGACACTATTTCCTCTTAGGGTTTACTCCATCAACCGTAATGCCATTATGAACCCTAATAATATAAGGCTCAATTTTGTTTAAGACCATAGTGAAATTCAATAAAAATCCACAACATCCTTTACCATTATGGCCTAACAATTATTTTAATCAACATCATAAAGTATGGGGAGGGGTTACTCTTGCCCATGTAGGGACCAAATCAAAATCACAAGGAAGTCCTAAGTCAAACATGATGTAGAACATTACCTAGCCAAGACCCCTTTGGAGTAAGTTCAAGTCATTTAAAAATAAAGAGCAACAAATTAAATACAATGTGACCCAAGGTAACCAACATGCTAACAATCCTAAATATGATATTAAAATAGTTGACCCCTTAGTGGCTAGAGAAAAATAAAGTTGACAGCTAAAATAAACAAGGCAAGCACAAGTAATACCCGACTGACACCATATAAGATACCAATAAGGAAATAAAATTTAAATCTAAACATGATCACAATCAAGAGAAATAAAAATGATAATATCTTAACAAGCTCAAACAATCAATTTGAGTTAAACAAATATGTTAAATAAATCTACAACTAATCATGTTGATAAAATAGATTATTACCATTTCATCTCATATCCCAATACCAATTTTACCTAGTTTATGACTTCCCCCACCTTTATTTCCCTGACTACCAAAGTACACCATCAGCCTAGCTCATCTACATGTGATCCCTATAGTCAAAAATCATGGCATCAATAACATCTGCTCTACATGAATATATATATATATATATATATATATATATATATATATATATATATATATATATATATATATATATATATATATATATGTATGTATGTATATATTCATGCAGAGCAGATGTTATAATAATAATAATAATAATAATAAACATATCATTATAAAATTATACTGATGACATCATCAGTAAGCAATATTGGACTATACTATTGCATAATAACATCAAATCAATAATTATACATAGTTATTAAATGTAGTTTAAATTCAGATAGCTAGTATTAACATTCTACTAATAACATCTAATAATGTCTAATAAAAAGGGCCAAAATAATAGATTACAACATCCTCCTCCCCATAATGAGTATCCATCCTAGTGTTAAATCAAAACAACCGTGGATAGTGTTGTAGACACCTAAAACTAGCCATAAGTGGCTTTCAACTAGACTTTAGACTGATTCTTAACAACCATTACAAATTAAGCCTAAGAATCACTAAACATCTTAAATTTACTTGTGCACAATTCATCAAATATTAGAATCATGTTGAGGCATACCAAATTGGGATATCCTATCATATGCAATAATAATCTCTCATGGATTCATCCCTAATCATCATGTGACATTACAACAGTCAATTTGGCCTATGGACCTATTAAGTGGGGTGAATGAACAAAAATCAAATCTTGGAAATGCTAAAATCCTAATTAAAATTAATTAACAAGTTAAACCAAATTAAAATCCCAGTTGAATTATCCATGTACAATTAGTGAATATCTAAAAAAGGAAATTCAAAAATTAAAAATATCCTAGCCTTTCATCGTTGCCTTTATAAGTTGTCAAGCTCTTTGAAAATATCCTAAATTATCTATTTTGGAGACCCATTCCTATTAATTATAAATCATTATTACTTGACAACTATTAACTCTACTGGGGTTATATTTGACTCACCTAGGTTTGGTTTGAACCCATTCCAAGCCTTAAATCCACCCTAACTCACGTTGGGTGAGAGTTAAATCCTTAGGCTATAAATACAATGCCATGTCTCTTGAATTTAAATCTCTCATAAGCCAAATTTATAATGCAAATTTGGATAAATATATGCCATTTGATTTAGTTTTATAATGCTAAAATTTCTTTAAAAGTAGTGTTATAACACCAAAATATTGAGCCAAGAAACATCAAGCCACATCAAATCCAATGGTTCTAAGGAGAGGAGTCAACAAGCTTCATTTTCCAAAGACTCTTTAATGCACAAGCTAAGCAAGCCACTCAACAAAGCATTTGTAAATCTCAAGGAAGGTAAAGGATTTCATGTCTTTTATGTTTTAATTATACTTTCACTTGTCTTTTGTTACTAAGCTCTCCCCAAGTTCTAGTCTTGGAGTGTAAGTATTAGTGTGTTTTTATTTGAGTTTTTTTTACTTGAACTAACACTATACTAACCTCCCTTCTTAGATTATTATGATCACAAATGGCATGCCCAGTGGGATTTCAAACATCCCATGCATACAAGGAGACTAATATGCAAATTTTAGTTTTTCTAATAAAGGCTTGACAATCTTCAAAATTTGAGTTTTAACTTGTTTTTTCATGTATTATATTTTTTAATGATACATAAATTACACTAAAATATATGTTTATTCCCTTGAACTGACATCAACTTTTGTGTGTACAACATATCATGGCAGAAACATATTTAAATAAGTTTTTCTTGAGGTTTTTAGTTTTTTTTTTTTTAAAAAAAATCTTGAATGTTGTTTCTCTAACTATTTTTTGAAGGACCTGGTGTTATTTATCAGTTTTAAACTCATTTACTAATAATTTTTTTATGGAAAAACATATTTTTTTATCTATGTTTTTGTAGAATTGACATCGATTTGTATAGACTGACATTGATCCTTACATGGATTGATGTGGATCTCTAAGACAAAAATAGAGAAAAATTCGAGATTATATTATGAAATTTTGTTTTCTCATTCACATTTGGGTTTGAAAGTAGGCAAAAATGGTCTAAAAATTATAGGACCTAAGCTATAAAAAGGAACAAATTTGAAAGTGGTTAAGTCTTGAACATTTTATTTGGTGCTTAAAAATAACTTAGTTGTTTCTATGCTTAAGTTGTTTATAAAAGTTTCCTACAATTTTTTCAACTAATGATAAAGGGACAAATTTCATAAACATCTCATTTTGGTTACATAAAATAAACACTCACATTTAGGTACATAATCTTAAGAGTGTTTTATTTTATGCTTGTGCTTTCAAAGTTGTTTATTTTAATAAAATTATCGATGCGTGTACGCTCTCCCCCATCCCCTTTAGGGAATTTGGGTGACCAAAATCATTCTTTATTTGATTTTTACACTTTAATTTGAGACATTAAAAGAACATCATTAAGGATCTCCTCAAATTCATATGGTTTAGGTGATCTAAATGGTAATCCTAAAGTATTTTTTCTTGTCATTTATTTTCATGCATTTTAGCTTATGAGAGGGAATTCATCTCCTCCTCATAGGTTCTCTATGGAAACATTGACCTAAGAATTAATCTCTTGGCATCATTTCAATCCCTGTCCATAGTGGGATATACTAATTGATTTCAATTTACTAGGATGTTTGTTTGAGTGGTTAAGCAAACTCCATTACTAAGATATTGCCTCAGACCATAGGGACAACTTGGATATCACATTACACTAAAAAAGAAATCAATGTAGTGGTTGTGAAATAAATAAGACCTTTTCACAACAAGATATTTGATATGTATCTAAATTAAATAAGCATCCCTTGTGTTAGACACACTTAGAACCATCTAAAAATGCACAACAATTGATAGATTAGAATAATGCTACCTATTATGGACATATTGTTGATGTAGGATGAGTAACCTGAAGTTCCATGTCACTATAAAATATTTTGAGAGAATGGGGGTGTAAAAACCCTATTGATTCATGTGCTTTTATGTTTGGATTAACACTTAAAATCCTCTCAGGATCACATATATAGATAGAATTTGACATTACTACGTAACTTTGTCAGTTTTAAGATCTAGGACATTACACTTAGGTGTTTGTGTCATTTTATCCTTTATTACATGGTTTTTGAGTCAAAATCTAATTTTTTTATGCCACATCAAAATGAGTCTTGTGTACACATCACTCCATTGTTTGAGGAGAAATTATGCCATCTATTTAACACCATACCTTTGCCTTAGTCTTGTTGATAAATCTTTGTGAGTGTCTCATTTGATTGGAAATGGTAATATTATGTTTCCAAATCCATTTTAGTTTTTTTGACTTGGAGTCTTGAAACCAAGTATTGATTACATCTTTAGAGCATGATAACATTGTTATAGTATTTGATTCATTTCATAGACTTGTTTGCCTTATGTCCAAGTTTCCATTTTCAAAACCAAAGTTATATGTATCTTTTGGATATTTTTTTAGCATCATTATGTCATTCACATTTGTTTATATTATTATTTGTTTAAAAATCCTAGTTTTCTAAGTTGATTTTTTTATTAACCTTACCAAGTTTAAATTCAAACATTGATTGATTACTACTTATTCTTTGTGTAATTTTGGCCTAAAAATTGATCTTTCTCTTTTGGGTTGTGTAACTTAGGTTAATTCTTTACCCAATTTTAAAAACTATTATTTGTTCCTTTATTTGGGAGAAACAACTTATCTTCCATATGCCTTTTATTTCATGCCTTATACCAATTGACCAAGTTCATGTCTAAAGTCAAATGCCTAGTTTATGCCAAAGTGTTTTAATTTTTTTAGATTAAATCTCTCACATTTTTTTAAGTCTATATTTTTTTGCCTTATTTTGGCAAAAGTCCTAACACATTCATATTTTGATCCATCACCATTGTGTTGCATTTGGCCAATATACCTAGCAACTTTTATTTTCTTAGATTAGACTTGTTTGGAACACTTTATACCTAGAGTTTGACATTTTGGTTTTATTTCATCTACTTGACCTTTTATGTAAGAAATTTGATGTTAGACATTTGAAATTAGGTTATTTTATATCAATTTTTGTCATAAAATTTTTTGGAGATACATCTCCATCACTTGACCAAGTTAGACCAAGTTCAAACCATTTGTATAATCCAAGATATGATAATGTGGTCACACAAGATGACTTTGTTCAAGACCCCTATGGTAATGATGTAGTATGTGAGATGGATCCTTATCCACCTTATAACACTCAATTGGGGGAAAAAATATAATATCCTTTATCTCACTATTTGGTAACATGCCTCCATACTCAAAGCAGGACCAAGAATAAATGGCACAATACCTAGATAGCGTACCATCAGTTATAGACCAAGTTCCACAATAACCATACTACATTACAATGTTAATGGCATATGACCCTTATTTATTTGATCATCACTTGATTACAAACAAGGATGGTGTCTTAATTAGAGCCACAGAGGTATGCATTAAGTTTCTAATAGACTTACCACATGAAAACTTGCCAAGTCTAGTTTGAGTGCCTTACAACATAATTTATAATCAAAATATTGAACATGCCTCTTCTATAAATCCTCAATATCTAGTTTTGATGTTGTATCAAGACCCACATATGATTATTATAGGAAAAATAATCATGGAGGACCACTTCATATAGATGTAGACATCATACCAGACCTATTTGAACTTAGAGCGTAAATTCAATAACATGACCATCTCAAATGCTCCTCTAATCAAGCTATCTCCTTTAATTGGAGTCTTAATTGAATTAGCAGGCCAAGAAAATTAAGGTATAGACCCATTATTTAAATCAATTTAGTTGGAGACATGTTCAATGCCATAGTTATTGAATAAGTGTCTTCTTCTTCTATGTAGTTAAATGATCCAAACATAGTGGATAATATGCAAGTATCATCCAATCCATACCAAAATGGTGTAACTACACAAACAACTAGTTCATAACAAGTTCCTTTAGTTAACACCACAAGTGGTTCACAATAATAGGAGGAAGGAACTTCTACCTCCTAACCTCTAGTCCTCAACTAACTACATCAAACATGTAACTACATGAATTAAGTAGTAAAAAAATAGATGGTGCCATACCTCAAAAAAATGTGATGAATGTTACTCCACCACAACATGTAATGAATAACATTCCACTATAATATGCATAGTCTAATTTACCAATATAACATAGGAAAAATATTTTACCACCTCAATAGGTGGTAACCAATGTTCTAACTCATGAGGTAGTGACAAACATACCTATTAAATTATAGAACAACATACCATTATAATAAAAAAAAATGTATAATCAACACCATACATCTATTGTTCAGTGAAAAGTGTTAAATACTCTACAAGTGTCTACTCCACAACATTTTTTTTTACAACCAAGAGGTTATATCATTCCACAAGTGTTTATTAGGCAATAATTGTCTTTTATTCCAAATGTGCCACAAATCTAATGATAGGGCCTTGGTTCACAAGTTCCCCTTATTCAACAAGATTTGAATATTTGGTAGAAATTCCCTATTTAACCTTAATAGGAATGGTAATTCACTCAAAGCCATATCTTTCCATCTCAACCACAATTTCCCCAAAACTAGGCCTATATATTGAACCCAAACTAGAATATGCACTGTAATGCATGCAATTCCAATAATCACATCCTAATCCATAATGAAATATTATTGGTCAATTCCCTATCTAAACCAACATTCCATAGCGCACTATGCCTCCATTATACTACGATCAGAGTAATCCACTTTTGATCACCTAGGCTCTACTCAAACCAATATTCCATCCAATTTCCTAGCCCAAAAGCTATAATAAATGAAGGATGTAATATCTACCATCAAAAATGGGAAACAAACCAAGAATTTTAAGTTTTATGACTTGTGTTCCTACCTATTCAACATGGAGTATATTCAAATATCATTTTGTCTAGGGTATGAACCACCAAAGTTTGACAAATGCAAAGGTAAAGAAGAACCTAAGGCCCATTTAATGTAATTATTTATTTCTTATCAACCAGTGGCCTATAGTGACATATTACTCTTAATATTGTTTCAAATGAGTCTAGTAGGACAATCTTTAGAGTGGTTCTTAATTTTTTTGAAGAACTCAGTGTCTAATTTTGATGACCTTTTAGATAAGTTTGTGCAACACTTCTCTTATAATCTTGAACATGAGATTTCATTGGTAGATTTGATGCAAGACAAATAGAAGGCCAATGAAATTTTTACAAGTTATCTACAATGATGGAGATCACTTGCTAGTCATTTCACTCACAATTTACTAGACAAGCAATTAGCCACTATGTTTACCAAGAATTTTCATAGTGAGATATCCTACCATCTAGAGCTGCAGTGTGAACACACTTTGAAGGAAATCATTGAAAAAGGTGTGTTGATTTAAAACTCCCTTATTAACAAAGGGATTATCGAACTTACCTCATCAAATTATAACTAGAATCAAAACTAAAACAATGTCCAAAATTAGAACCACAACCAAGTCCAAATGTAAACATCAAAACTAGCCTAGGCCACTAATTATTAAAAGACTAAGCAATTTAATCATAATAACAATGTTTTTTGAAGTGGAGTAACCAATTAATGGCATGTCTAAATGGTGAAAACACCATCTTCTCATACTATGCTGCAAATGTACATTACTCCCCACCAACAACCCATTTAGTAACCATAGCCTTTGTAGCATTACAGACCATCACAATAAATGCAATAACCTTTTCCTCTAAAAACCCCTCCTCCAAGACAAAATGGTCCCATTCATTGAGTTTTAAATGACCTTGAAGAGCCTATTGAAGCTATGTTTCATAAACTAGCTGATGTTAATTTGATTAGTTGGCCAATACTGAAGCACTATCTTGAGGGAATTCCTTATCTAAATTGCTATAGACAAAATGAATTCTATGAATACCATCAAGTTAGTAGACATAATATGTGCCATTGTGTGTAAATAAATAATATGATTTAAAATATGTTCAAAAATGGGAAGCTAACATTGGATAATGGAGCTTTTACATCCAATCAGAACCTCGATATTTATCAAAACCCCTTTCCACAACATAACAACAACCAACAATAGAAACAACAAAGGCCAAAAAAATATCAGGAATAGTGTCAATATCCAAGACAACAACAATATCAACAACAAAAAAACTAATTTTAGCCAAATAGATAGAACCAAGGCCAAAATAATGCCAACAACCAATAGACTTACCACATAGTTTCATATGACTGAAACAAAGTTGATGGCCATATTATGGGAGGTCGTGTTTCCACCATCTATATTAATCCAAGACCAAGTTAAAATCAAACAATACCATTTCTAATCAACCCCAACTAGCCAACCTATGCTAGTGATTCTCCCTTGACTTGGGATCACATATAGGCATACCAAAAAGTAGGGATTACTACTTTTAGACCTTATACTAATAATTCATCATTGACCCATGACCACATATAAGTGCATTAGTAACTAAGACTTATCCAATCTAGTCCACCTCCACCATCATTTTCTAGAAAAAATGGTCCTATATCCAATCCCAATTATGCAATCATAACTCAGTGGTCAAAGATTACCATCCCAAGCCCATAACCATCTGCCACTACACCCATCTAACCAACTATTATAGCTAATAAAAAGACATTCATTGTTGTGAAGGACATGATGTTTGATATTATATAATAACTATAGAAGACACCCAAAAAAATATCCATTTTATATTTGTTGCATACATCAACCATCCAAAAGAACATCTTGACAGAGTTCCTTGTCCAATCATAATTTCCTAATGACATAAACCTAGACAAATTCCTATCCTTGGTTTTACATCTAGCCATAGGCCATCAATTATCCTTTGACAAAAGTGATATGTCATCCCTTGGCCCTTTGCATAACAATCCATAATACAATAAAGTTATCATTATATGTCACAAGTTGAAGCGTGTCCTCATAGATAATGGATCAATTTTAAATATTGTGTCTCTCAAGATAATAAAGCTTCTCAAGTACACAATGACTGATCTCTAGCCAAATAAGATCACTATCAAAGCCTATGATAATGAAGAGTGGAAATCACAAAGCACTATTAGTTTACTAATTATCATTGATCCCTTAACCCATGATAGATTATGCCATGTGTTGGATATAGATTTGTCTTAAAATTTTCTTTTGGGTAGGCCTTGGATACATGATATTTGTGCAATCCCTTTAACATTAGACCAATGTATCAAGTTCTCTCATTTGGTCATGGAGTTCACAATTCATATAAATTTGTATCCCTACAAACATTTTAGGAATTTAGAGTGAAAACTATAACTATCAATTTTGTTTGGCTTCAATTCATTTCCAAAAAAGGACAAAGGGAAAGAAATTATTGTTGATTTTCTAGAGGCCAATTACATTTACCTAGATACCTTTGAAAATTATTCCCACATGCCACCTCCTAAAATGACCAATCATTTTACTATCATAGCTAATGGCCTAGGAGAATATTTGACCCATGATACATTTCACATTTCCAAGCTTCCACAAAACCCCAATCACTAAGGAAAACCTAAAACCAAGCCAGCTTACATGGAATGATAGTGGAGAGAAAAGGTAAACTAAATAGTCTAACACCTATCATTTTCACATCGACCACTGGACAAGAACAAGACCCACTTAAATATGATGAATCATGGATATAAAATGCCAAACTAATTGACTATTATCAAAATGCCAATTACCTTATTCCTAATAGGATCATGAAAATGCATGCTTATGAAGGAAGAGGTCTCTACCCAAATTAGCAAGGAATGCTTGAGCCAAATTTTACCACTCAGTACAAAGGAACCTATGGTCTTATATTTAAAATACCTGGGGTTGATCCCATGTATCTTATTCATGTTACAATGCCTATGACTAGTGATGATGATGTTAAAAGTGAAGCAAAGTCTAAACATAGACCTTATTAATACATATCTAACACCATTTGATTTGACACTCATGCCATTTGTACCCTTAGACTAGTTATTTTCCATAAACAACTTCCTCTCTATCACCCTTAACTTATATCCTAGGACCAACAAGAATCCACAGTGCCTATCAACGAGTACGAGAATGATGAGGCCTTTTGAAAAATTTTAGGCCTAAAAGATAATGTTCCATTGGGAGACCACAAACAAGGGTTTTTGATCAAATTTGATCCTGCAACCTATTTTGGAGAACAAGCGAATAACCTTAACCACAAATAAATGAATAAAACATTGAGGTATCAACATGAAAACCTCTTTAAGATGATTTTAAACCAAGGTAATAATAAATAGAAAGGTTGGTCTAGTGGTGAAACCCCATTTTAGGTATCATTAGATAAGGGTGTTCAACCTTCCTCAAATACTACTCAGGAGACTACCAATGATGAACTTGCCTATGGGTCTAAGTTTAGTTCTAAAGAATAACATGCCTTTGACAAAATCATTCAAGAGTTTTCAATAGTGTTTACCACATGGATATACTTACCATTGGGAGATTTAGACTCATCTTGCCTATAAGAACTTGAAAAGCCAGTCTAAACAAAATACTCTACCGTTGGAGGCCAATTTATATTTCTACCAACTATTTTGGATGATGGTTTGACTCTTCTTGTAGAGGACACTATAGAGGTCAACATCAAAACTCCATATGACCCAAAATGGATCAAATTAGGTGCATCCCTCACTAAGGCTGAATGTGACATATTTATATCCCTTTTGAGGGAATTTACTCATATATTTACTTTGGCATATTCAACCATGTCAGGTTTGGACCCCCCCTTGGTTGTACACCACCTTGTTATAGATCCTAATACAAAAAATTTGAAATAAAAATTGTGCGAGATATATCCTCACATTACTATATTAGTAAAGAAAGAGTTTTAAAAACTCTTGAAAGTGAGATGTATTCAATTGATCAATTACTCATAGTGGATCTTGAATGTTGTGCCAGTTAGTAAGAATCCATGCCCTAAAGATGAATTTCCTCTACCAAACATTGACATGATAATCAACTCCACAATAGGGTATAAAATACTTTCACTGATGGATGTATTTTCAAGATACAACCAGATCTAGATTTCACTAGAGGAATAACATAAAATAGTGTTCACTACTTTATGAGGAACCTTCTATTATCAATTTATGCTATTTGGTCTCAAAAACACTGGGGACACATACCAAAGAGCCATGACCATAATATTTCATGATATGATGCATGATATTGTTGAAGACTACATCAATGACATACTAGGTAAATCAAGGACCAAGGCCAATCATCTAGTAGTAATATGATGAATATTTGAGATACTACATGAATACAAGGCTAGAATCAATCCTAATAAGTGTGTTTTTTGAGTTACTTCAAGAAAAATTTCTAGGCTTCATTGTGTCTCATTGAGGCATTGAATTTGATCCAACCAAATTACAATCCATTACAAAAATGTCACCACCTTCTAATATGAAGTAGCTTCATAGTTTGTGGGGTAAGATCTAGTCTATCAGACACTTCATTTATTAGTTAGTCAATAAATTCCATCCTTTTACACACTTGAAAAATAAAGGTATCACATTTTTTTGGGATGATGAATGCTATAAATCCTTCCAACACCTCAAAACATACCTTGCCAATCCACCTATTTTGTTGCCTCCTATGCCAAAAAAACCATTCTTATTGTATATATCTACCATAGAAAAAGCCCTAGGGGTACTTCTAGCTCAGCATGATGATAATGGAAAAGAACATGCCATGTACTATATAATCCATACACTAGTTTTGTATGAGCACAATTATATGCCCATTGAAAAAGCTTGTTTAACTATGGTCTTTAAAACTTACAAACTATGACATTACATGTTAAACAACAAGACCCTAGTTATTTCCAAAGTAGATCCTCTCAAGTATTTACTATCCAAAACATATTTAAAAGGTTGCATGGCCAAATGGATCATGATTTTGAGTGAGTTTGAGATATAATAAATCATCTAGAAGGTTATCAAGGGACAAGTACTAATAGATTAACTTGTTGAAGCACCCCTTGTAGATATAGAACCACTAACATTTTAGTTCTCAAATGAGTCCATTATGACCATCATTAAAACATATTTTGAGGAAGATCACTGGAAACTATATTTTGATGGATCATTCACAACATATGGATTGGGGGTAGGCCTTTTATTTATTACACCACAAGAGGATCTTATCCATAAATCATTTCATATTAGTTTTCCTTGTACTAAAAACATGGATAAATATGAATCACTCATTAGAGGGATTCATTAGGTAGTATAATGCAATATTCAACATCTAAAGTTTTATGGCGATTCTCAATTAATCATCAATCAAGTTACAGACCATTTTTAGACAAAGGATGACAAGTTGGTACCCTACAAGGCCATGATCAACACTCTCAAATAGTAGATTACCAACATATAATTTGAAAACATACTAAGAGATAGTAATAGAATATCAGATGACATGGCCACCATTAGATCTTTGATTTATCATACATACATAACAAAAAAATACTAATTCCTCATTGAAAATCTTCTAACATCATCTCATGAACCTTCAACAATCACAATGATTTATTATATTGATGGTGTCTATCTTCATGACCACATTATTCCACCTAAGCTATCTTTAAAATAATCTAATGCTTTCACCCAACATGCCACATGTTATACCTTACTTGGACTAACCCTATACTACCATAACTTTGATGGAACTCTGATTTTTTATTCAACTTTGGTAGAATCAACATTAGCACTATAGTAAGGTCATGAAGGAGTATGTGGATCCCATACTAGAGGGGCATCCTAACCAAAAATATCCTATATACTAGGTATTATTGGCCAACGATGGATGCAAATATAGTTACATATGTCAAAAAGTGTGATAAATGTCAATGGCATGCCAATTTGATTCATGCCCTAGATAAGACTCTAAAACTAATGATTAAACCATGATTGTTTACTATATGGGGCCTTTATCTTATTAGGAAGATAAACCCTACCTCATATGATGGTCATAAACACATCCTTACCGCTATCAAATATTTCAATAAGTGGGTTGAAGCTATACCTCTCACTTATGTGACTAGAAAATAAATTTTCAAATTCATATTCAACCATCTCATCTACCATTATGGTATTCCATCTGACATTATATCTAATAATGGTGGATCATTAAAAAATAAGGACATTCAATCAATATGTGCCAAGTAAAAAATTACTCAACATTTCTCTATGGTATATTACTCATAAGGTAATGTCCAAGCTGAAGCATCCAATAAAACCATTATCAACATCCTTGAAAATATTATCAATGATATTGGCCATGATTGTCACCTTCAAATCTTGTGCACCCTCTAGGTATACCAAACCAATTACCATACCCAAATAGGTGCAACTCCATATTCCCTTAATTATGGTACTGAGGCCATTCTTACCATTGAAGTTGAGTTACCTTCTTTTCACATCTATTTGAAGTATGCCTTGGATGATGAATCTTATCAAGTAGTTCACCTACAATAGTTGGAGCTACTTGATGAGAAATGCATGACAATATTCAATAACCTTAAATCATACCAAAACCAACTCCATGGCCACTATAACTGGTGGGTCATACATAAATAATTTGAAATTAGTGATCATGTACTTAAATAAAACCAATAGATTACCATGGCTAAGAAGAAACACAAGGGTAATCTCAAAATGAACTAGATAGCCCCATACTTCATTATTGAAAACTATGACACTAGAGTATACAGGCTCACTACACTAGATGAAGATGAACTTGATGAGCTGATGAAAATTAAACACCTCAAGCATTACTTCACTTGAGTAACTTGATGTAATGTCTTTGAGGCCTATTTCCATTATACCATAATACCATCATTTTTATTTATACCATACTATTCTACCATATACCATTCTACCATGCATTTCCTATTGACTGAGTTGTTTTAACCCTCCCTACTTAATCCCTTTGACTTTGGTTCCACTCAATTGGTTCTCTGGCTACTTTTATCATGAAGATTTTGATCAAGTTTCAATAGTTGCTTTTGTATTCTAGACAAAGGCCATATTTTAGAGTAGTATGATAGTGGTTTGGTAGTTACATCCTTCATTCCTTGTTTCATTTTATACCAAGTGGTCCTAATTATAACCATCTTTGGGCAAATCAGTGTCTCACCATTGTGCTACTAATTATAACAGCTTGTGGGAAAATTAAGAGCAACATTGTTTATCATGCCTTGAAGTACCACCTTGCCATGCCTATTTTGTATTATTCCATTTTCTTACTTTGATTATTTTGTTTGAGATTTTTTTTCTACCTAGTCAGCTTCCTCCACTATAAAGTAAAACTACAATGACTTGAGGTCCCATCTTAGGACTATGTAGGCAATGCTCACTTCATGTTCAGGTCAGATCAATTACCCTTTACCATACTCTCACCATTTTTCAAGTATTTTAAGTTTGAATACTCTTACCATTTTGTGAGCTTGGACCATTTAGTTTCTCATCATTCTCAATCAAATTGAGATACTTCAAAAATTCCAAAAACATTTGAAATAATGATCTAGAAAATCCAAAAACAATTAACATGGACCACTTATTTTCCTTAAGGATTCTAGGAACCCTCACTAAGTCATAATAAACCACTTTTCATTTAGTTTCCCCATATTTATTAGCCCAATGTTCCAATCTCTCTCCATTTTTTGAGCCCATTCCCATATTCTTATACAGCATAATCATGTTTTCTTATCATCATTTTCTTCTATCTCATATCCTAAGAGAACTACATTTGGCCTAAAGTTTCATTGGATCTTGTGTCTATCAAAATATATAGGAAATATATATTCACCTAGTACATTTGAAAATAGCTTAGCCACTCCCTTCCTTTTCTTCAATTCCCCCCATTGAGTGTTTATTTCATTGTCTCCTATAACCTAGGGGAAATTATCTATTCTCTATTTTTGCTAACATTGTGATTACATTGCTTGTTTTTATTTAATTATATTCTCTTTAATTTATTTTTTTCTTTATTTTATTTGTATTTAGTTTGTTTATTTGCTTTATTATTGTGCCTTTATTCAGTCTATGAATGTTCATTGGGTGATTCCTTGCACATTATTCTTAAATCCATCCATATTCATATCTCAACATTATCATCATGGTTTTTTTATCACTAGTGCATTATTTTTAATTATTTATTAGATCGTGTGTCAATTTTAATGCATATTTTGGTTACATTATCTTGGTGTTCTATCATGATGTATACCCTCATATGATACAATAAAAATCATCTCAGGAAGTATTACATGCAATACGGCCATGATACTCCTTGGCACCTAAAATTATCAATCTAATCCATATCATATCCTAAATAGAGTAATTACCTAACAAAATAATTTTCAAGCTTGCTAGATAAGTCAAAAATTTCCCTTCTAATAGGTTGCCAAAATTCATCATTCTCCTTTGTACCAATTTACCATCATATTCCATAACATATTTGCAACTATCGAGGTATAATCCTTCTAAATACCTATGGATAATTATATACCATCCCACTTGTGCTGCCAATGATTCCAACTACCTTTGGAGAAATCATTATGTATCATCCCACCCATAAAGCCAATGATTATAATTACCTATGGGAAAATAATGGTGTTTTGATCTATTTGGAGGCTAATAATTATCACCATCTTTGGCAAAATCATTATCTTTCTCTTACCCAACTTCAACACATTTTCATTATGATAATTATTATAACCACCTTTGGGCAAACCATTATCTATATCCACCCATTTGGGGCATGTTTTTATCCTATCAATGATTATAACCACCTATGGGTAAATCATTGTTTTCCATTTCATGATTATAACCACCTTTGGTCAAATCATTATCTTGTTACCCTAAGCCTTTTTCAATGATTATAACCACCTTTGGGTAAATCATTAGATTTTTCCTCCCACCTATTATAATGATTATAGATGCCTATGGGCAAATCATCCTATTTATTTTCACAATTGGGGTATCTCCATATGCCACTGATTATAAATACCTATGGATAAATTATTATCTTCCATACCTTTTAATTTTTAGTCCCATCATTTACTCCTTTTAAGGGATTGATCACTTACCCTCTTTTTGCCTACTCCCTCGAGGGAGCATCTATAGTTCATCCATTTCCATTGAAGTCATGGGCATACAAGACCTTTTCATTATTTGAGAATAAATTAATGTGCCTATAACTTGAAACAAATTCCTAAATAGGGATAAACTTGACTTGAGCAACACTTCAGGTGACAATTCGAGTGATAGTCCTACCCCAATTGGTGGTAGAACTTTTGGGAGCCATAACTTTTGCACCACAGCTCTGTTTGACTCCCCATTTGAAATGTTAGAAAGATAAAAATGAGCGTAACATATTAAGATATAAAAAATATCTGTCTAGTGGGTTTTGACCCTTGAAAACCAAATGGAAGTGCCCCAAATTTCAATTTTAGTAGTGTAGTCTAAAAATAATAAGTTTTTAAAAATAGTAATTTCTTGAATTCTGTATTGTTGTAATTTGTGGAAGTCAAAAAATTTCATCTCCCTCAATATTGGTGACCTTTCACATCCACCTCTTGCCTTCAAAAATAGGTATAAATAGATATGTAGCCTGAAAAGGAAAGCATACATCTCTTCCTAGAGATAGGCATATGTTGTATCTATAATTTTGAGCAATAAAACATCTCTTCTCAGAGATAGCATTATTATTTTTGTTCTCTTAAAATATACCTCAACCAATATTTTCAAGTTTTGGATCAAAACTGTAGACACCTAAAACTAGCCATAACTATCTTCTGATCAAACTTTAGACCAATTCTTACCAATCATTACAAATTAAGCCTAGGAATCATTAAACATCCAAAATTTACATGTGCACCATTTATCAAAGATCATAATCATTTTGAGGCATCTCTAATTGGAGTATCCTATTGTACACAATAATAATCTCTCACATATTCATCCCTAATCATCCTTATACATCACAATAGTTAATTTGGCCTATGGACATATTAAGTAAGGCACATGAACAAAAATAAAATCTTAGAAATGCTAAAAGCCTAGTCAAAATTAATTAACAAGATAAATTAAATTAAAATCTTAGTTGAATTATCGATGTGCAATTAGTGAATATCAAAAAAAATAAATTCAAAAAATCAAAATATCCTAGCCTTTCATCATTGCCTTTATGAGTTGTCAAGATCTTTAAAAATATCTTAAAATATCTATTTTGGAGACCCATGCCTAGTAATTTCAAATCATGATTACTTGACAACTATTAACTCTAATTAGGTTATATTTGACTTACCTAAGTTAGGTTTGAACCCATTTCAAGCATTAATTTCACCCTAACTCACATTGGGTGAGAGTTAAATCCTTAAGTTATAAATATAATGCCATGTCTCTTAAATTTAAAGCTCTCATAAGCCAAAGTTATAATGCAAATTTGGAGAGAGACAAACCATTTTATTTAGTGTTATAATTCCAAAATTGCCTTGAAATTAGTGTTATAATGCCAAAATATTAATTCAAACAACATTAAGCCACATAAAAGACAATGGTTCCAAGGAGAGAAGGAGCCAACAAGCTTCACTTTCCAATGACTCTTTGATGCATAAGTTGAGTAAAAAATCAACAATACATTTAGAGCTCCCAAAAAGGTAAAGGATTTCATGTCTTCTATGTTTTAGTTGTGATTTCACTTGTCTGTTATTACTAAGCTCTCCCCAAGTTTTAGGATTGAAGTGTAAGTGTTAATGTGTTTTTATTTGATTTTTTGTTACTTGAACTAACACTATACTAATTATTGGATTCGTATGATCACAGTGACATCCTCCTCCCCATAATGAGGAGCCATCCCAGTGATAAAATCAAAATAGCCATGGATAGTGTTGTTTAAATAGTTGTGTGTTTGCCCATGTGGTATTTATTTCACTCAATAGGTCCTATTATATGAAGGCTTATTGAATTTATTTGTTTCTTAGTCTAAATCTACAATGACCTAGGATTTTTACTAGATATATTTGTATCTTTTTTTCTTCTATAACCTACATATTTTTCTAATCCAACACATGAGACAGATAAAGTATGTATTTTATTAATAATTCACTATGAAATAAATCATGGATATTTGATAGAGAAGGTGGTCAATATAGTTGATAGGCAATAGGACTGATCTTATCCACAATGTCAAATGGTGTGATAAAACATAGAGCCAAACTGGAGGTTTTTCCAAACTAATTCAAACTTTGTTTTGGTCTTACATATATAAAAGCCTTGTCACCAATAACAAATTCACGTGGTGTTCTCTTTTGATCTACATATCTCTTTTGCCAATCATAATCATCCTTTATATTTTGGTATGTTAAGGCCATTTGTTTATCATATTCTTACAAAATTTTAGGCCCATCAGCAACCTATTATCCAAACCATCCTAACCAAATGGGGTTTGGAATTTTCACCAATGTAAGGCTTCAAAAGGGGCCATTTTTAGTACTTAATGGTATGAGTTATTGTATAAAAAATCAACCAAATAGAGGTAATATTCCCACTTATACTATTGGTCCATAACATACATACATAACATGTCCTAAACCACTTTAATTTATCCACTCATTCTACCCATTTATTTTTAGGTGATATTAAGATCTAAAATTTAGTCGGGTACCAAAAATCATAGTCAAAGTTAGCCAAAACCTTGAAGTGAATAACTTTTCATGATATAAAATAATTATTATTGGTACACCATGTAGTCATACCACTTATTTAATGATCTTTCCCACAAACACAAAAGTGTCATCTATTAAGTTTCCATCTATGAAGTGGCCAAGTTTGGTTTTTTTGTTAATTACCATTAGAATGGGGTCATGCCTATTATAGTATTTAGGTATCCCAATAATAAAATCTAGTGAAACCACTACCCATTTATTCGTAGGTATGTCATATAGGTACATCAAGCCTCTTGGGTAATAGTGTTCATCATTCATGCACTAACATTCTACACATTTTGCTATTAAATTGACAACATCTAGTTTTATCCCAGACCAAAAATAGTGTCTCTTTAGATCATGCATCATTTTCATGGCTTTGAGATGAGAAAAATGATTTTTTGTATGTACTCCATTCAGCATAGAATTACATAAATTACCTATTTTAGGTATAAAAATTATTCCTTCATGCCTTATAAGGCTATCTCATTTCTTAGAAAAATAATTAAATGCTTGTGTTACAAGATCAACTACTGGTTCTCCACTTATTTTTATATGATATTCATCCTGGTGTTGTTACTTTAATACAACATTTATAAATTTTCCTTGTGGTACTGATAAGGCAACTCGGTATACATGTCGACTGAGTGTATTGGCTATTTGATTTTCCTTGTCCTTCATATAAGATATGTCTATGTTAAATTTATTGATAAATTCTAGCCACTTGAACTTATAGGCATTCAAATCATTTTATGAAAACAAGTGTTATAGACTATGGTGATCATATTTCACCTTAAAGCTTTTTCCTAGCAAGAAATGTTTCCATTATTTTAGTGCTTGTATTATGGAAGCAAGTTTCAAATCATGTGTGGGGTAGTTATTTTTAGCTTCCTTCAAATTCAAAGACTCATAGGCTACTACCTTTATATCTTGGGTTAGTATGTCACTGAAGCCTTCTCTAGAGGTGTCATCCCATACTTTGAAGTTTTCATTAGGGTTAGGTATGATCAAAATAGGTATTTTGGTTAATAGTTCCTTAAACTTATTGAAGGCATTTTTTCACTAAGATGTCCATACAAATTTATTACATTTACACTACAAGAATGTAATGCGGTTGGCTATGTGAGAAGGTTTTTTGACAAACCATCGATAATGCCCTCCTAAGCCCATAAAACTACACATTTCATACACATTAGAAAGAATAGTCCACTCTTGGATGGCTTGTATTTTGATTGGGTTTATTGAAATAACTTCCTTAGAAATTGCATGTCCTAAATAGTAAATTTTAGTTTAATAAAAGGCACATTTAGATAGCTTACCATACATTTTGTGATATCTCAGCCTTTGTAAAACCATTCTTAGGTGTTGATCGTACTCAGCTACATTCTTGGAATAGATAAGGATGTTCTCAAGAAATACTATAATAAATTTATCCAAGCATTCTTGAAACATGATGTTCATTAAATTCATAAATGCATCTGGTGCATTTATTATGTATAAAGGTAAAATAGTGTACTCATAGTGTCCATATCTAATTCAAAAGGTTGTTTTGTGAATGTCTTCCTCTTTGATCCTTAGTTGGTGATAGTTGTATCTTAGATTATTTTTTAAAAACACTATTGCACCTTTCATTTGATCAAATAAATCATCAATCCAAAGTATTAGATACATATTTTTGATCATCACCTTTTTTTAGTATTTTTTAATCAATGCAAAACCTTAATGTGCCATATTTATTCCTTATAAAGACTACCAGAGCACCCTAGGGTGACACACTAGGTCTAATACTTCCATTATCCAAAAGTTCTTATAGTTCAAACTTTCACTCTTGAAAATATGTCACATTCATCCTATAAGGAGATTTTGACATATGGGTATCCCATAGAATAAGGTCAATGGAGAAATTGAACTCATATTTAAGGTGTAAACTAGATAGATTTTTAGGAAAAACATCCTTAAAATCTCTTATGATGAGAAAATATTGGTTGATTTTATCATTTAAGGGTTATTACTTGCAACTAGACTACATAGAGTTTATAGCCTTTTCTTATAACCTCTTTAGTTTTAGATCTAAAAGTAAATTTTGGGGTTTGGACCCTTGAATGCCTTGAATTTCCATGAGCTTCCCATGCTCATTAGTACATTGAATTATTTTCTTGGAATGATCAAGGGTTACATGGTGTTGTTGCAACCAATCCATGCCCAATATAATATCATAAAAACTTAAGGGGGTCAAAAAAAGTTCACCTTGATTTTGAAAACACCAAGATTAATTTTAGTTAGCTCTAAGTACTCCTAGATAGCCACCCTTTTTCCACTATCCAACTCAACTTCCCAACCTTCTCTTAAAAGAATAGGTTTTTGATTATAGTAATTTGCTAAAACTGTAGACACTGAAATCGTGTCTATCCCTTGGTCATCCTCCCCCTTGGTCTCCTTGGTCCACCCCCTAAACATTCCTAACCCACACACTTATTAATTTAAAATAAATTAACTATTTTAAATTAATAGCCCCCTTGACACATCACCCATGCCACCTCACCCCATGCCAAATCTTAATTACTTAAACCCCATTTTCACCCTCCCATTAGCCTCTCGCGGTCCTTTAATCTGCCTTAAACCATTTTCCAATGACAGTTAGACCTAGCAGTTGGAATAATGGGGAAAAATGCTAAAAATAGCCTCTTTTTCCCATTCTTCAGCTGTTGGCATTGGTCGTTATTCGGCCGATGTCGGCGGTTTTGCCGGCATCGGTTCCTTTAAAACTACATTTTCTGCTTTCATTGCCAATCTCTTGCAAATGTGAATTCTCTCGCTCAAGCTTTCCAACATTCTTGCTTCTTGATTTCTTGCAGGTATCAGCATTTTGACAACACCTTCCAGGCTTAGAGGATCAGCACCAGTCATCCCATACCAGGTTGAAAGTTGCACAACACTCTTTTCCATCAGTGACAACAGACACAGCTCTTGCACTCCTGCATCTTAACCTACAGTTAAGTATCTGTACTAGTTTTATATTTTTGTCTCTTTTAATATATTAACAATCATCCTACTACCCATGGATAAGCACTATTAACACACTTAATTGATTACTCTCAGAGAGGCTGAAATGCCTTCTCTCACCCTCAAATCCTCTTTCATCCCTGTCCTCCATATATTCCCTCTTTCAGACCACACTTTCTATCCAATCAACCCAACACAAACCACTAAGACTCTTACAAACACCCCAAACTACTTTGCTGACTATAAACAGACCCGAGACTCATCCAAAGCCTCACTGCCCTGACCGACGCCGGCCACCAGGCCCATTTCCCCTATCAATGTTGACAGATTAACCGATGCTGGTGACCTTAAAAAATCGATGCCCATTGAATCCCCTTCAAAATTATACAAAGCCTCAGACATCCCAAAACATTTTGCAGACCATTCTCTCTATCCTATTGACCCAGAACCAGCAACCAAAACTCCTGTAGACACCTCAAACTACTTTGCTAACCATAAATAGACCTGAAACTCATCCAAAGCCTTATTACCTTGACCGATGTCGGCCACCAAACCCATTGCCCCAATTGACATTGGCAGACTAACTGATGATGGAAACCTTAACCAATCGACGGCGGCAGAACCATCGATGCCGGCGACTGTGGAAAATAGATTGCCCAACTTAGGTATGCATTTATCTCTACTTTATTTTGTTTAGTCTTTTAATATTTCATTTCTTTTAAGCAACATTATTCTCTATAATAATCAGTGGACTGTCATCCCTCCAAGAAGTCTTTGCACTTCTAGGATCAAGCTTTCTCTTGGCAGTCCACTTTCTAGCTATCTAACAACCTTTGTGTTTGAGTCTCTTTCTTCTATAGGTGTCATCCTCCACAACCAAAGAGAATTTCCTTTAGCCATCTGAATTTGGTGTGTAAGACTTCATCTGGGTACGTACAAACCCTTAACCATTTATCTTAGTTTCTCATTTCCTTTTGAATGTGAAAGCGAAAACTTGTTAGAAACATTCTAGCACGCCCGGTGGGACCCTAGGAATTCTCCTTGGGTTCATGTTCCTTTTTTTTCTTCTAAGCATACTTTTCATATAGGTGCATTAGGTCTCTTCTTGCATCTCTTTCTTCTATCTCTTCCAAAAGACACTATCAACAAAGTTAAAAAGAATCCTTCTTTTTCTTTCTTTTCTGCATCTTCGACTAGTCAAAGTCATACTCTTCAACCTCTTCTCACTTGTCTACATCTAAACACACATTTCAATTTGGGCTTAAAATCTATTGCATTTCATTTCTATTTGCATGCATATTTATTCCACACATCTAGTAATTAAACCACATCATGAATTAATCGTAGCACACTCATGTTACACGACCAAACCACTTGCACAAATCAAACATCTAAACACAATTGAGACAAGGTCCGACTAGGATTTCATCACCTAGCAGATACCTTACCCATCCTGGCAATCCCACTTAGACTTCAATACCAAGGGGAAAACCCACTCTATTATCTAGTAGAGGATAATCTCTAGGGGAAGTATATACTGGCTAAGCGGCCCAGCTTGGCTCTGGATTCGTGAAGTGAGGGGAGCAAGCTCATAGCACCAAGCCATGTACATAACCTAGCACAGACTCTTGAGTACTGAAACTAACCTGAAACCAACCTTGGACTGCTTCTTCTAGGACCCATTCTACAAGCCAACTTCTCAAACACACTCTAAGGCATAAGCCAACAAGACTCTAAAACTTATTCTTAGGAATTAACGTTAGGGTCTGCTTGTCTTCATCTTCTTTTCTGTCTTTATCTAATTTTTTGAGCTGGTGAGGACGTATTTTTATGAGCTTCAAACAACTCATAACCTTTTTTTCTTCTTTCCCAACCACATAGTAACTGACATCAGTTTTCTGACCGACCTCGGCAACCTATTCCACCGACATCAGTTACCTGACCGATGCCCGCCACTTTTTCTCACCGACACTGGTTTTTCAACCGACGTCAGTCACTGTCACAATCTTTCTTCTAAAATAGCAAGCTTAAAACCCCAACTTTCTTACTGTCCAACACCCATTCTAGTTTCTTGAGACTGAAAAACACAGTTTCCAAAACCTGACCCTTTCTTGCCTTGAATGGTTTTGACACGTAGTCAAACCAAGACTCTTATTGAACATGCGAGGCAACAACTGCTTCCACCTTCACCATCCATAACCAGTCCTCTAATGGAGTATCATTCAAAAACTGAACGAACTCCTACCCAGATGACTTCGACTCAGCCTCCCATTGTCCTTGAGGGAGACCAAGACTTTGAAAGGTTGCTTGACCTCAATGTTAAGGCCCTTCAACACTATCTCATGTGAAGTCAAATGTGAGACTCCTTAGGCAACCCAATTTATGGGATGCCAACCTCTTTAGTTAAGACAACAGCCATATCCACAACATTTGTAATCCAGCCCATAGACACCCAGGCCGTCACCTTGACTAATAACCAGCCTATGACTGATCTTCTAAGTGTGGCTTCTCCTTCTATCTCTGGGCCCACTTCCATTGGTGTTTTAACCCCCCATCAACCATAGACTATTCAACAAACCTCTACCCCTTTCCAAAATCTAGTTGTCTCCATTCTGCCTACTCTAGCCCCCATCAACACCAGGGTGGCCACTCATCCTTTGGCTAGTGCTGCCACTATTCAACCACCTCTGGCAACATCAAGCCTATTCATGCCTTCTACCTTCATGACGCAACCACCCTTGGCCTCCACTTCTATTCCTATGACTAGTTATCAGTACGTTGCGCCCATACAAATGCAATCGACTACGTCATACGCCCCTTCTAGCACCTTCTAAGCGCCTTACAATCTAGGGGGTGCCCCACCCACAAATCCATCAACTGACCTAATCAAAATGCTGATGGACAAAATGTCTAATATTGAGACCTCAGTTTTGGGCTCAAAAAATGTCCTTTCATATGACCAAATTTGCAATGAGCCCATCCATCCCTCCGTCCCAATCTGGCCATATCCCAGTCAGTGGGAACTTCTTAAGTTTACTCGCTTCTAGAGTAAGGAAGACCCACAGTAGCACCTGCAAGCATTCAAACATGCTTGTTACCTGATCACACATGATGATGCATTACTACTACGCACATTCCTTATGTTGCTTTCTGGTGCTGCCCTTGATTGGTACAACTCTCTCCCCAGACACTCTCTTTTCACATTCACCTAGATGGCCCAACTTTTCCTTGACCACTTCTCAATCAATATCACCAAAAAGGTCTCTATCATGGACCTATACTCCATTAGACAGTTTGACGATGAATCCATAGCCGATTTTGTTGCTCATTGGAAAGGCTTAATCAACTAGCTCTCCTTCTCTTTGCCTCAACCTGAACTCATCAAACTCTTTTCCCAGGCGAGTGCCAAACATATTTCCTCTACCCTATGGGTCCAAACATTTTGCACCTTTGACGAAGCTTTCACGATGGCCAGGAAGCTTAAACTACGTGCCTTCAAGGAAAACAAATTCAAATTGTGGAGTAAGAACCCCAACACTAAGTCCAATGACTCTTCCTCTAAACCTTCTTCTTCTAATTCTAAATCTAAGGTGTTAGCAAATGCTTTAGTCGTTAAACCATCCTCTTCAACAACTAATCAGTCTGAACCATCCACATCCCAAAGTATCACACGACAATTCCAACAAAGATATGTGCAGCACCAGTATACTCCACTAGGAGAGTCATACGCATTTGTGCTGGATAAACTTGTCAAATAGGGAGTCCTCAATCTCCTCCAAATCTGACTACCTCCTCAATTTGATCCCTCACATGGTATCCCTGCGTGGTATAGGGAGAATGACTTCTGCAATTATCACCATGTTAAAGGCCATGACATGGGCAACTGTAAGACTCTCAAAAACATCATTCAAGACATGCTAGATAAAGGTGACCTCATCTTAGACAACCCAAACATGCCACCCAATAAAAACATAGACATCTTTAAACAACCCTTTCCTAACCATCCTCCTAGCCAAAACAATGTGCATACCATGACTAATGACTCTCAAGAACATAATATATGCATAGTCAACATAGTCTTGCCTCTCATGCCTGACCAACCTCTCTCACAGTCTCAAGAGGTTATTTCGCCCATTAGTCCATCACACGTGGATGAACCCTCTTTTCATGTTAGTTCTCCATCGACCTCTCTTATATTGGAGGATGCCTTGACCATACCAACACCGCTAGCCCCACCTTCATCCTTCCTGCTACCAATGGAGGACCCTACGTTTTCTACTCCTTAACCATAGGTAGAAGGTGCAATCATCCCTGCCCTTTATCCTCTTAAGGAGCCATATTCTCCATTTCATTCTCCACCAAGAGAAGAACCTGTCTCTCCACCTTCTTCGACCAAAGACAATCCAATTATGACTCCCCCACACCTTGGGTCTGAGACTGCTATGCCTTCGGCCCCGTAACTATCCACATCTTTTGAAGGACCAAAACCTCATCTAACATCTTCCCAACCATTCTCTTGATTAGTAGAGAAATTATGACTTCTCCAATTGAGGAAATTGGAGCATCAGGCATTATGGGAGTAACTCAAAGCTCCTCATCTTACCTATCCTGTCTCATCTCATGCTGCCAACCCTCTTGTGACAGAATCCCTCAAAGTCACCAACACAGACCAGAATTCTACTTCTAAACCTTCAAAACATCAACCATCCACATTAGAACATAAACTCTCATCCACCATATCAAAACCCATCAAGTTACTCAGTGTTCACCCTGTCACTAACCTCACTCACCCGCAAGTGAAGGTAGACTTGAACTTTGCCTCACCCAATAGTAGTCCTCAAACCAAACTAAAGAAGACTACTAAACCACCACGATGAACTCCTCCTCCAACATCACCATTACCTTCCCTTTTAGGCCCTCATCCTTCTACCCTAATAGGAGTGCTCCCTACTCCGACCCTTAACCAAAACAAGTTACCTCCACTACTTCCTTTCCCTACCACAAGCCTACCACCTTTGAAAAATTTGGTACCTCTCATGAAGAAAGTGTCATCTACACATATGCTCACACCACCAACCCAAAAGGTGCTACGAAAGCCTCCTTCAACACCTCCCAAGCAAGAGTCATCGACACCTCGTGCATCAACAAGCATAGACCCTCTAGTGGGTTCACACACTTTGATATTGCGCTGACTTTTGCAAACCTCTAACATAACCCTTCCGCCTATCAAACCATTCCAACCACTCGGGTCAAAGCCATTTTGGTTCGACGATACTAAAATTTGCCTATATCATCACACGCTAGGACATGATATTAAGCATTGTTGTGCCCTCAAGGTTATCATTCACCAATACATAGAAAAAGACACCCTTCTCCATGAGGATACTGCCGACAGACCTCTGACACCTTCCCGTATCTCTCAAACCTCTTCACCCTCATTAGCATCTCATCAATATACTATGGTCCCTTCACCTCTTTCGCCCCCTCTTTTCGAAATTAATGCCATCCATGTAACCACTAGGTCACAAAAGGATAAGGCAAAATAAAAAGCTGTTATTCCTTGGACCTACCCTTTTGTCCAACCACCTCAACCACCAAAGCCCAAGATTTCCATCCTGGGTGCATCCCAACCCTCTTCTTTAGGGGCAATCAATGACTATATGTTAAAATAGCTTCACCAAACGCTCATGAAGATGACCTTATATGACCTCATCCAAAGCTCACCCCAGCATCATCAAGCTCTAATCAAAGCCTTATAGGCAGTGGAAGTCTAATCTGAAGACCCCCAACCACTAGCTGCCCTGGTCCACTCATTATCCCCCATTACCTCTATCACTTTTAGTGATTCTAAAATTCTTACCTCTACCTTGAAAGATCAAGACGCTGCTCTCTTCATCACTGCCTATGTTGATCGAACCTACATTAAGCAAGTCATGATTGACAGAGGCACCAGCATTAACATCATCTCCACTCATGCCTTTGATCAATTAGCCCTCCCCAAGAATTGCATATCAAAAACTGATGTAATCCTTCGATCTTTTAATGACACCACTGCCACAACCATTGGCACCATCATCCTCCATATTTGTGTCAGCCCGCGCATAGTCCTGAAGCTCTTCTACATCATCGAGGGAGAGTTCCAATATAACATGCTATTAAGATGACCCTGGATTTGTGCCATGGCTTGTGTCCCCTCTAAACTGCACCATTGTGTAAAATTTGAACACAATGGGCAAGTCCACATCATTCCCGCTGACCCATCACCTTTTAAGACTTGTAACACGACCTATCAACCAAATGACGTTCTCATCCCTCTCAAGCCATCAACCCAAACACCACTTGCATCTACAGAAGCTTTAACCAGTTCACAAATGGTGGTCACCCTTACACCACCTCTCCAAGAGACAACCAAGGACCCCATGGAAGATATCTTCCAATGACTTTCACTTGGGGAATATTGCTTACTTACCCTAGACATGTTCCAGACTCCACAAGAGTATGGACAGCTTCATCACAGTCCAAGTTATGACCATCAGATTAGAATGGTCATCCCTTATGGTCCTCCTAGCCTTTGAACCAATCTCATCTATGGAGGGCTAGATCGAGCTCTCATTGATGGGAATCCTCTCTCCTCACCTCAACCATTCACATCTGACTTCTCATTTCTTGGCAACCCTGCCTTTGCTCACACCTACCTTTATAGGTGTGCATGGAAGGGTTTTGGCTTTGAGCACTATGAACAAGGCTCCCATCAGCCCATCGAACCACCCAATGACAACAATACCAAGAAATGATATGGTCTGGGTTTCCAAGAACCCACTGAGGCCTCTACAGACCCTTGTCCCGAACCCATCCTAAACCAATCTCTGCCAAGCTCACCTATTCCCCCATCCTCACCTATAGAGTCGGTGGTTTCCATCCCTCCTAGTTTTTTTTTTTTTTTTTGCATAAAAACCATCCACTTGGAACCCCTAACTTATTAACTCAACGGGGTCTCCAGGTCTCTCCCTTTTGTTTATCCCAACATGATAGATGATGAGTCGGCAACCATTAACATTGTCCACTGCATAGACGATGATGCCATTCTCACCTACATGGGCACTGATGACTCTTTCATTCAATGCTCCCTCCCTTCTAAAATGTAGGTTATGTTAAATGAATCAACCATTGAACTTAACCTTCCATCTTCTGATGTTCCTCACGTCTTAAAGATTGGTCAATCTTTGGACACCCAAGAGCAGATTGACTACACCAGCTTCCTTTCAGACCATAACAACACCTTTGCTTGGACCTATAGTGACATGCCTAGCATTGACCCTAACATTTCCACTCATAACATCATCACAAATCTAGAGGCTAAGCCTATCAGGCAAAAGCTTCGAAAGATGCATCTTTGCATTGCGCTCCTTGTCAAAGAGGAGCTTAAGCATCTTCTTTCTATCTCTTTCATCCAACCCATTGATTATCTATAGTGGGTGTCTAACATCATCCCTGTTACCAAAGCAATTGGGGGGATCCGAATCTACACTGACTATCATGACCTCAACCTGGCCTACCCTAAAGATGATTTTCCTCTTCCCAACATTGACCAACTTGTTGATCTCACGGCCGGTCATGAGATGCTATCACTCATGGACAGGTTTTTAGGATATAACCAAATCCTGATTGCGTCAGAAGATCAGCACAAGACTACCTTCATCACCCCTTGGGGGACTTTTTGTTACAGGGTCATGCCTTTTGGCCTGAAGAATGCAGGTGTCACATATCAACGTGCCATGACTTACATTTTTCATGATCTCCTCCATAAAATCATGGAGGACTATGTGGATGACCTGCTCGGCAAGTCTAAGCTTCATCGTGACCATTTGACCATCCTCAAGATCATATTCTCTTGCCTTATTCAATACAATGTCTGCCTTAACCCCAAGAAATGCGTCTTCGGGGTCCTCTCAGAAAAGCTCCTAGGTTTCATCATTTCTCTCTGTGGCATTGAGATAGATCCTGCCAAAATCTAGGCAATACTCGAAATGCCACCCCTGACCAATCTCAACCAACTTCGTAGCCTACAAGGGAAGCTCCAATCCATCTGTTGCTTCATCTCATAGCTTTCTGACTACTGCCAACCCTTTCATCACCTCCTCAAGAAGGACGTCTCCTTTAAATGTGATAAGAACTGTCAAGAGGCTTTTGAAGCCCTCAAACACTATTTAGTCTCTCCACCAGTCCTCATTCCACCTAAAGATGACCAACCCTTCTACCTCTACATCTCAGCAACCAACCATTCATTAGGTGCCATGATCGTGCACCGAGACGAGCAACATTGTGAGTAAGCGGTCTACTATATAAGCCGAACACTTGTCAACTATGAAACTTAGTATAATCATACCGAGAAACTCTATTTGGCATTAGTCTTTACCACTACCAAGCTTTGTCATTATCTTCTCAATCACAAAACCTTTGTCATCACTCACACTGACCCTCTTAAATATATGCATTCCAAGCCATACCAAAATCAACGTATGGCTCGTTGGCTCATGCTTCTTGCTGAGTTCAACTTGGAATTCATCTAGTAGAAATCCATCAAGGGGCAAACAATCACTGACCAACTGGTAGATGCTCCTCTACCTATCAACCTTCTCAGTGTGAGTTTCTCGATGAATCTATCACCGCGCTTTCCACCGATGACACCATCTATCAAATAACCATGTTCTTTGATGGCTCCAAATGTCAACTCGGTGGGGGTGCAGGAGTCATTCTCATCCCACTCGAAGGTGAGCCCATGCCTATGTCTTTCAAGCTTGACTTTGAATGTACCAATAATATGGCTGAATATGAAGCCTTAATTTTGGGACTTCAAACCACCCTTTCTTTAAGCATCAAGACCATTAACATCTTCGGTGACTCACAACTAGTTGTCAATCAAATCAATGGTTCATATCTTTGTAAAAATGAAATTTTGCAAAGGTACAAACACCGTGTTGACACCCTTCTAGCCTCTTTCGACCATTACCTCTTGCAGACTGTTCCTCGATCTATGAATAAGTTTGCTGACACCATGGCTTCTCTCACCTTGCATATTCCATCTTCATCATCTTCATCAAGGATTTACATCATGGTACATCATGTGCCATTGCCTTCATACATTTCTCCTAACATTAACCTTGTCAACACCATAGACTCTAGTCCACAAGATGTGTGGTATAAACAACTTGTGGACTACTTGGCTCATTCTATCATCCCTTCCGATCTCTCTAGCAATGCATGACGGGATTTAATCAAATGCACAGCTCGCTATACTATGCTAGGAGGACTTCTCTACAAAAGAGGTTTTGATAGCCTCTTTATTCATTGTTTGACCTCCACTGAAGCATCTCATGCCATTAAGCAAGTCCATGATGGGATCTATGGCAAACACTTCAGTGGTAACTCAGTTGCCAAGCGCATCCTTCACCTGGGCTATTATTGGCCCACTCTTCACCAAGACTGTAGCGACTACGTTTGGTGTTGCATTAAGTGCCAACAACACGCTACCTTGCTTCATGTCCCTAACCACACTCTGCAAGTCACTTAGGATTTTTGGCCTTTTTCACAATGGGGCTTAGATCTCATAGGTGAGATTAACCCTCATTCGTCTCTTCGTCATCAGTCCATCATCACTGCCGCCAAGTATTTCACTAAATGGGTGGAAGCTATTCCTCTCATCTCCACAAAAGCTGACAAAATTGTTGACTTCATTAGCACCCACATCATCTATCATTTCAATGTTCCTCACAAAATCATCACTGACAATGGCAAGTCATTCAAAAACAAAACTGTCCAGAAACTTTGTGACTCATTTGGCATCAAGCTCAGCTTCTCTTTGCCTTACTACCCACAAGAAAATGGGCAGGCCGAGGCTTCCAACAAACTATTAACTAAAATTCTCATGAAGGTGGTCAATGACACTGGAAGGGATTGACACATTCACATTCCCTTCGCTTTGTGGGCCTACCGCACTAGCATCCGAACCCCTATGGGTGCTACCCCTTTCTCTCTAGTGTACGGAACAGAGGCTATCCTACCTCTTGAAGTACAAATCCCATCTCTACACATCTCTTTGCATGACATTATTTTTAATGATGACTTTCATCAAGATCGCTTAGCTCAACTTGAGTTACTTGACAAACATCATCTTGCTACCCTTAACCATCTCCATGTCTATCAAAATCGCATCAAACGAGCCTATGACAAAATATGAGAGAACAAGATTTCAAAATTGGAGACCTCATCCTCAAATAAAATCAACATGTGACCAATATGGAATGGAGTAAATGAGGAAAATTTGCTCCTAATTGGCTCGGACCTTACATCATCACGCACAGGTATGGATCAGGGACTTATCGTCTGTCTTCTCTCAAAGGCCAACCAGAACCTGAGCCTCTTAATGCCTTGCATCTACGACCATTCTACTGTTAGTAGAGTACTCACTCACTTGACATTTAACTTGAGCTCATCCCTTGAGCAATCCCTGTCCTCTTAATCCTTATTCCTTTCAACCCTGTTCCCCTAAACAATCCCTCTATAACCCTTTTATAAAGTATGACTACTTTGTCCTAATAAAAGGGAGCCCTTGAACTTCGAAAGTCTTGTCCATGACTAAAACTTCTATCAAAAATACATCAAGATGTCAAAATATCAAAAGGTCACAAACTCTAAAGGTAGACTGTTCCCTCGAAGGACAACTATACTATCATTGCTATAGCTAATAGACTGCTCCCTCGGAGGATAGCTATTCAAAGCCCTTATATATATAAAGCAAAAATATAGACCACTCCCTCGAAGGATGGCTATGACTAAAATCTTACTACACACCACTTTCTCAGAAGCTTCCCACATCGATCAGCTTCAAAAATGACCACAAAACAAAATGACATCTCTATGCAGGCTTCTCGCATTGATCAGTCTGCACCAAAAAAAAATGTCATGGACTTAACTTATAGTTGTTTTGTGGGTCTCCTATAAAAAGGGGAAAAGTTATCCATACTAAAAAGGGTTACCCTCTCCTCACATATCACATCACTTGCTCAAGGGATTTCACGCTCATTTTAATGTCAAAGTGATTCGATTACATCTGTAACACAACCAATGGTCAACGACGTAATGCATGAATGGGGCTTTTGGTTCGAATAACCCCTATCTATGTTATCATTTTGGTCCTTGTTAATGAATGAGCAATGTGCCTTTCACTTCCTTCTTATCCTTTGTCACATTCAACCAAATCATTTGTCATCCAACCCACCAAACCCTTTTTCGACCACTAACATTCCCATTGCCTATTCACACTAGTTTCTATGGACACCAATACACATGGAAACTATCGACCACACGATTTATGTCAAGCATAAACCATTACTTGATGAAGCATAAACAGACTCATTTCATTTTTAGCATACATCCATCACCTAATATGGACACTTGCTAGGGATGAAAAACCCTAACCAATGTTACAGAATACACCATTGCACAATATGGAAAATGCTGTAGCATCTTCTTCCCCCTCATCATCTCAAGCATGTACCATCAGACATATGGGATGTGCTAAATCATTCTCATGACCACACCAAACACATCAACCACTTTGACCCTTCCTCCCTTCTTTGGGAGAACTACATTGGCCTGAGGCCCTAACAACAGGGGCTATGTAGGCAGCACTCAGTTGACATGGGGTCTTCTGAGGTTAGCTTGGCCATTTCTTTGTCCATCCTCGACCAATGACCTTGGAGATCATGACTATCTCCTCAGACCATGACCACTTCCAAGACAACTTTTCCTTGGTTGTTTTTTCCCTTGCTACCTCATGACTAGTTAGTAGATTGTCCACGACCCCCACAAGTATTGGATCGCGCTCCAGTTGATACCCCACTACTTGTGGCCTTTTTCATGTTTTCCAAGAGCACTCCCTGAGCCCAAGATACTTGGAACACGATGACCATTAGAGCTACAGCTTGGATCATTTAACCCAATCAGGTATGACTAAATGTTGGGGCCCAGTTATTTCAATTTTAGCACTCCTCAACCATTGACCATGACAATTTGACTTACCTATTGCGTGGTGTGGCAAATGTGCACTCCCACCCTTTTGCAGTGTTCACACCCTACCCTTCACCCTTTCCATCCCCTCTCTGTCAAATCGACACCCGATCTCAAGTTCCCTTCCCTCGACTCCTGCTTTGAGGGGGAACACCTCATCCCATACCTGGGGCAACCAACTCCTATTTTTGTCTTTCAGTTCGTCAAAAACAACCAACAAGACAAAAAGGGGCAAATGTAGACACTGAAATCATGTCTATCCCTTGGTCATCCCTCCCCTTGGTCTCCTTGGTCCACCCCCTAAACATTCCTAACCCACACACTTATTAATTTAAAATAAATTAACTATTTTAAATTAATAGCCCCCTTGACACATCACCCATGCCACCTCACCCCATGGTAAATCTTAATTACTTAAACCCCATTTTAACCCTCTCATTAGCCTCTCGTGGTCCTTTAATCCGCCTTGAACCATTTTCTTATGATAGTTAGACCTAGCAATTGGAAGAATGGGGGAAAATGCTAAAAATATCCTCTTTTCCCATTCTTCAGCCACTGGCATCGGTCGTTATTTGGCCGACATCGGTAGTTTTGCCGGCATCGGTTCCTTTAAGAATACATTTTTTGCTTCCATTTCCAATCTCTTGCAAACGTGAATTCTCTCGCTCAAGATTTCCAATGTTCTTGCTTCTTGATTTCTTGCAGGTATCAGCATTTTGACAACACCTTCTAGGCTTAGAGGATCAGCACCAGTCATCCCATACCAGGTTAAAATTTGCACGACACTCTTTTCCATCAATGACAACGAACATAGCTCTTGCACTCCTACATCTTCTCCTATAGTTAAGTATCTGTACTAGTTTTATATTTTTGTCTCTTTTAATATATTAACAATCATCCTACTGCCCATGGACAAGCACTGTTAACACACCCAATTGATTACTCTCAAAGAGGCTGAAAGGCCTTCTCTCACCCTCAAATCCTCTTTCATCCCTGTCCTCCATATATTCCCTATTTCAGACCACACTTTCTGTCCAATCAACCTAGCACAAACCACTAAGACTCTTACAAACACCCCAAACTACTTTGCTGACTACAAATAGACCTGAGACTCATCCAAAGCCTCACTGCCCTGACTGATGCTGACATCCAGGCCCATTTCCCCTACCGATGTCGACAGATTAATCGATGCCAGCAACCTTAAAAAACTGACACCCATTGACTCCCCTTTAAAACTATACAAATCCTCAGACATTCCAGAACATTATACAGACCATACTCTCTATCCTATTGACCTAGAACTAGTGACTAAAACTCCTGTAGACACCCCAAACTACTTTGCTGACCATAAACATACCTAAAACTCATCCAAAGCCTTATTACCTCAATCGATGCCGGTGATTGTGGAAAATAGATTTCCCAACTTAGGTACACATCTATCTCTACTTTATTTTGTTCAGTCTTTCAATATTTCATTTCTTTTAAGTGACATTATTCTCTGTAACAATTAGTGGACTGTCATCCCTCCAAGAAGTCTTTGCATTTTTAGGATCAAGCTTTCACTTGGCAATCCACTTTATAGCTATCTAACAACCTCTATGTTTGAGTCTCTTTCTTCTATACGTGTCATCCTCCATAACCAAAGAGGAGTTCCTTTAGCCATCTGAATTTGGTGCGCAAGACTTCATCCGAGTACGTACAAACCCTTAACCATTTATCTTAGTTTCTCATTTCCTTTTGAATGTGAAAGCAAAAACTTGTTAGAAACAACAACATGTGCAATAAAGTAGTCTATTTAACCATAATCAATTAAAATAGTCATAATATGGCCAAATATAGTACCTATTATCTCTATTGGGGAAGCTTAGATATCAATATTGCAATTTTCCTCTATTATATACACTTGATGTTTTGTCAGTTGTCTAGATTTTAGTTTTAGGCAGTCCTTATGGTATTTATTGTCACTACACTCCCAACACATTATTGTCCTTTATGGGGTTATATGAATAGTATTATCCTCTATAGCTAGCCAATGCTAGCTATTTTGATCTTGGTCTTTCGTAAGAGACCCTATTTTAATAGTATTTAGAGGCTTAGATTTCTTGTTCTACCCCTAGAATCAATTATAACCTTTATTATTCCCATATAATTTATGATTCTTATATGATTTGTTAAAGTTTTTTGTGCAAGAGATAGATTTTTTCTTTTAGTTTGTTGCCTACTTAATTTGAATTATTGTCTCACTTTCTATCGAGACTTTTCCTTTTCTTCTTCCTTGTGAGTAGATTTTATGGAAACAACTAGTGCCTTAGGTTTAATCATCTTGATATTATGCATCATTACTTCCTTCAACCCCAATTTAAATTTTGTCACTTTTGTTTCTTCATCAGGCATGTACTTAATATGATGAAATATATTTAAGAATTTATTTTCATACTTGGTAAGACATATTTTCCTATTTTAGTAGCTAAAAAATTATCATTTTCTTCTCTTTATAATTTGTATTTTGATATATTTATAATTAGGTAACTAGCTTTCAAAATTGAACCAAGTAAGGGTCATAGGCTGATACCCTTCTAGATCACATAGATGGTTCCATGATAGGGAAAAAATCTTATTTAGTTGATAAACTACCACTCTACCATTTACATTGGAGGACATGTTATGCAGATTAAATTATTTCTATAGATTCATAAGCCATGCATCAACTTCATCTCTAGATTCATCACCCATGAATGTAGGTGGTGGAATATTCTTGAGTTATTTTATGATAGGGTCTACCACTCTCAATTGTAATTCTTTTAGTACTTTCTCCTTAATAGTTTATAATTCAATATGGAGACGTTCTTTAGGAGGGTTACCCTCAAGGTTTTTCATCCTAAGTTCCTATTTATCTAGCTTGCCTTGAATGAGATTCAACATTATTAGGATGCCATTTAATACTTTTCATGTTTATCACAAGGGTTTTCACCAATTGCGTTTAGGTTTGGTAACTCATGGGGATTTTAAACATTATTTAAGAGAGGTTCATCTCTGATTTGATTTTGATTTTGGGCTCTATGGCCTCTACCTTTACCCTTTAAGATTGGTATATCCTCACCTTGGCCATTACCACCAGATATGGTCCTAACCATTTTCCTAGTAATTCATAAAACATATTTAAGGCATGCTATTACAAGAATTATAAATTCTTCCAATTTTTTAAGAGCTACAACAAATTTGTTAAATCAAGCATAGGATCTAATACCAGGTGAAATAACCCCCCCAAAAAAATTCAGCATCACTTCATTTAGAGTGCAAAGTATAATTATGAATAGGATCCACTACACTTAATTTGGTTTAGTGTAATACACCCATAACTCCATAACCAAGTTTACATACATGCAACCCTTAATTAGAATAATTACCCATAAAAGATTCTATGGGGAAGATTATCACCCTGTAAAATCTACATATAGTTCAAGGTGTATGGAAATGTGGTCCATAAAAATAATCTCTAAACTACATAAGGGTAAACGCCTTCCCAATAAGACCACCTTGGTGTCCTTATCCTACCTAAGAGACTCACATATACAAAATTTTGGTTAGTAGCTAAGGTAGAAAAACACTATTTCTCACATTTAGGATACTTGAAATTTTGTATTAAGCACTGAAACCATCACACAATATTTAAATTATTGGGGAGAAGGTTACTGGTAAATAAAATTTTCTAGTTATTCATAAAATGATCTCATTGTACTCATAATCAGTAAAACACAACATTGCATTCACACAAGTCAAGGTTTATAATGTTGAAGAATTATCATATAGCTATTTACTTAGGGAATTTTACCATACCCAAGGCAAACACATATAAAAATCCATAAGAATGTGATAGGCTTAAAAGATGCCTTGATTTGTTAAACTTTAAATAAACTAGTATTCCATAATAATGTTCTTCAGTTAAATCATTATAACATGATATTATAAATTTTATGGATCATTACATCATAATCATCCACTTTAAACTTAGTAAAATTGAGATAGGTTGTATTATTCAAAAAAAATTACTGTTTGTATTGTAGACACCTAAATCTAGCCACCAATAACCTCCAACTAGGGTTTTGGCCAATTTCCACCCAAAATGCACAATTTTGCCTAAAAACACTAAAACATGCTAAATGAGTTAAAATTGATATATTCAAGTTCCAATTTTGACTAGGGTATCCTTAAATGGGGTAATGTAATTTATAGGCCAACTAACTTTGATTAGATCATTTCAAGTCAAAATCCCAATTTTGCATCTAGGTGTGCTGAATTGCTCTTTCCTATCAAATATTTTACACAAGACATGTGCTTTTATTATTTATTTTTGGTAACATCCTAAATGGGAATATGATTCCAATGCATCTGACATAACCTTTCAATTCTAATCTAGTCAAAATTTGGACCAATAACAAGGCATTCTGATAAATTTGAGTAATTTGTGCACAAAGTGCTAAATCATTCTTAAGAGCTAATTAACCCAAATCAAGGCCTAATAAAGAATTACATGGAAACTTTTTGAATAATTTGTTTTGGAAATGAATATTGAATATCTAAATCATCAAGTGACCTCATTTCTTAGGAAGACATCCTTAGGCCATAAATACCACAAATATTAGGATTCATACCCTCTATGCCTCATCAATGCCCTCCATGCCTCTTAATTTCCCCTTATTCTAATTTAATGATGAGGATAATTATAAAATTAATTCCAAAAATTAAATTAATCCTAAAACACACATCTCAATCTTGAAATGGATGGTTTAGGTTGATTTTGGTCAAATCCAAAAATCTATAAATAGAGAGGCCATGAATATCATTTATAAGATATTTTGGTGCAAATTTATTATGCTCAAATATCTTGAAGGACTTGATTATGAAAATTTATAATGCCAAATTGATCTCAATTCAAGCCAAGCCACAAGCCAAAGGTGCCAAGGAGAAGAGGAGATATCCAAGCTTCCTTTGATGAAGACTTCATGAACACAAGCCGAGAAAGCTACCACTACAAAGGCATTTGGAGCATCCAAAGAAGGTGCATGAATTATTGTATTTGATTCCTTTCTTTTTATTTGTGTTTGTCACTTGATTTTGTTAACTAAGCTCTCCCTAGTGTCTAGGCCTAGAGATTTTATGATATTAGTGTGTTTATTTCATTTTGTTTGTCATTTTGGAACTAGCACCATACTAACCATCCTCTCTTGAGTCAATTCCTAGATCACATAATGGCACACCCAGTGGGACTAGACACATCTCACACCTAAATAAGATCATTTTTAAACTCTAACATATTTATTTAGACCCTTAAAACTCATGCAAATTGATTTTCTAAATTTATTTTACCATTTTTGTTTGCCACAGTTTTACACAGTAACCAACATTAACAAGTAAAACTAACATCAGTTACATAACTTAACTGACGTCGATTGGTAAGACCGACATCAGTTACATACCTATTGAGATAGTCATATTAGTTATCCAAAGTAACCATCGTTGGTTGTATATAACCAACATCAATCACTATGTTTTTTTAAAACACAAACCTAAGAGCTTTTTATTCCAAAGTTCATTATTTTAAACTAAAAAGAGCTTCAAAGCTAAAAGACACGCTAACATTTTTTATATAGGACCAAACTTTAATTTTGATCAAAACATGTTTAGATCACCTTTTTCATGATTAAAATTCAATTAGGAGCTTTTTTTTGGTGCTTAATAAAGAATTTAGATATTTTTGGTGAATGTTTTCAAAGTTTGCAACTAAGACCAAGGGGTCAAATGAACACCACCAAATCTTTAGTTTGGGTTTAAAATTAAACACACTTGTAAATTATTGTTTGAAATAGTTGTTTAATCAATTTTGTTTTGGCAAAAGGAGGAATTTTGTGTGTATGCTCTTCCATTTGTCCCCTTTAGGGAACCCTTGGAATCAAAAGCACCATTCCTATTGAAAGTAGCCTAGTCTAAGGCTTAGAAAGAAAGTAATCTAAATCACTCCTCAAAAACTCATCAAAGTTTGGGTGGCCTTGAAAATGACCCTAAAGTCTTTCTAATTTCATGCTTTCTTTATTTTTATGAAAACTTGGCTTGCAAGGGGGACTTCATCACCTCCCACAAGTTATTTAGGGAAGCTTTGACTTGGGGTTTCACCTCATGGCATTGACTTCATTTGGATCCTTTTGAGTTGCACATGATATTTATCTACATTTGTACATTGCACTACACTGAATGAACAATAGGATGTAGTGGTTGTAAAAAGGACTAGAACTTTTTAGAAGTAGCCAATGCCATGGTCACCCAATTTTCATGCTTTTCTTTTGCATTGTTTGATGTGAAAGTCATTATGAAATTTATTCTTCTAGAAATGTTTGAAATATTTCTAGTTTAGTCATCCCCATTTTTACATACCCTTTCTAGGAATTGGACAATTATACTTAGTGTATTTTGGTCATTTTTGCTTGGTATGTTTTGAGACCAAAACTTGTTTGTTTGTTTATAATCCATGTCAAAACAATGCATTTAAGTTGTGAGGGGTAGTGTTATGTTTCCAAAATCATGTTAAAACCATTTTACCTTTGAGTCTTTTGAAACATAACATTGAACACATCATTTTATCATGCTTACATCATTAGTCTATTCAATTTATTTCAAGACTTGTGTACCTTATATCAAAAATTATTTGTTTCAAACCATGTCATGTATACCATTTAGACCTTTGTGTTGTGTTGTCATGCTATCTAATATTGTCTAGCCTATTTGGTCAAATCTTAGTTTTAAAAATTGATTTTTCAATTAACCTTGTTAATTTTGGATCTAAACATTGATTTATTTATGTTTAGGCCTCAATTATGGGGTTGATACACAAATATTTCTCTTTTGGGTTGCATAACTTTGGTTAATCAATTACCCATATTTGAAAATTATTGATGATTTATTTGTTTAATTCTTATCCTTATCATTGTCTATGCCTTTATTTTGGAAAACATAGTCTTTCTTTAAAGATCCTCTTGTCTTATGCCTTATGCCAACTGATCAGGTTTATGTTTAATTCTATGTGTCGGGTTTATGTCAAATTTATTTCCAAACTTGTTAAGATTAAATAAAATCATATTAACCTTTATTTCAAGTATAGATTTCCACATCATTTGGCTAAAATTCCTCGCATATGCCTATTTTTTTGAGCCTAGATTTTGACTTCACATTTGGACAAAAGACCTAGTAACTTAACTTTTCCCTTTCCTAGTTTAGACCTTGTTTGGAACACTTTGACCTAGAACTTTGACATGCTAATTTTTATTTTGATGCTTGAACTTTTATGTGTATGACATTTGACATTATAAATTTGATGTTAGGCTATTTTATGCCAAGTTTTATCATCAATAATTTTAGAGATACAACTCCACTTTCAGACCATATTGGAGATACAACTCCACCCCTTCAACCAAATTAGACCAATTTTGAATCATTTGTCCTTTGGATAGTTTTTCAGAGTTTGTAGAACTTGAAGCATTTTTGTTTTAGAGATTTCATCATTTATGTGGGTATGTCTAGCTCCACTTATAATGGAGTCATGTACAATCAAAATTATGATAGAATGGTTGCACAAAATCCCACTAAGAACCCCTATAGAGAAAGATTTTTTACGGACTTTTACTATTCTCCATATAATACTTCATATGGGGAACATAGCCAAAATACAAAAAAATAAAATTGAAGCCTTGATTGGTATGAAGAGGCTTGTGAGGATGAATTTGAAGACCCAACTATAGATAATGTTGTTTGGGATATGAATCCATACCCTCTTTTAATAATCAATACATGGAACACAGTCAAGAACTAACTTATGAACCAGCTCATGATTGGGATGATATGGTTTATGTGGAAGACTTGGATGCCTTAGCTTATGCAAGTAATTAGGATCCACCACATCATACCATTTTTATTCTAAGACCACAATGTCTCACCATTCCCATACCAAAACCTCATCCTTTGGTTTGTGTGAGCAACCAAGCTCCACAACGCCCTATCGTTACCATCTCAAGACTTTATTCTTTGGCTCATGAAAGAAATCATGTTCCCTAAGGCCCTACCATTATCTAACCATAAGTCATCCCATCCAAACCTCAACCTATCCAATCGTTCAAAGACCAAGCTATATTAAAAATTGGTATTTTCCAACTCATTAGAAACCAAGACCAAGAGAACTAACCAATTTGAGATATTTCTATTGAATCAATCATTTGTGATAAGTTAACCTATGATAAATTGACTATTGATCCTATACCAATTGTCAAAGAGTCTCACTCTAATGAGATATTCTTTACTAAGTCACTTCTTAATGATTATAACCACCTTTGGGAAAATTATTACCTCAACCATGTGCCTATATTTCAAGAGCTTCCTATTGAAAATATAGTCTTTGAGGAGCTGTCTCTTGACCTTTTTCACATCCTAGAGGAGTCTCACTTTGACAAACTAGTTTTTGTGGAGCTCATTATGATATCATAGGATATTAATTGTCCAATACCAAATATTCAATAATAAATCATTATAACAGAGTAACTATCAGATAAAAAATCAAAATTAGAGTCAAGTTATATTCTTGAACTAACATCTTTAGCATTAGAATCAGAATCAACATCAGTCTCAACATCAAATTCAGAGTCCCTTGAGTTAGAATCAGATTCAAAAGAAGAATATGTTCATGGCTATTATAATATTGGTTACACATGCCTTGTAGATCAATTTGAATACATTTTTGATCCATCTATAGTTTTTGAGGATGATTAATTTAGCTTCGACATAAGTTTTCCTAATATCTTATATGAGGATTGTGTAGCCTCTCCCCATTCCATTACCATTATATAGGCCATTACCATCAACCCAAATAGCCATATCATTGTCATTCCATCTCTCACAAGTTTCAATTAAGATTGATAGAATCACACTTTTTAAAACTACATCCATGATGACATAGTAGTTGAAGAAGAGCAAGGAGGCCAAGACCACATAGCAGAAGAACACTCTCCTAGTCAAACCTTTTTGGAGGTGATAGGGGACAAGCAAACTTAGAACTCAGCATATTCTAGTGAAACTTTTTTGGAAGCACTATAAGATAATCAAAGTCAAAATCTAATGTTCATTAATGAAACCTTATTGAAGGAACTATGAGACAATCAAGATAACTTCATTGGTGCAAACCTCTTTGAGGCACCAATACCTGAGCACAAAAGCTCTTCACTACTTGATGAAGACAAAGTCAAAGATCAAATCAAAAGAGATTCCCATCTATAGCCTAATTAGATGGTAGATACTCTCAAGATCAAATAATAGAAAAATTTGGTGGCCCTATTAAGAGAATAAGTCTTCATCCCTACCACAACCAAAATTATGTTGAATTTGACATCAACAACATTACATATGATTGAAAGTCTTGATCTTCATTCATTTCCCTACCATTCCACATTCCATTATCATTTGCCATTACATTTCACAATCAAACCTATCATCCATTATTTTTCCTTTTCTACCATCCACGGCCACACTTTCCTTTGCAGAGGCTACAAGGATACCTTGTCTCTATGTTTGAAGGAATCAAAATTAATGACTAATGAAGATCATGACAATATTATCGGCATCCAAATCTGTAGGCCATTTTTGATAGATAATTTATTTAGATTAGGTGTGGGATAGAAATTAACATAATCAAGTATCTATCTGTATCATTTATTAATTGGGACATGAATCTCCCCATCAGTAGGAACAATAGAATAAAAAATGACACCTAGGCCAAAAACATGTACCATACCATTACCATGCCATTGCCATGGTTACATATCCTTTTGTCATTATTGCATATTCTTACCATTTACACCATCACTTTGGGGTAGCCCTGTTACCATTTTATCCAATATATCAAAATCATATCATCCTATCATTCCATTCCTATCTAGACCAAAGCCTATTTTTAGCCATCCCACCCAATCTTGTTTTTTATCTTGATTCCTTTGGTTCTTCCCACACTTTTTGTGAAAGGATTATGATCAAGTTTCAATAATAAATCCAATCCATATTTACAATAATAGTCTATGAAAGTAGTGTGATAGTTGATCTGGCAAGATATCTTTCATCCTATCAAGTTTGTTTATGTGAACTTGATTATAACTGCCTATGGGCAAATCAGTGTCTCACTAGTCTTGCTACTAATTATAACCACCTATGGGAAAATTAGTATTATTAACCTATGCCATTATATCCTAGTTATAATTTACTATAGGAAAACTAGGGGAAACACTTGTTTATCATGCATTATTGCATCACCTTGCCATCATTATTTTCATTTGACTAGCCATTTGCTAGATTTGAGAACTTGTTAGGACCTAGTTCATTTTTTCCACTTTTTGTGTGGATGAAATTACTATGAATTGAGGTCATTTTAGGACTATGTAGGTTAATCTAAATTCATATTGATGTCACTTTAGTCCCCCTTTCTATAGGCTCTCACCATTTTGTGAGCAACCTAAGCCAAACGCTCTTGTAGTTTTGCAAGCAGGTATCTTATCATTCTCAATTGAGTTAAGATACCTTAAAATTACAAAAAACATTCATAACATATCAAAAATCCAAAAATATTTGTCTTTTCTAAGCCTAGTCAGTTATCCTCAATCTGCCTTATTGGGGCATTATCATTGTTAGGATGCTTTCTTTTACTTTTGTTTTTAGGCTTTTTATTTGTTTGTTTATTTCAGGTTATTTGTTTATTTGTTTTTCTATTTTTTTTTTGTTTATTCACTTTCTTTTTTGTTTTCTTTCAAGACTATTTCCTTGAATCAGTCTATATGTGTTTATTAGGTGATTCCTCAAACACATTATTCTTGAGTCCATCCATATTTAAATGTCAACATTTTCACCATGGTTTTTATCATTGGTACATTATTTTCAAGTGTTTATTAGATTGAGAGTCAGTCTTTATGCATATTTTGGGATAGTCTTCATGGTGTTCTATCATAAAGCCTACCATCACATGTTATAACAAAAATTATCTTCATGAATGTCTACAATCAATGGAGCCATAGAAGTTTTTCTTTGGCACCTTAGAAAATCTTTTCATCCCACCTTTGATAAAATTAACCCATTGGCCATTCTAGTTGTATCATTACTAATAAGGATGAGAGTCTCCTCATTGGTAGGTACAATTGAATCATTCACATTGACCAATCTTAATTTTCTATTCGTCTATTTCATCACTTTACACCCACTCATCTTTAATCTATATTTCAAGCTACATCCTTGAGTTATGCTTGCTAATTATCCCTAACTTGGGCACAATCATCTTTATCCAATCCAGGCATACTTAATAGTTATAACTACCTATGGGAAAATAATTATTTTGATTTTTACCCTTGATTATAACCACTTTTGGGTAAATCAGCATCTTTTTTACATCAATGCATGAAAGTATTTTCTTAATTGGATTAATCTTAACCACAAATTAATTCCACCTTTCTTCATGTTTCTTTTCAAGGGACCATCCATTAATAAATGTGATGGCCACAACCTTGAGGGGGCATCATCATAGGCTTCTAAAAACCATTTGGAGATTTTTTTTTCAACCATCATCTTATTTTTGGCATATAGGACATCTCTCACTATTTGAGAAGACATTGCTTTGCTTATGATTTGCAACATCTTCCCAAATAGGGGCAAACTATAGACACCTAAATCTGGCCACCAATAACCTTTAATTAGGCTTTTGGCCAATTTCCACCCAAAATGCACAATTTGGACTAAAAACACTAAAACATGTGAAATAAATTGAAATTGATATATTCAAGTGCCAATTCTGGCCAAGGTATCCTTAAATGGGGCAATGCAATTTATGGTCTAGCTAACTTTGATCAGATCATTTCAATTCAAAATATCAATTTTGCACCTAGGTGTTCTAGATTGCTCTTTCCTATCAAATCTTTTACACAAGACATGTTCATTTGTTATTTGTTTTTTGTAACATCCTAAATGGGAATATGATTTCAATGCATCTAACATAGCCTTCCAATTCCAATCTAGTCAAAATTTGGACCAATAACAAGGCATTCTGTTTAATTTAAGTAATTTGTGCATAATGTACTAAATCATGCTCAAGAGATAATTAACCCAAATCAAGGCCTAATCAATAATTCCATGGAAACTTATTGATTAATTTGTTTTGGAAATTAATATTGAATATCTGCATCATCAAGTGACTTCATTTCTTGGGAAGACATCCCTAGGCCATAAATGCTACAAATATCAAGATTCATGCCCTCCATGCCTCTTAATGTCCCCTTCTTCCAATGTCATGATGAGGATAATTATAAACTTAATTACAAAAATTGAATTAATCCTCAACCACACATCTCAAACTTGAGATGGATAGTTTAGGTTAATTCTGGTAAAATCCAAAAATCTATAAATAGAGAGGCCATGAATATCATTTCTAAGATATTTTGGTGTAAAGTTATTATGATTAAATATATTCAATTACTTGATTATGAAAATTCATAATTCCAAATTGATCCCAATCCAATCTAATCCACAAGCCAAAGGTGCCAAGGAGAAGAGGAGATAGCCAAGCCTCTTTTGATGAAGACTTCATGAGCACAAGCTGAGCAAGCCACCACTACAAAGGCATTTCGAGCATCTAAAGAAGGTGAAGGAATTATTGTATTTGATTCCTTGATTTTTAGTTGTGTTTTTCATTTGATTTTGTTAACTAAGCTCTTCCTAGTGTCTAGGCCTAGAGATTTTATGCTATTAGTGTTTTTATTTCATTTTGTTTGTCAGTTTGGAACTAACACCATACTAACCATCCTCTCTTGAGTCAAATTCCTAGATCACATGTATTAGAATAAAACAGAATGGTTTTCATCAAAGATAGGTGACATCACACAAATGATCATCCATCATGTGATCACCATTAATATAACAATAATTAATTTATTTATATGAATAAAAATAAATTAACTTGCAGGTCATCAACTAGGTTTATAGACCTTATATTTATGCCCACTTGTCATTTGATTTATTATCTGAGAGGGATATTTACACTTATTTAAATAGATAATTTCTTCTAAAAATCCAATATTATGTTACCATAATTAATTTATGCAATTGACTTTGCTACATTATTGTATTGGCTTTTCCTGGTCAACTCCATTATATGTCTATAAGCCTTTATTTAAATATAATAAATTAATATCTTACAAATTTTGCATGCATCACAACATTCATACTTGTAAAAATAACTTGCATATTCCTTTTTCTCATCAAGCATGCATCATTAAATAATATCCTTCAACACAACTTATATGGGATAATTAAATACATACTCATTTCTGTTAATCTCCATACGGTCTATAACAATAGACTTCAAATGAGTATAGGAGAGCAAGTATGATAATCATTTACACTAGTGGGGGAATGAATTAAATTTCCTAATATCAATATTATACAAAATAAAAATAATTTATGGTCGATAAACCACACCCAAAATTATTTACAATATCTCTTTTCTAAATTTAAACCATAGTGCCACTTTCCAATGTCTAATCACATCTAGTTAACAACATCACACCATTTACTACAACCAACTATATATTAAAGTTTTAGATCTAAAAATAATACAATAGTCTTTTGTCTACACAATATCACTCTTACCCATGCTAGGGTCGATCCAAAATTCAAAACATAAGCATGACTAATCATTATGCACAAGAATAGGTTAGTTACCAAATGGAACTTATTCAAATAGTCATTGACATCATTTTGGACTCTTAATAATGAAGTTAATAAATTATAAAACTCAGAAAATAATTTCTTAAAACATAAAAACTTACCTTACCTCATATTCTTAAGAATATAATTAAGCTCAAGTGCTTTTGTACTTGGCTAGAGCATACCAGTCAATTTCCAAAAAATGTGATGTTCCCAATGCAAACATAGTGTTCAATATGGTTAATGATACACCTAATATAATGCATATTATGTTTATGTACATCAATACATGGATTAACAAAAATTGACATATCCATTAAACTATAATCTTAATTACTACTAACAAATATGTTTACACTTACAACTAACAGAACATGATAAGGATTAAAAACCCAATGGTTCCACACACTCAATATAATTATCTAGATGTCCTCTCAACTTTACAAAAGTTAAATTTATCCAATAACTATTAAAACAATGTAATTAAAATAAAAACTAAATGAAGAACACAAACTAATTGAATATTTCTCATAAACATACCATTTATTTCATCATCTAATATGCGAACATTCTTATTTATCCAATATATTATTTACACAAACACAACACTATAAATTGTACTGATTTAACAATATGGCAATGAGAAGGAAAGTAGATAAAGTAAGGTAGCCAAGAACACATAACTTCCATCAATAAAATAAAATTTGACATCATTCTTGTCATGTATGCTAGGTAGGAATCATTTTGCATTTATAGTAAATGCTACAATAATTAATCAATAGAGAGAATGATTCAAATAAACATGATATGGATAGAGCATCATTTTATTTCATCCAAGAAAGAATGAGAACCATGAAAACCATGTAACTCAATAGAGAATGAGCATCCACCACGAGATGATCCAAACATGAGACAAACCACCATGACCCATTATATGATCCCCCCCAATTGGTGGCCCTTACCATCCTAACCATTAGTTGGGTGGTGGAGTTGGGCATTCAAGATTTAAGGTGAGGATATGAGGAAAAAGAGATTCAATGCATCATCAATAAAACCCACAACAGTTACACATAATATCCAAAATAGGTACAAATACACACCATACCAAAATGTTGAGCTTGCATTCAATCACATAAACCTGAGTCAAGCTATTGGGCATAAAATAATAATGATAAAAATATAATACCAAAGAGGTCAAACAAATTTTTAACCTTAACAACTAAAAATCACACCCATGATTTTCTCTCAAATAATCATAATGGTAGAGAGATAAACTATTAAATCAACCCCCTTACACCATGAATATAGGCTTAATAAAAATATGATAAAATAAATGTAAATAACTAGTAAATAAATTTTCATAGAAAATAAATAAAACCCAGTAATATCTTATTATTCACTACCCAAGACATGTTATGTAAATAGAAACAAAAACCCATCTTACCATTTCATATAACACAACCAAAAGAATGAAAATGCTATCTAGGGTTTCAACTTTAATTCATTTAAAAACACAGTAGATGTAATTGAGTTAAAACCCTGAGATCCCATATATGCCAAACATGCAAAATGACTAGGTATGAAACCCAACAATAGTAAATCGATTCATAACCAAAAGTAGAGGGTATGGAAGACTATAATATACTTTTTTAGTACTTACAAGTTTATCAGGAAGTCCCACAACTTCTTGAAGCTCTAAGTGCTTCATATATATATATATATATATATATATATATATATATATATATATATACATACATATAATTTAGGGTAAAATTGATTCTAATTGGCCATATAATCAAAATTCTAGTTATTAAATTTAATACATTACTTTCAATAAATCTACCTCTTTCCAAACTAGATGAAGTTCTAATTTGATTTCTCTTGCCATGTTTTGAAAAATTTCCATAATTTCTATCTTCTTCCCATGTCTCAACCTCCTCTTTACATTATTTTTCCTACTCAAATTTCTCCCTACCATTAAGGCATTTAGGGTGATTTTTGAGCCTCCATAACTCCCCATGGTTGTCATTTCCTCTTAGGATTTCCTACACAATCTAGCACACTAGAATTACCTTGTTTTCTATGCAAGTTAATCGATTACCCTTTTTTGGGTGAAGATTCAACCTTAGTACCATCATGAGCCCTAATAATCCAAGGCTCAATTTTATTTGAGATTATAGTGCAAGTCAATAAAAATCCATAACCCCCTTGGCTATTATTGCTTAAAAATTATTTTAATAAACATCATAATGCATGGGGAGGGGTCACTCATGCCCATGTAGGGACCAAACCAAAATCACAAGGAATTCCCAAGTCAAACATGATGTAAAAAATTACCTACCCAAGACCTCTTTGGAGGAAGGTCAAGTCATTTAAGACTAAAGAACAATAAATTAAATATAACATGACCCAAGGTAACCACTATGCTAATAATCCCAAACATTATATTAATATATCCGAGCCCCTTTGTGAACAAAATAAAATAAAGTTGACATCTGAAATGAATAAGCCAAGAACAAGCACTATTCGACTGAAACCACACAAGATAACAAGGTAATGAAATTTAAATATGAACGTGATCACAATCAAGAGAAATAAAAATAATAATATCTGAACAAGCTCAAGTAATCAAGTTGAGATGAGAAGAATACATTAAACAAAGATGTAACTACTCATGGTGATTAAGTTATTTGTTATTATTTCATCTCATATCCCAATGCCAATTTTACCTAGTTGCCCACTACCCCCACCTTTATTACCCCTAATATCAAAGTCCAACATCAGGTTAGCTCATGTACCTATGAGCCCTACAACCATAAAACATGATATTAGTAGCATCTACTTTTCATGAAAATATATAATATAAAATGATACTAATGACATCATCAATAAGCAAAATCAAAATATACTACTACATCATAATATCAAATCAGTAATTATACATAGATATTAGATTTAGTTTAAATTTAGATAACCAACATTCAAATTCTACTAACAACATGTAATAATATCTAATAAAAGGGCCAAAATAATAGATTATGACATAGAGCATGTAATAATGAGTGAAGACTTACATAGCTCTGAGTGAGCAAGATCTTGCCACTTGTTAATATCTTGATACATCATGTCTAAAGAAAAGTTAGGGAAAATAGGGCCCTTATTATGTAGTAAGTTAACATAAAATTGACATGGATTATGACACTAATATATTATTAACATTTTGTCTTTCTTGAGTAGTGGGAAGTGGACACATGGAGTGACCCTCCTAGGGAAGATACATGCACCTCTACGAACAAGATCCAAGCCTAAAATCTACATCTGGATTACCCTTTTTGGCTATCAAAATCCATAAATTGGACTGTGAGTCCAATTAGATCAATATAATCATGAATAATCTTATCTTTTAGCATTAAAAGGGGTCATGTGATGTAGTATCATAAGAAAGTAAGATAGTGGATTTGACTAGAATATTAGGTGTGTGCATTTGGATTGATAAGAAGTATAAATAACATATTATTATCTTAATTAATAAAATTCATTACCAAGTAGATCATGGCCAACTAATTGGCTTGAGGGAATATTTAATGACACCAAGTACCCAAGATTCAATTTGAATATTAGTTATTGTTCTTTTGATCAGGATTTCATCTAGATTGTATATGGTCCAATTTAAATTTGATTAACAATGGGCACATCTCATTAAGTGTTTATAACCAATAGTTAGGTGGTTATATTTATGACTCAATGGACTAAATGACCTATAAAAGATGTGTTCTCTATTGTAATGAGGTCTAATCCGTTGCTAATTAGAGCTAGAGTAGAGGACTTCACCATTTTCATTTTCTTTTAATTTCTGGGTTTTTTTAGTTTAGATTTGATTTTAGAATGATCCAAGGTCATATGAATACTTTTTATACAACTCATCTAAGCAATTATGAAACTTAAATTCATTTTCCATGAATTATATTCTATATGAAATCTTTGTGAATTATATTCATTGTCTGCACATGTCTATGGTGACTTTGCTTCTCTCTTCTACATAGGTACTTGGTCCTCAGACTCCTACAATATATTTTCCTTTTGGTTGTATCATGATGACTAAGTAGAGACTAGTTTCTAAATAGATTTGTCTATTTAATAGAGTTTGAATTGTCTTCATTAAAAAGTAAGCTCATCTTTCCTTTGTCCCTCTCTCTCTTTCTATTTTTTCTATTTGTGTTAGATTAGCTTTAGAATAGTCTAAATTATATCTAGTTTTTTAAGTTCTACATGGATTACATGTTCATCCTTATACTTGTCTTTATTTATGCATTATTGAAACTAATATACTAAAGACAAGTGCCAACCAAATATGAGATCATTAACAAATTTGAATAAACTAGTTCTTCTAGACATAAGAGAGAGCAAAGTTTATTTCATAATTATTAGAGAAGTACTCCAAATATACCCCTTATATGGAACAACTTTCATCAATGAACTAAAGTATTTGGTATGCCATGACCTGGTAGATAAAGACCTTGGGGAAGTTTCTTTTTAGCCTACTTATTTTCAAGAGAGGTGTAAGATAAGAGGGAGGAATCCTCACCAGTAGAGAATTTCCTCTCCTCTTTTCCCTGTAAAATTGGTGTGGCTGTGCCAAAAATCCCACTAATAGATTCATTCTATAAAAAGGGCCAAATAGATTAGTTTTTGATAGTTATGTTTTATTATGTCTAACACCTTATAGGTTTTGCTTAGACAAAAACATTCTTGTTTTCTAAACTCAAAAACAAAAAAGTTATCACAAGGTCAAAGTTAGTTTAGGGTGACTTTGAGCTATTGAAACTCTCATGACATAGGAGAACTAAGACTAATAAAGGGAAGTCTAATCCCAAATAAACATATTTAGTCAATATATCCCCCATTTTTGTAGTGCCTTCCATTACCCCATTATCTCTCCCTCATAATCCAATAATGGATAACTCAACCTAGTTAAGAGGAAGTAGTTCTCATGTGAACATTCTAGGACTTTCCCATGACCTAAATAAAAATAATGTGAAGTTCTACCCAAGATATGTTCATGGTGGGATACGAATAATAAAACACATATAGACCTTCAAGTATGCCTTGATAAGAACCCAATTCCAACATGAAGATGCCACTTGTAGGTTATTCACTTAAAATTTAGATGAGTTAGTGTATGTTTGGTACTTAGGTATCCCAGATGGATCCATCACCTCTTACATTGACCTTGAGATTTTATTCATTAACCACTTTAATACACCAATAGATCTTACCATAATATATCATCATTTTGCAATTTTATATAGAGAGCCCAATGATCTCATGAGTGTATTCAATACTAGATTTCATGATTTGTATAAAATATTAAAATATTTTGACACATAAATTAATCTAGATACTATATAAACATACTTGAGGGCCCTAGATCCCATGACTTCCATGTTCCTTAGAAGGACCCTAACAAATCTTACATCTTTGTCCTTGGCCTATAATGAGGTAGTTAGTATTGAACAATAGAGGGTACCCTAAGTATATGGTGTTGGTCCCTTTCCCTCATAGGAGGACCTATTGTCTATAGTAATATTCATATGGTAAACCAATCCTTTAAGCAAAACACTCCTTTAATGAATCCAATCCTAGGAGCTAGGTATTCAAGTGAAAATATAGTTTATAATCTATTTCCCTCAAACCCCATGCCTAAAAATCATCCTTATGTTCCCCCAAATCATGTATTTTCATATCCTATGGGTCAATAAATCATTCTAGTTGCCTATAATAACACTTATACCACACCTAGTTCACGCAGTTATACTACCCCAAACAACAACAAACATGATATCCCTTCATTCTTCAACAATCAAATGCTTGCTAAAAATACCCATAAAATAGTTCATCCTAATTCCCTTACATTTATATATGCTACTGTACTGATGTCTAACCCACTACCTCAATCAAGAATTAACCAAAGTGTCCCTGTGAACCTTGAGGTAGTTGATTTGTAGTAGATGGTCCAAAGATTGACCAATGATATGGTAATATTACACAGATAAGTGACTTAAAACACCAACCAAGCATGGATAACCCACCTTATTGTTAAGCATAGAATATACTGAGAGGGGGGATGAATCAGTATATTATATATCTTATAAAACTTTCCTTTTATCAAATTTCACTTAATCAAACATTCAAGATATGCAATAAAACTCAAACAATAAACATCACACAAGAGAAAGACACTCGATATAACATGGAAACCCAATGTGGGAAAAACCATGGAGAATCAATCTCAAATATATTCATGAGAACAACCCCACAAGAGCACCATACCCCTTTGCCAAGTACAAACTTTAGCTACAATTCATGAGCACCAACCCACAGGAGCTTCAAACCCCTTTGCCGAGCACCAACCTAGCACCTATTTGTGAGCACCAACACACAGGAGCACTAACCCCTTTACCGAGCACCAACCCAGCAAAAATTCATGAGCACCAACCCACAGGAGCACCAACCCCTTTGCTAAGCACCAACTCATCAACAATTTGTGAGCACCAACCCACAGGAGCACCAACCCCTTTGTGTATACCACACACCTATCTCTCAATGTTGTTATCTCAACAAATGATAGATCAATACAACATCTCCTTCCTCTCTCTCACCTTTGCTCTTCTAAGCTAGATATAAAAAATACAAATCATATTCATCTCTCACAATTGCTCTTTTAAGCTAGATATCACAATATCAAATCAACCTCTCACACACATTACAAATGGATACTCAAGCCTTTATTTATAGATTTTAAAATGACCTTTGGCCTTCCCCCTTTGTGATCCTTCAATCCTCATGGAAAATGGCACCAATCTTGGATGACCCTTCATATCCAAGCATTTGAAAAGTCATTTGGTGACCCTTCATGACCAAAAACGTCTTTCCCACTTTTGTCCTTATCTTTGGTGACTTTTCGTATTCCTCAAAGTGTCCCTTCATGAGAAATTCGCCCTTTACTCTTTTGTCTTCACTTGGTGACTCTTGGTATTCCCCAAGATGACTCTTCATGGGAAAATGCATCCCATCCTTCTTTTGTCTTTATCCCGTGACTCTTCGACTTCTCCATGGGCCCTTATTTTGTCTCATATGCAACCAAAAATATATTCGTTAATATTAAATAAATATTAACTCATATTAGCCAAGATAAACAACATTAAATGAAATGGGGCCTTTATCACCAATAATACTAAACCTTTGACATCAATGACAATATTTCCAACACTTATCACATAAAGTATAAATTTTAGAGGACTAATAGTTAATGGAACACTAGCCCTGATAATGGAAATGTGCTTAGTCTCCTTGAAAACACAAATTAGAACAAAAATAATGCCTCCGACCTAGTAAACATGATAGACCTACCCTTATCCAATTAGTGTAGGATGCACAATACAATAGACTTTTTTGAAATATACTGTGCTCAATTTTCATTAGCCTCAAATGTCCTCCAAAAGGAGATGGATAACATTGAAATAGTTCCCATACCAAACAATGCAAACTGAAACCAAGTGGTGACAACTTGAGCACTAGTATGGTCTTGGAGAACTATGAGTTTTTATTTAAAAGTGATAATATGATTTAAGAAAACCTAGATGAGGTACATGATTTTAAACCATTTCAAAGGGGGAACAACTGTCATCTGAGAAGTAAATTACTAATTCTTTTAACTACCTCTACCCCTTCAACAACAATTAGGTTCCCCTTATGAAAACTCAAGTAATAACCCTCCTCTCCATAGGGGACCTACTACTTCATATTATCCTAAGAATAATGTTACCCCTCCCCAATCTGACAAGCCACTAAAACAAGGCAAACATGTATATAACATCATAAAATAATTGAGGAAAACCAAGGCCAATGTAACAATATTTGAGATAATTTAGATGTATAACCAAAAGAACTTATTGCTAAAAGAATTGTCTACCCCTAGGAATAATGAAGCTAATAAAAATGATGATGTTCATGTTGATGTCTATAAGGAAAAACCAAAGACCCCTATTTTTTCTAATAATAAAAAAATTTGGAAAAAACTTACACAATTATTTGGTGGATTTAGGTGCTTCATGGAATGTGATACCTTATGCCATTTTACAATAGTGGGGAATTCACTTTGTGGGGGATATCAATGCTAATTCCTCCATTGGAAATAATTTTTTTCTCATTGCAATTTATTACTACACATACTAGACTAAAGACAAAGAATTTAGGAATTCCACAATTGAAATGGTGATTAGCTTCCTTGAGGACCATATTATCACACATTTTGGTATGCCATTTATTTTGGTATGTGATAATGACCTTGCTTTCTCCTCACCAAAATTCATTAAGTGGGCATATGAAAACTAGGTGATCCTTATAATCTCATCCAATTACCACCCACAGGATAATGGCTTGGTTGAATCATATAAGAAAAAAATATTGTATGTGATTGAGTATGTATTGTAGAGGAATCCTGGAGACTGACATATTTTTATAAAGTTTGCATTATGGTCTGATAGAACTAAGATCAAGCCTTTTCTAGGTACTTCCATATACCATCTGATATATGACCAAGACCTAGTATTCCATGTGAACCTTATAATCTTGACCCTATTATTCATTATATATTGTCTAGGGGTGGATAACAAGATAAAATCCCACCTTTTAAATATAATGCAAAAAAAAAAAGCATGATGTATCCCTATTACACTTTAATAGGCATCAAGGAGTTGTTAAACATTAGTTTAACAATAGTGATAAAATAAAAGTCTTTCAGATCTATGATTTATTCCTTCTTTGGGAAAAGGCTCATGAAAATAAGGGTCAACATGGAAACTTTGATGCCCTTTGGTTATAACCCTTCCAAATATCTGAAATCCTTGGTGAAAATTTTTTCCTCTTAAGGTGTATAACTGGAGAGGATGTCCCATTTCTTGTTAATGAATAATTCATCAAGCACTACTTCCAAGATTGAACTAGCTTGGGGTGGTCCTGTAAATAATTTCACTTTTTCTTCCTTACTTTCACTTCCTTACTAGTTTTGATTTCTATTTGTTTTGATTTATTTGGGTCTATTTACTCATTTTTAATATGTTCCTTATTAGATATGTTCTTAACTATTTTCTATTATGGTCCCAATGTAATCAATGATGTGATGAAGAATAACAAGAATTAAAGTAGGTAGCACAAATGACATTATGGTCCATAGGTACTCAAAGCTTTGTGGCATTAGGTTTAGTCTACAACTAAGTTCTAAAAGATTTAACTATTTACTTGTGTTCTGAATGAGTTTGTATTTGATAAGTTGGGGATGCGATTTACAACTCATGAATATATTCTCTCAAAACTTGTCACAAAGGACACTTTAATGATTTTTGAAATTTCTTGGATAAAATTATAGTAGCCAAGGTTTAAAAGTGAAAAATATATAATTTTGCTTTTTGTTTACCATGGTGTTCCTCAACCTAGGATTAAAATGTTCAATAAAAGGTAAACCTAAAAGGAAAGAAACGAGAAAAATAATTATTCAATTAAAAACTTAATGTTTGGGAGATTCAATCAACCTCTACTTGGGTTATGAATGCCTAGTTAGTATTAGAGAAATTATTTATGTGGGACTATAGGAAACTATCTTACCTGGCTAGAATTATATCAATGTCCCAGTATTCATTCCAAGATATAATTCACTAGATGGATGATCCTAGCTAAAACACCTAGTTCTTAAAATTTTCATAAATAAAATAAACAAACAAACACACACACACACACACACACAAGTCAACGAGATTCTCTAATTTTGGATCTATAGTCTTTCCATTATTATATTTACATAAGTTATTTAATTTTTTAGTAATTTTGATAATACAAATGTTCTAGGTTGTATTCAGGGTTTCAGTGCTCTAAAATACTCAGGCATATTTTCCATCAGATTTGTCATTTATTGTTTCTTGCATAATAAGCCCTAATTTATTCATAGAATTAGGGAACCTCTTTTTGATATGGAATCTAGTCCTCTATGTTTTAGTCAGGTATGGGCCTATTTTATTTTATGATATAGTTGGGTAAGGTTTGTTGAAAGGTTGTAATATTAATGTTATTTAGTTTCACTCTTTACCCTAAGTCTGAACTTGAAGATGTCTTTTAAATATACTTGGTCTAGGAGATGGTATTTGGGGCTTATTTGACATAAGTATTTGAATATATCAAAAATATGATAATTCCTCATCTATTCTAGACCATGTTTTACAATTGCATTGAATTTATCATTTTCAAACCATTTCACCTCAAATTTGTGCACATTTTTTGACCATTATAGGGTTTTTATTGTTTTCCTTAAGTAGTTTGGCTTTGTATTATTTGATTTTGGGTGTATCTGACTGAGCATTTGTATCTAATTAACTTTTAAAAACTTAGTCTCTTATTTAACTACTATATCAAATTATATCTAAGTGTTGATCAAATGAGAACATTTTATCTACTTGTTCATATCTATTTATACTCTTTGTTCCTTTTGCATTAATCTAATTATGTGTTCTCAAGATTTTTGTGATATTTTCTTAAGGAACCTAGTTTATATCTATTCTTGGTCAAATCAAAATCACTATTTTTATTCATGGTATTATCTTAATACTTGGTTACTTCCAAAATAATGGAGTGGTTTTGTTTTTAAGTTAGGTAAAAAGACTATTTTGTTTGTAGGCTTGTTTCATTTACCTTTATCTTTGCATTAGCCATTTTGGGTAAAATTTATATTCAAAGTATAAAGAATATGTGATTTACCGACAAGACAATAGTCATCTAAGATTTCTCATGAATCCCCAAGTAAGCAAGAAATAACCACTTGTCATTCACTTACATTCCTAGGTATTTTTTTGCCTTAGTCATTTTGTTTGGATATTTTGGGTAAACATAATTATATCACATTACAAATCTTACATCCCCACATCCTCAGGGCCCTTTAAAAATTACTCAACTGACCATAAACCTATTTAACAATTAAATGTTGACAAGTGTAATGATCTAAGTTAAGAACTTATTTTTTGCTTCTTGATCTATGAATCTAGGCCAAAAACCTCCTAGATATGCAAGATCATGCCACATTGCATAATCTCATTTATTTAGGCCCCTAAGATAGTTTATTCAATTTTAATTGATAATAGACCTATTAGAGGCCTATGATTGTGTTGTATGACATGATTCCATTTATATGAGCCCCCAAGGTGGTTTGTATGTTTGTGGATCTCCCATTAGGCCCCAAGTGAACAAGATTTGGACAAGTGTCAGGATCTCATTTCCCCAAGAGTATATAGGTTATCAATCTAGATAGAATTAACTTAGACCCAAAATTATTGAATAAATGCCATGTGGATTGAAACACCAATTATATGACATGCTAACACCCATGTCAACATTACATGAGCCTAAATTTGACTGCCATTTGGCTTATCAAAACTATCAAACATGGGATCACACTTAAAAATTAGTAGATTATCAATTTATTTTAGGGTTTTTTTTAATTCTTCCCATAAAATTAATTTAGCCTATCTTTTGATAATTTTTTAAATTCATAGAATTTTTTTATGTAGTTTCCTTATTAAAATTGGTTATTATGATTGTATTAATTGATATATTAAATTTTAAAGGGGGTTTATTTTCTCCCTAATTTTGGTGTAATTTACCCTATTTTAATAGTAATTTGATAATTTATTATTCTATTTTATATTTAGTCATGGCCAATTTTCTTTGAAATAGACTAAATTGATTATGTTTTTGCATGATTCCATTTGGCATATTATTGGGACTTTAGGGTAGTTAACATAGAATAATGAGTGAGAACCTATAGATCTCTAAGTGAGAATGACCTTGCCAATTGTTAATATCCTGATATATCATGTCTAAAGAAAAGTCAACAAAAATAAGTCCCTTAGTACACAACAAGTTAACAAAAAATTAATATGTAGCAGGACCCCCATATATTATTGACATTTTTTCTTTCCCAAGCAATAAATAGTGGATATGGGGAGTGACCTTCTCGAGGAAGAAACATGGAATTCTACAAATAAGATACAAGCCTAAACTTAGCATCTATCTTTCTCATCTAAGCTATCAAGATCAATAAATTAGACTATAAGTCCAATTATATCATTATAATCATGAATAATATTGTCTTATAACATTAAAAGGGTCTATGTGATGTAGGTAATTAAGTAGGTTAGATAGTGTCTTTAACTAGAATATTTGGATTTTGTATTGGGATTGAGTAGAAGCATAAATGACATACCATTGTCTTAATTAGGTAAGATCATTATAGATTAGAGCATGGCCAATTTTCTAGCTTGAAGGAATATTCAAAAACACCAATTGCCACGAATTCAATTCAAAGATAAATTATAATGGACTTGAACCTAATTTAATTAGTATTGTGTGTCTACATATAATAATTTTAAAATTTATTGATTACTAGTGCTTTACATCTTGTAGGAACCCATTAAGACTCAATATCTCCAAGTGCACACCCTAAAGGGTGCACTAAGAAAGGGGTGGGAAACCTTTGGTACTTCATAGGATTGTTATCCCTTTTTGCCACATTATTACCAATCCAACTAGATCTCTAAACCATTACCTAAGATACATCTCCTCTATTGAGTATTCCTCCAGCCTTTTCCTCTTTCATTCTTCCTTTTTTTTTGTCTTAAACTCCTTTTGGACTATTAGTTGTATTGGGTCGACTAGGTTAACCTAGTACAATTTAGGGGTATTCTTTACTTTCTTGGTTTGTTAGTATTTCAATTGACATGGCACAAACTTAGTAAATTATCCTTGAAAACACACTAGATCTAGTAGGTTGACCATATACAATCAACATTCCTGGAAGGATTTAGGGTAAGATTTACCTATATATATGATATCATTTCGCTAATTATTAATATGTGCAATCATGAGTTATTATTTCCTTGTACTTATTCATAATTTGCTCTTCCACCATTCTACTTGAGGAGACTTAGATTAGGTTTCTTATTTAGAGAATCTAGTCTTGTGGATAAGTCTTGGCTGCTTTGGTATTTCTTAGTGATCCTTACAAAACACAACAACATCTTGTGAAGCCCCTTTGGCCAAGGGAGAGATTGAGTCTCAATGTGTTCACATTCAGGTACATATATTCTAACTTTGTTCTCCTCTCTTTTAATAGATATAAGTAGCATAAGTGTTGGCTTGAATAATACTATCTTTCATAATTCATTCATTAAGGTGTTACTCATACTTAATTGAATTTCCCTATGCATATTTGTTTTATTGCTTCTAACCCCCACTTTGTGCCACAAGATTTGGTGTGCACTAGATTAGATTTTACTTTCTTGCTATTAAAATAGAGTAAACACTTAAAACCTTAGGACTCTATTAGGGTTTTTTTGTGATTGTGTTAGACTTTAGGCTTTGGAATCCTTCCTAGCATGATGTGTTGTAACAAGTGATACAAGTGATCCCCTAATCAGGTTTAGCATATCCCCATATTGGTCATGCTCCCATTTAATAAGTATATCCCAATCAGAACTATAGGCGTGATCTATCTTATCCAATCTAGGATTAATTCATAGACATGATGCATTTCCAATTGGATATATTCTTGTGAACCCAATGTGAACTAGCCCTTGCAAGATTTTTTCACTTTTTCCTTCATTTATTTTGTTTATTTTGATTAACATTTTTATCATATATTTTTGACATTATGGATTGATTCTATCAACCCAACTCTTTTTCTATATGCACAAGTTTTAGGAACAAGAAATTAGATCAACCCAATCAACCTAGTACATGTTTCAGCCTTTCAAACATCCATTTTATCCTACTAGGTCAACCTATTTGACCCCTTATAGTTTCAACACTTTTTAGTAGGTTCCTACACATCTTGATCGATATTGTCAACCCAGTTTACAAGTTTCTCATGTATACTTCTATGTTCTAGACCAAAAATATTATTCATTTCATCTCTAAACTACCAAGGTTCCTTTTTACTTCTCTATTTCTTTCCTTTCTATATTTTTATTTCAAAATTTATAGTCTTTAAAATTGCCCTTACATAGTCAAATGAATCGACACTACCGACCTAGTTTTGTGTTTTATTTATTGTCTAAAATAACTAGATCAACATTATTGACCCAGTTCATTTTCATGCTTTTCTTCTATAGTATAGGTTCGGCCTTATCAACCCTATTCTATTTTTTATACATATAGTGTCAACACTGTACCTTGTTTCAAAGTTAGAATTAACATCATATCTGTTAGTAATTAGCTCACACATTTCTTTTCCTATTGCTTACTGCTTAGAATAGTACACATAATCTAATTAAGGTATTTTCAATTAATTTCTTAGTTTTACTATTTATATTTTATGCATACATAGCCAAATCACAAAAACATAAACAAGAACTTTAACATCTTATCTACCCTAAGCCAACCTACTTAGATTTCATCACCAAGCAGGAAGCTGACTTGATGTTGTAGTCAAGTATAAAGCATGGTTAATGGTATATTATGGCTAAGCACCTGACACCCTTATCATTGTGATGTATCAACTGAGGGGGTAGGCCCCACTAAGCTTGTATCATTACAACTACAGTCCCTTTCAACCCAAACTACTTGAAACCATCCTTAAATTACTATCTAGTACCTTGCTTATATCTAACTTCCAATCATATTTAAAATCATTCTTAATAATCTAATTAACAATCATGTTGACTAATTAGTTATCTTTACTTTTCAAGTTGATTGCTTGATCTTTGTTCAATTATGTGTGCAAAAACTTGCCTAAGCCAAAATTAGTGTAAGGTTTTGTTTTATATGCCTCAATTGGATTAGCTAGCATTTATCCAATTGATTGTTTGTTTATTTTTATCTCTTAATTTCCTAGATTAGTTGCAAAAGTTATATTGTTTCAATTCATAACTTTTTATCATTCTTGTTTTTTCTCCCTGTTTGTTGTACTAGATCTACCTAGTTGACCTAGTGTGTTTATATCCCCTATTCACAATAATAGATTGACCCAATCAACCCTGTAAAGTATAAAAATTCCTTTTCCACCTTTTTCCTACCTCTATTCACTATACTAGATTGACCCAATTGACTATGTACAATTTACATGCCCTATTTTCTATATTGGATTGACCCAGTCAACCTTTTACTATTTTTTTCTTTCCTTTTTTATTAATCTAATTCTTTATCCTTCCAATTTTGCATTATATTCATCCCTCTATAGTTATAATGAAATCTCCTATCAAAATATTCTTGGATATCTTGAATCCATTTAGGTACTATATGGGATGTTCATTTCTTCCTCTCTTTTCCTCCTAAGAGCACCATCACTCTTGGGGTACCTCTTATCTTCATTCATCTATGAACTTCAACATGGTGCAAATAAAACCTCAAGATGAATTTGATCCTCTCTATAATTACCAAGAAAATTATCAAAATCATCAAACTAATGTGGGAGTGATTGATACAACTTTACTTAAAAATCCCACTATTCCCTCTTCTAGCAATCCTCTCCCTAATAACAATAGAGGGAGTGCTCCTACAAACACCAAACCACCTCCAAATACAAACCAATTATTCTCCCAAGTTATTCAACAAATGAACATTATGAAAAAATTTAATACCAACTAAATGATGCAACTTTAAAAACACCTAATCAATGTGGCTAATCAACCTCCAACTATTCATCCTCAAGCTAATCCTAATTATATTCCTCCACCTCTTAGGGATGCCTCAGGTAATGTTATTCCTCAACCCATCATTAATAACAAGATGATTCGAACCATTCAAAATGATCCTCTAGCTCCCTTCATTATTTCCATTGATATTGGTAACATATCTCCAACTATCAAATATGATGGGAGTAAGGACCCTACCTCATTTCTTAAAGCCTTTGGCAACCTTTACAAAGAGTGGATCCAAACTAATACCTTCCCCACTACTAAAATATTAGTCAAAAATTTTACCAGTGATGTATTAGAATGGTATAATCATCTAACCCAACATTATATTTGGCAACTTGAATATTTGGTTAATCCTTTAGTTAAATATTTTCAACACAATGATTTTCCAAAAAATTGTCTTAGCCAGTTCCTCAGTGCTAGGCAATCCCCAATTGAATTAGCTCATGATTTTATTAAAAGATGGAAATATTTAGATCATAAATTTTATCATAACATGGATGATGATAACTTATTCAAACTCTTTATCATGGATTTAACTCCTACTCTCCAATATGAGGTTCAAACTTTTACTCCTCAAACACTTAATGAAGCTCTTGATCAAGCTAAGTGTCAATATTTTCTTATGAAGCAATTTGAACCTAATCTTAAAATTCTCAAAAGATCTTTATAAACATGTAATGTTATAACTAGTGATGCTCCACAAACTAAACAAGGAGTTTCCAAGACTGATATTCCTTCACCTTCTCATACACCTCTTTTGATTTAGCAAATGAAACAATTTTTATCATTCTCAAAACCTTTCATCTATCTGAATGTTCCTCCTAAGTGGTATGACCCTTATCTCTTTTTTTTTGTTCCATGCCAACATTGGGGATTATCATGAATCTTGTAAAAGGATAAATAATTTTTTTGTCTCTTATATGATTGGTGATTCATTCAATCATGAAGCTATGATCAAATTTTGTCATCAAGAATATGCTATTGCTTCCCAAAAATGATAATATTTTAGATCCTCTACTTCCAATAACCAAAAATCTTCTTCTAATAATAAATATAATGTCAAGGATGTTTTTTCCATCAATGTTGATTACTATCAATACTATAACAATTATTAATATGTCAACACTGCCAAGGTCAATTTTCATCATAAACCAGCTCACAAAGATCCTATTACTAAGTATAAAAAGCCATCTTTAGAATAATAAATTCTTAACGATACTACCACTACCAATATTGATTCAAAATCACCTAAGTAACAACTTCCTCCTTTCAACTCTCCAACCACATCTATACCTTCCAAAACTAATTTAACATCTAAAACTCATGTTGGTTCTTCTAAATCTCATTGGAATTTTATTGAAGAACTCAACTCCATGCCTTGTAATATTCCCCTTATGGAGTTAGTTCACACTTTATCCTATCATCAAAAATTCATTATTCAAAAACTTAAATAAATTTAAGATCCATCCTTTATTGATGAATAAATACCTTCTATTGACTCTAAACCTACTAATGTTAACACCATTGAAACCTCGTGTCCCTCTTTCAAGCCTTCCATCAAATTCCTCAAAGAGGACATGATTAATGATGAAATTATTTTTTGTGCTAATGATCCACCACTCTTTAATAAAATATCCATTAATACCACTCTTATTTAAAAAGTCTTAGTTGATGAAGGCTCTAGTATTAATGTGACATCCTTGTGGCTTATACAATAATTTGGTTATAACAAAGATCATCTTAAGCAAACATGTCTTACTTGTCATGGTTTTGATAAGACTAATAAAAATAACTTGGTTGTATTTGGCTTCTATTAACCATATGATCTAAGACCATTCAGACCAAGCTTATGGTCCTTAATCTCTCTTTATCTTACAATATCCTTCTCGATCATCCACGGACCCATCAAATTCAATCTATTATTTCTTATGGTAGTTAATGTATTAAATTCTTACATAATATAAAATGGTACAAGCATGAACCTAATCCCAATATATGAAGTATCAACCTTGCTAATCCTAAACCTCAATATAATATTCCTACAAATCCTAAGATTAGTAATGTTCCTTTACCTAAGTTCATCAACATGAATCTTGATCTACAAGTTACTCTTGTGGATTTTCATGATGATGAGCCCAATTAATTGAAACACACTTAAAATACCACAAAGTTTCCTCCATATATCTCATAATGGCTTCCTCCCTCTCTATTACCAAGAGACCATACTCTTCCTCTTATTGATGAGATTACCAGCTTTCCCCCTCCATGTAATGCTCAAGAGCCTTCTTCACTAGAAGACACCTTTACTTTCAATGATTTTGGAGTGGATAAATTATTTAAAGATCCTCTCATCATGTCTCCTCATAGATTTAATAATATTGGGATTTCACCTTCTGAACTTCCCCCTAATTCTCAATCTTGTACAATTTATCCAACATATGATGAAAAATATATCATGACCCAGGCTCAATCTAGAGATTTGGATGTCCAACACTACCAAAAAACTTTAGCCCAAATCCATGATTTTAATCAAGATATACATACCATTTTTATAGATCATACCTAAGATCTTGAGGGTTATGTTCCTCCCATCAATCCTCCTCTTATTAATACTCCTTGGGTGGTAGAAAAAATTATACCTTTCAAACCTCTAGAAGTTCCTACACCTTTGGATCTAATCATTAAATCCAATCTTTCTCTCATCATTTAATCCACTGATATACCAATCTCTTCTATTCCTTCTACTTTTTCGACTCCTAAAATTACACTTGATGCTAAGGGCTAGATTCATTATCAGTATAATAACCATGGAAACCAAATTTTATATCTTGAAGTATATGTCGAATGTTATGGTCCTATTCCTACCTTGCCTAGTGACAAAGCTATTATTGAGCTAGTCCATGCCCAGGAACCTCAACTTCCTCAGCAGCATCATACACTTGGAAATTTCAAAACTAAAACTCCTTTCTTCAACAACTTTCTTACTAACATTGATCCTTAGACAAATCCAATTTCAGCCTTGCCTAACACACCATATCACTTTCAATACAGTAATGACATGCTTATTAAAGAAACCACTATCATCTAATATGGTACCCCATCTTATCCTTGACTAATTATAGTGTATCGAGAACTTTCACCTATGGAGTATGATAATTTTAGCTTATTTTTTGATAAATATCATGAATATTTTGCTTGGTCCTATGTGGACATGCTTGGCATTAACCCTAGCATAGTGGTGTATAACATCATTACTTATTTTGATGCCAAGCTTGTGCATCAATAATAAAGAAATTTTTTTCTTGAATTTTCAACATTATGTCATAAGGAAATAAAGAAATTACTTGATGTTAAATTTATCAAACCAGTGGATTATTATAAATGGATGTCTAACATTATTCTCATTCAGAAAAAACTCACTATGTTTATTCACATTTTTATTGATTTCCACAATCTTAATCTTGCTTGTCCCAAGGATAACTTCCCCTTACCTTTGAGATATTCCATCATTTATTCCATGACTAGTTAAGAAATGTTATCTCTTATGGATGGTTTTTTGAGATATAGTCAAATTCATATCACTCCTAAAGACTATCATAAGATTAATTTCACCATGTAATGGGGCACTTATTTCTATGTCAAAATGCCCTTCAATCTCAATAATGTTAGAGCCACTTTCCAACATTCAATAACTCACATCTTTCATGATCTCATTCATAAATTTTTTGAAACTTATGTGGATGATCTTATTGATAAATCTAAGCATTGTAAAGATCATATTTTTGATCTTGCTATCATCTTTGATCATCTAATCAAATATAAATTTAGACTTAATCCTTACAAATGTGTATTTAGAGTCACATCTAGCAAATTATTAGTATTCTTAGTATCTCTCCATGGAATTGATGTTAATCCTACCAAAATTAGTGTTATCATCAACATGCCTATGCCTCATTCTATTCTCAACATTCATACTTATTTAGGGAAGCTTGGGGAAATTAAATGATTCATCCTTGAAATGGCATATCTAACTCACTCAATCGATTCCCATCTCAATACAAATACTACTTTAGAATGGATGGATCCATGTCAAAAATCCTTTGATAACATGAAAGAATCATTGGTTCACCCACCTACACTTCATCCTCCTTCCAATGATAAACTTTTGATTATGTATACCTCTTCCATGCCTATTTTAGTTGGGGCATTACTTTTCCAATAAGATGATATGGGAAGAAGGTATTTTATCTACTACATTAGCTAAGGCCTCATCTACTATCAAACACATTATACCAAAATTGAGTGTGATTACCTTGCTATCTATTTTTTAACTAAAAAGCTTCATCACTATATGCTTTACCAAACTACTTATATCCTTATTCATTATGACCCCTTCCATCATTTCTTCTCCAAATACTTTCTTCTTGGAGATATAATTGACAAGTGGATGGTCCTCCTTATGGAATTTGATCTTCGCATCATCACTCAAAAAGTTGTTTAAGGGTAAGTCATAGCTAACCAACTTAGTGAAACTTCCATTCCAACCACTTCTTCCCTTTAATATGATCTTATAGATGATGATATCCTTTACACTGAATGTCTCAAATAAACTCTCTCTCTTAAAGATTACTTTCATAGCTTTACCACTGATCTTGAAGCTAATAATCTTAAAGAATATTCAAATATTTCTAGTACTACTAAACCAAAGGTAGTTATTGAGGATCTCCCTAAAATCAACATTGAATTTCATGAGGATACTTGGACCCTTCACTTTGATGGTGATAAATGCCTTTAAGGAGCTAGGGTAGGTTGCATTCTCACTAGTCCTCTCAATAAAATAATTCTCTTAGCTATTCACTTTACCTTTGATGTCACCAATAATATGGCCAAGTACAAATCTCTTATCTTAAGAATTCAATCTAATTTTGATTTATACATTCAATACCTTCACGCTTCAGGTGATTCTTAACTTATTTGCCATCAATTTGATGGTGACTATTAATGTAATAGTGAGAACCTTATTACCTATCATTAAACTATAACCACTCTCACTAAGGATTTTATCTCTTTCACTATTAAGCCTATTCCTAGAGATAAAAATTCCATTATTGATTCTCTTACCTCTTAAACTTATCTATTTCATCCACATCAAGTTGTTTTTTATCCTTCCTTATTCAAATAAGAAAATATCCATCTTTAACTAAACCATTAGATTTGCTTATTTGTCAAATTAAGGATGTTACCATTAGAAAAATCCCTTGGTATAATAACATCATTCAATTCTTAGAACACCAAACATATCCTCCTAATTTAGGCTCTCATGAAAAGACATGCATTCATAAACAAGCTTTTAAGTATGTATTTTAACATAACATCCTTTACTATCACAATGTTGAAGGTGTCTTGCTCTATTGTGTTATGCAAGATGAGGTCCTTCCTCTTCTTGAAGAAGCACATGGGGGAATTTGTGGTGTTCACTATAGTGGGCATGATATAACACATAAATATCTACATATGGGTTATTTTTAGCCTACTCTCAAAAAAGATGAAATTAAATATGCTAAAACGTGTACTTTTTGTCAGCTTCATGACGATCTAATCCATTTACCTCATTTTGAACTTAAAATTATCAAGTCTGCATGGTCATTTTCCACATGGGGATTTTAACTCATTGGTAAAATTCCTCGCTTCCAGATAGGCATGTATTTATCATCACTACTACTAAATATTTAACCAAGTGGGTAGAATCCATGCCCCTCATTAATGTCATTAGTCTTACCATCTCCAAATTTATTCTTAACCAAATTGTTTTCATATTTAGTGTTCCCTATACCATCATATTTGATAATGGTGATAATTCTAAAAATAAACATGTTAAACAACTTTGCAAAAAATTTAAGATCAATCATAATTTTTACATGCCTTATCATCCATAATACAATGGTCAAGCTGAGGCCACTAATAAAATTCTCAAAAATATTCTCAAAAATATAATTTATGAAACCTACATGGATTGGTATATTCATCTTTACCTTGCACTTTGGGCCTATCGAACTAGCATATGCACTGCCACTAGGGCAACTCCATTTTCTCTAGTCTATGGTTCTGAGTTGGTCCTTATTTTAGATGTTGAGCTTCCCTATCTTCCTACATATCTTTATGCCATTATTCTAAGTGAAGAATTACATAAATATCACCTTCATGACCTTAATCGTCTTTATTAATTTCATCTTTCCACCTTGTAACATAACCACTAATACAAGGCTCGTATCACCTGATAACATAATAAACATATTAAAATACACACTTTTAACATTGGTGATCTTGCCCTTAAATTAGATCAAACCCATGATAAATAAGGAAAATAGGCCCAAAAATGGTGGGGCCCATATCTAGTTATAGACATTCTTGGTCCAAACACTTATCATCTTCAAACCAATGATGGCCATGTTTTCAAAGGGCCTGCTAATTCTCAACTCCTTAAAAACTACTTTGCCTAAACATTTCCTTCTTGTCATTTTTAAAATATATATCTATCTAGAAATTTTCTTAGGTTACCTAAGCATAGGACTCTCCCTCTCTATTAGTTGCATACCTTTAGTCCTCCTTTTTGGTCTTTTGGTTTCTTAATATACCATAGTCTTCTTTATCTTATTGTATTTTATCTTGTTTTTACCACCCCTTGGGTTTTTATTTTATGAGTTGTTTTGTAAGACCACAAATAGGACCTGTCATTCTTCATAAAATTACCATCTTTATTATATTTTTCTCTTTCATTACTGTTGCTTGCCAAAAAAAATTTGGCATCCTTTGGGGTTTTCTTTGTGAGTTGCTCTATAAGAAGCCTCCCTCACCTTTATTTTCTCTTACTTGTTGGCACCCTCATGGTTTATCTTTTATGAGTTACTTTGTAAGACCACAGATTGGAACTAACCATCCTCATATAATTACCATATTTTCATGTTCTTAATCCTAGTTCTAAACTTTAGATTTACTTATTCTACTACATTAAATCTACATAACAATCTATGCTAGCATGTTTTCCTCCATTTCCCTTTTTATTATGATAATGAATCACACTTTTATATCATTGTATCCCTTTTTTCCTTTTGTCACATTTTTTTTTCAATTTGAATAAATTCAAATTATTTCATGTGTCATTCATCTTGATTTCCCCTTCCTTTCATCTCCACATTGGACAAAACAAGGTTGAAGTTAAGATAGAAATTTCATTTCACCTAGATTTGTGAGACTCTTAGACCCCATGATCTTTGATTTTTTTCTCTCTTAGTAACCTTATGTTGACGTAGGAAATTGCACCCTTGGCAGGAGGCCAAGCTCCTGCCTTCTCCTCGCAACATGGAAACTCCCCTCTCTCCTGTGGGACTGGTGAAGCTGAAAGGGAGAGTCTCTAGATAAGGGCTAGCTCCTTTTGATGCATCATGTTTGTTCCAGCAAGTGAAACACACACACACACACACACACACACACACACACACACACACACACACACAAACACACATATAGATAGATATAATGGGGGGGTGAAAAGGGAGAAAGATACATGCAAACAAACTACTCTAAAGAGGTGATGCACCAAAATAAGTCAACCTTCACACATCCACACTTAAAATTTAGACAAATGCATACATACACTTCTCACTTGGTAAAAGGACCAGGTTGCAAGAAACTGGTAGGGAGGCTTGAATGAAAATACAGAGAAAAGAGGTTCACCAAAGGTGCTGTGAGATGCACACTACAAGTAACTTCCTCTGTTCTACACTTCCAAATAGAGTTATTCTCCTGCCAGCTACAAAAAATGGCACCTTGTAGATAACTGGTGTGTTGGTGTTGAAACTTTGAGAGCATCAAAAGACAATGACTAAACACAAATTAACACTCAGGACATACATAGAATATCCATCCAAGAAGAGGTAAAAAACTACGTTTATTGATTCAGGTGGAAATTTTGCCAGGGCTACACCTTACAAATGTGGAAGATATTTTTACAAATGACAAGTTTGCAATATATATATGAGAAGCAAGGAGGACCATTTGGCATTCCTTTTTTATAAGTGGCCATCGCATCCCTTCATTGGGAAGAGGAAAACACTGTTGTCAATGTCATCTTTCTAGAAGAGGCATGCTGTAACCATGTTGTATAATCACCCAATCTGACTTTGGCATTCAAGCATTAATGTGAAACATAGGCTGCACCTCTTTTTTGTAAATAGATTGAGATTTGTCCCCTTTTAAATGCACGGGCCATGCCATTCACTATTTGAACCATTTGGGGATTATTAGATAATAAATCGCCTTCCCCTTGCCACTTAGATTGCTTCGTCCCCTCCTGCACCCTGTCATTCTCCTACTTTGTCATCTAGGATTTTTTCCCTTTTCTATCTTGTCTCTTCTAGCTCCTTGGCCCTATGGGGTGAACATTCTAGTGGGTCACTACATTTTGGGCCTTCTTTTCCATGGTTAGCGCTCTCTCATTTGAAAAGGAACAGCGATTTCACTTCGCTAACTTTTACGTCCTTTGGGACATCACCATCCCCGTCACAATGTCATTAGGTCTTCATGGCTTCTTCTACGAATTTACTTCCTCTAGCACCTTCCTAGGCCTTGAAAGTGTCCTTTGTCCCTTGGTGAGAGTTCCCCATAAGGGCACCTGCCCTTCGGGGTCCTTCGGTGGGTCCTTTTATTTTGGCTTTGTTTCTCAGGTTCTCGTGGACTTTTGTCCACGGACATTTCCCCATGGACAAAAAGTCTACAGAAATTCTCCCCAACCTCTAGCCTTTGCTTAGAAATGTGCCCAAATTCCTTCATAATTTTTTTTTGAAGGAATTCCTTCGGGAAAAATGTCTGAAGGAATTCAGGACTTAGTCCATTTCTAACTTAGACAAATTTTAGACTTACCTAGATTTTTTTCCTTTTAAAGCACTTGCCCTTCAGAAGGGTATTGAACTTTTCAAACTACCCCTCAACCAACGACGTACCCTTAAACCAAGCCGTTGAACCAAAAATGGTTCAACGCTTCAATTGGTTCAACCATGTGCGTCGATGAACTAGTGAACCAAGGCTGATGAACCCTTTTGCCGATTGAACCGCCACATTGAACCAAGCCTGTTGAACTAAAATGGTTCAATGGTTCAATGAACCAAAAAATGGATGAACCAAGTGCCAAAGAACCATGACATGAACTTGTGTAACCAGAAAAAGCCTGGCATGAATAGCAAGGGAAGAAGGTGACCGAAATTTTGCCTATGGGCAAAATTGGTCAACAGATTAGCAACTCACAGGGGAAGTATGCTTGCTATGCTTAGAAGCTAGTTGCCTTAAAAATCCATTGGGCATGGAGTCAGATGTAGTTATGAAATAATTAGCAATAGCCCTGAAAGATCTGAGAATCAAACATGAAGCTTTTAGCCCACACATAAAGGGAAACACACAAGGCTAAAAAACACTACTTGTGTAAACTGCACTTAGGGAAAGCATGAAAAGAACTAAAAACAAGTTATTATATACAGCTAACTAGGAATGTTTTCCTCCCTCCTAGATCAAAGGGAAAAATTCTCAAGTCCCCTTCCTAGCAAAAAAACTTATGGCACCAGGCAAGTACCTGAATGAAAAAGAGAGTTGGTGACCTACTCCTCTTGCCTATCACCTGAGTTGGCTGGAATCTGAGTGGATCAAATTCAAACATGCTTCTAACATATATGTATTTTGTTTGTCCTTGGAAGCCTATTGAATGATGATCTTTCATATTGGTGTTCTTTACCAAAAAAGCAATAGCTACTGGCTCATCACCATAAGCCCTTTGGTTTGTGCATTCCCTCTGTAATGTATCATGGTCTGACTTGTTTCTTTCTACCTCGTTGAAAATCCTATTAGACTCATCCTCTACCTCCTCTTGGCCTTCTTGAAGAAGGGTGACTATTGTGATGTCTAAAATGGAATCACAAACTAATTGTTCATCCCACAGAACATCGCCTCTTTGTTCAAAACTTTCTTCTTTCAGGCATTCTTCTAAGAAGACAGACCTCTCCTTCTCCTCTTTGCTGATCAGGACCTCTAGATGTTCAAAGGTATCCCCCTGATCCTCCTCTAACTTAGGCTCCTTAGTGTAGTCATCCTCTTCATCAAAATAACAAGAAAGTTCATCAAATAGAGGGGAAGAGAGCTTACCATGCATTTGTCCCTCCTCGTATTGCTGGAACATCTACATATATGCAAGACCTACATCTTCTCCATTGTCGATGGTGTCTTCACAAGAAGCATCAATGATGATTCTACCTTTTTTGTCACTCATGAAAACCCCTTGGGGAACTATAGATTGGATCTTCTGCTCCTCACCTGCCTCTTGAAAAATAGGTTCCTCCTTAAGAAGGGGTGAAGTGGGAAAAACACATGGAAGAGGAGGTAGTCCTTGAGCTAGAATCGAATGATTCTCCTCCTTCCACTTGGTTAGCACTTCATCAATATCAGGTGTGGCCTGATATTTCTCTTAGAAGTGTGCATATGGGGTGTGTTCAGACATGGAATGTGTCGTTGGGTCTGAATCATCCATCACATACTGGCTGAGGAATCTTTCTTTGGATTCTAACTTTGCAATTCTCTTGGCTAGGTCCTCTTGGAAGAGCTTTTCCTAGAGGTCATCAGCATTATCATGAGTAGGAGTAGCTTTAGCTTCTTCAAGGTTTTGAAAAAAACCTTGCTTCTCCTCCTTCCTACCCCATAATTCTACTATTTTCCCCCAATTTAGGATCTCAGAATTGGAATTTTGCTTCTGTGAATAGGCAACAACTGTGTTTTCTCTAAGGTCCCTGGGCTCATCTGTAAGGTCTAGAAGTTTTATCTCTCTTTTAAGAAGCAATCTCATTCTAGCCTCTAAATATTTAATTCACTTGGCTAGATTATCCTAAAAGAGTCTTTCTTAGAGGTCACCAGCATCATCATGTTGAATAAGAGCAGTTTTGAGAGAGATGTACTAGCTAGTGGTACTCTCCCAAATGGAAGATTCATAATCTAAGGAGTTGAGAAGATTCATATCCATGGGGGGTCGCTCTAGTTCTCTTTGGTGTTGGAAAGCCAAGCACATGGGATTAAGAGCGAATGCATTTGATGAGCTGGAGTGAGTAAGTGTAATATGATAGAAAGGATTTGGCACAAAAGAGGGGGTTTTCTTTAATATAGGAAGGGGTGCGCAAGGTTGACTGCCTTAAATAAATGGATTTATCCATTTTTTTGCCTCCTCCTCCATGGATTGCATGGCATGTGCTTGCCTAAACAAACACTCCTCTTCATACATCAGCTCCTACCGATATTTGTACTGCTCTTCCAATCTGTTAATCTCTAATTCTAGGGCCACTTCCCTTATCATTGTAGGGCAACTAAGAGGGTTGCTTGAGGTGATTCTCTAAAAATTTTGAGTCTGATCATAGTCACATGAAGGAAAACAAGACCCATGATTTTTTGCAAAATAAGTATACATACAAGATGTGATTTTCGATGGCACCAGGCTGCTTAACTAGCAGATTTAACTCAGAGTCACCAGATGCTAAAAACTTTGATTTACTGTAACAGGACTAGCATCAATCTTGAAACCTTACTGTATTGTAAAATTGTGGTCCCACCGGGTGTGCCAAAACTATTGATGTAGGGAATTACACCCTTGGTAGGAGGTTGAGCTCCTACCTTCTCCTTGCAACATGGAAACTTACCCGATTTTTTTTCCTTTTGAAGCACTTGCCCTTCGAAAGGGTATTAAAATTTTCAAACTGCCCCTCAGCCAAGGGCATACCTTTGAATCAATCCGTTGAACCAAAAATGGTTCAATGGTTTAATTGGTTCAACCATGCGTGCTGATGAACTAGTGAACCAAGGCTGATGAACCCTTTTGCCAATTGAACTGCCACGTTGAACCAAGCCCGTTAAACCAAAATGGTTGAACGGTTCAATGAACTGAAAAATGGATAAACCAAGTGCCAAAGAACCATGACATGAACTTGTGCAACAGGAAAAAGTCTGGCATGAATAGCAAGGGAAGAAGGTGACTGAAATTTTGCCTGTGGGCAAAATTGGTCAACACCTTATCCCAAGGTTTTAAATGAAATTCATCTTTAGTACCCATGTTTGATTTTCCAAATCTATATGGAGGAGTAGAAAAATTCATCATGAAATTTAAAATCCAAATCATTTAAAAAAATTTAATGATATCTAAAAGGCAACATACAAATATTAAAAGTCAAATCACACCAAAATATTGATTTCAAACACATCTCCTGTCTTCAATCAAAGCTCAAAATCCATAGTTAGCTTCAAATAAAGGTAAATTCCTTTGGAGTGTGGTAGGACAATAGATTGGAATAGGGAATTTCAAAAAAATCTTTGGTTCTACCTACTTTCTCATGTATGTACCTAATTTTCATAGTAGACTGATGACTTTGTAAGGGGTATTGAAGAATGGGGAATACGTTATGGGGAGGTAGGTCCATTTTAATTTTCATGCATTTAGACTTCATGAGATGATCTATATACTCTATTTTTTTACCCAAGACTTATGTCACTAAGATAAGTTCTTCATAGTCCTTAAGTTCAAAAGTCATCTTTTTAAAAAAAATCTAATTTGAGTGTCTTGACTTCAATAAAGAGTTCCTCTACCTTAGTTTTTCCTTCATTCTCCCCTCCACCCATTTCATTTTCCCCCCTTTATAGATAAATTATGATTCCAAATTTGTTTTCCCTTTTTCTTTAATTCCTTCTCATTCACCTCTTAAAAACATTCTAACATTAATTTATTTCAATTTTATCTATCCTTAGAGAAAAATAACATGTTTGAGAAACTATGGATTTCTTCTTTCTTTAAACCATGATTTTCCATCTACTAAACTTATTTTATTTTTCTTTTACCATTTATCATGATTTTGATGTCTTGTTTTTATAGACACCTAAGTTCATACTCTTTTTCAATTATTGAGTGTGGTTGGCTTGTTACTTATCACTCGACAATGTTGTTTTCCCTTTTATGCATATTTTTCCATTATTGAGTGAGATGTGGATTGTTACTGCTCACTCATTAATTTTGTTTTACCATTTTTGTTTAGTCTTTTACCATTCAATTTTTTTCATTTTGTTCTACCATCCTATTTGACATGTATCTTTGGTTTTACTTGGTGATTTTTCCTTTCTTACTTAAGGATAACTTGTCTGAGTTTTTCGGTCTTTAGTAGCCTTGGATTTTTGATTGCCTAATTTAATCTTGTTGTTTGAATTAGTTATTTGGTCTAACATAACACATCAGCCCAGCTTTCCAAATTTCCCAAGCATGTCCCATCTTCATATTACCATCTATCTTGGCTTTTCTTATGCTTGTTTGTTTTTGATCTTTAGTTTTGTATTCTTAGGTTTGTTGAAAGCAATCTCTGCACCCTACACATACAAAACTAACAACATAGTAGACAACCATCTCGAGATAAAAGGTAAGTCAAGGTATGCATTACATTTATTTTTTAGATTAGTTTCCCTTTTTAGTCATTTAATTTTAGTTATTTTTCCTTTAAAATACTATAAATTTTTTTAGCATTAGTGTTGTGTGTGTCCTTATGTTATTTCTCAAAGCACCATCCCCTATTACACCTTTGTGACACATGATGAGCTTCAAATGGGACATATGTATACACATAATATTTTTAACTTTTATTGATTACTGACACTTTACATCTTGTAAAAACTAGTCAAGACTCAATCTCTCTAAGTGCATACCCTAAGGGGTGTACTGGGAAGGGGGTGGGTAAACATTTGGTGCTTCACAAGATTTGTGTCCCTTTTTTCCACATTATTACCAATTTAACCAGATCCCAAAAACATTACCTAAGCTACTTTTCCTCCCTTGAGTATTCCTCCAGTCTTTTCCTCTTTCATTCCTCCTTTTCTTGTCTTAAAATCCTTTTGGACTATCAGTTGTACTAGGTTGACTAGGTTGACCCAGTACAATTTAGGGGTATTTTTTACTTTCTTGGTTTGTTAGCCTTTCAATTAACCTAGCACAAACTTGATAAATTGTTCTTAAAAACACACTGGGTCAACTAAGTTGACCCTATATAGTTGATCTTCTCAAAAGGATTTAAGGTAAGATCTACTTATATATACAAGATCATTTTAGTCATTATTAATATGTGAAATCAAGAATTATTATTCACTTATCTACTCTTCTACCATTCTAATTGAGGAGACTTATCTTAGGTTTCTTATTTTGAGAATATAGTCTTATGGAAAGTCTTGGATGCTTTGGATTTTCTTAGTGGTCTTTAAAAACCAAAATAACCTCTTGCAAAGCCCCATTGGCCAAGGGAGAAATTGACTCTCGATGGGTTCACATTTAAGTAAGTATATTCTAGCTTTGTTATCCTCTATTTTAGTAGATATAAATAAGTGTTGGCTCAAATAATACTATATTTCATATTTCATGCATTAGGGTGTTACTCATATGTAATTTAATTGAAGTTCCCTATGCATATTTGTTCTATTGATTCTATGCATATTAGATTTTACTTTATTGATATTAGAATCGAGTGAACATTTCAAACCTTAGGAATCCATTAGGGTTATTGTGTGATTTTGTTAGACTATAGGCTTTGGAAACCTTCCTAGCATTGTGTGTTGTGATAAGTGATACAATTAATCCCCTAATTAGGTCTAGTGGATTCCCATATTGGTCATGCTCCCGCTTAATAAGTGGATCCTGAGTGGAAGTGTAGGTGTGATTAATCTTATCTAATCTAGGATTAATTCATAGAAATGATGAATTTTTTATTGTATATATTATGCATGGCTTAATTAAAATTTTAATAGTAATTGGCATGTCTCATTAAGTGTTTACAACCACCAGTTAGGTGGTTGGATTTATGACTCATTAGAATGAATGGCTTATAAAATACTAGTTCTCCACTGTAATGAGGGATGGTCCATTACCAATGAAATGTATAAGGCTTTGTAAAGTGGTTTGGTTATGCCCAACCCCACACAATTTTGAATCTCATAGGGTGTTTATAGGTTGGATGTGGTCATTTGAGTTTACTCAGTGGGCTCTTTTTTTAGATAAATTTTTCTTATATTCTTTAAAAGGAAGAGAAAAGAAAATTGAGAAGGGTATGGTAGAAGAACTTGATATGTTGTGTACATATTGATCCAGATGATTGTAGATACTCCTTTTTATCTTAGAAGGAATGACCTGTAGATAAGAAAGTACTTAAATAAATGGTTGTTTAGTTAGATAGTAAGGTGGATTGTTGAGCAAGCTAGGTCCAAGAATCATGAGCTTCCTTGGAGGCTATCAATCCATAATCTTAAACAATAAAGTTCTAAAAAAGAAATAAAAATTACTTGAATAAATAATGGAAGGTACTAAAATCGAATATAAGAAGTGTTTGATAAATTAATAGGTGAATTTGGTTAATTATAACAAAATAATATAGTGATAGTAATGTTAAATGGGTCAAGTATGGTCTAGAGAATAAGGTAGAATTTTATGATCAGGTGAGACATCTAAAATTAAATTAGTTTGAGATCTAGTGGGTCAAAATATCTTGTTATTTATTTGCCATATAATGACCATTGGCAATTAGGGTAATCATCGACAATCATGGTGACCATCGATAATTGGGATAGACCATTGATGATCAAGGTAACCATCGATGGTTATTATGGTTCCTATTTTTATTCAAGGAAATCAATCTAGTAAGGTGGGTTTCGGCTAGGTTGGTTACAAAATAGAAATAAAATAACTAATTAGAAAAAATATATACTTAACTTATTGGTTGTTGATATGAATAAGGTTTGATGTGGTTGGTGAAGCTTGGATCAACTTTGGTAGAGTAATGATGCTTGGTTGTTGGCCAATGGATGGCATTGTTTCAGATCTTTATTGCACTTGTTAGTTCATTAGTTTGTTCTGATTCTAGATGTGGATGATAAGTTGATTGACTGATTTTAGATCCCTTTCATCTCCTCCTCTCTTTTTATAGGAATGAAAGAGAGTTGAAATAATAGGTCATCAACAGGTTTAATAAGTAGTTTATATTTAGCTTTCACATGCATTAGCTCGCACATAAATTAGACAAGCTAAATATAAAAAAGCAAGCTAAAGTTGACTAGATTTGATTATTCAACTAGTGGGAACTTGACCATTGATGGTCAGGCCTAACTATTGATGATTAGGGTGACCATTAGTAGTCAAGTATCAAAGTTTAAGTTTGGTCAAGGGTGGGTTAGGTTAGTTAGTTTAGTTAGTCAGCTAACCTAACCTAGGGTTTGTAGTCAAGTCCTTAGGGGGTCCTAAGGTGGTCTAAGGGTTAGTTCAATATCTAGAAATATTGTGCATTATTTTTTAGTGTCTACATTTTCCCCTTTTTTATTATGTAATTTATATCAGCAAGCTTTAAAATAAAAATGAATTATAGGTCAAAGGTTTGGTTTCCTCGAGCATGAGAGGAGGTATTAACCTTTAAACTAGGATTAATGAGGTGAAATAGAATCGAGTATAGGTTTGATAAGTAGGTAAGTTGGTGATGAAGTTGGTGGTAGGTTGGGTACTGAATCACAAACATACACATAAAGTGTGACTAATCATGATAGCTAAGATTGTGTAATGACTAGGTTACTATGGTTGGTAAAAATAAAAGTTGATAATAAAAGGACAAGTGACAAGTAGATCACATGGCCATATGTGATAGTTGGGTGACACTTGTAAATGCAAGTCTTCTAGACAAGGTCAGTTTTTTCATGGGTATCCAAGGCAGGAAGTGTTCTCATGAAGACACAAGTTGGTTGGGTGTACATGAGGTAGTGTAAGTTTAAAATATTTAACTTGGCAATTTAGTTGTCATGGTCAAAAGAACTAAGGCAAGGCCATTGTAAAAGTTAGACCATAATGTGAGGTTGACATTCTTTAATTGTGTTTTTTGGATAAGGTAATCTCTATTATTTGGTAGTGGATGGGGTGTTGTATTTAATAATTTATGGGTGAAGGAAAACACCCAAACAAGGTTGTTCATTCATGGTCATGGATGACCCTCAAGGTTGACCATCGGTGGTCACCCTAACCATCGATGGTCACATGTCAGCCTTAAAAGGCAAAGAAAAAAGACCACTAAGGGTTCTTTTGTTCATTTGAACATATTGACCCATAGTGACTTTTGCCCTTAGTATTTTATGAGAAAAGTAGTGGCATTTAACTAATGATTGACTTTATGAGTGAGGTGGATTGAGTTGACCAAGTGTTGGATGGGTGACCTAATGAGGATGTAACATGGATGAGGGAGAGCATAGGGATATGTAGTGATCCCTTGATTTCTTCTTCAATGATGGTCAAGGAACAAAGTAAGCATTGTTGTTCAATTTATAGTTTAGTGTCAATTTGGGTAACTTGAATGTTAGTTAGAATTTATTTTATTTTTATAGTTAGATGTGGGTTTGTTTGACCTAGGTTTAGGGTTTGATAGCTGTATGGTTAAATTTGGTAGGTTAGAGTTAAATTAAAAGGGTAGGGTAGATAGGTGGAGCATACAAGTAGGTTTAGATAAACAATTATAGTTTATTTATGGGGTGGGAGGCATTGTTTATGGGGAGTAGGGCTTTGTTTGATTGTTAAAAATCACTATGCAGTGATTATTGGTGGTAATTTTTTACCATCATTGGTCATGAGAAATCATCAATGATAAAAAAAGTGATCATTGATAGGTCACTACAAGGTGATAATCAATGGTTATTATCCTGACCATCGGTGGTTGATGGACATGTTCAAAAGCTTACTAAATAGTGAAGGTTAAGGTTAATGTTATAAATGGTTAAGGTCAAGGGTAATGTTTTTGGTTGATAGGCAATGGTTAGGATTAGGCATTAAGGGTATAATTTATGTTTAGTTGAATGTTGTAGTTTGAAGGATGTGAGTGTATCCTAAAGGTTCATAATAGATGGTTTTATTTAGGTAAAGGTATAGGTAATGGTTAAGATGAGATAGGTGAAGACAAGATAGGTTAAGGGGATTGATGTAGATGTTGACAAGGTAGAATAGGTGGATATGATTGTGAGTCATAGTTATGGTTCAAATGAGGCAAATGTCATAAGGTAATTAGTTAGGGGTAATAGGTAGAGTTCATAGGCAAAATATGTCAGTGAACTAAGGATGTTACTATCAGACCTTATAGGCACATAAGAGGATACATATTAGAGACTAGGTGCCTCAGATATTTGATGAGATTCAATAAAGGATCACCGAGGATGATTAGGAGTACATGGAGGACATAGGCCTTGGGGGCATGAGGTACTACCAGCATGTACCTCAAGATATGGTAATGTTAGTGGTACTCATCAAGAGATGGGATCATATACCAACACCTTATTACTTCCTATAGGTGATTTGAATTTTCTACCTAAAGATATCAATAAATCATATGGATACCCATATAGGGTGAGTTGATCTACCACATTAAGAGGGATGAGTGGGATTAGCTTATGGATCTTTTATATAGATTTGACATGGATTTTGTGAGATGGAATTTTAGATAATTTCACTACATGCCATTGTACCATAGTGATAGAGATGCGAGGAGGCTATTCATGATGATGATGATAGTGGTGACGTGTTATGCATTATTAGACTATAGTAGTGGGAGGTTTCCTTACTTATTTTTGGGGGTGATTATGGAGATGTTTTTGGGTCATAAAGTTTTTATGTGGGTACATGTGTTATTAGTTTAGATTTATTGAGAGCCATGGGGATTTTGTGCCGATAGGAGATATAAGATCAATGTGGGGTTTGTTCTAAATTGTTAGGCTTATGAGCACATCTAGGTGCTAAAACTGATTGGGATATCATGGGAGGTTTAAGATTAGTTGGATTTTTGAGTTGGAAATATGTAGTGGAGTGATTATGGCATTTCAAGACTAGGAGGAGGGGTACACAACATAGACTAGTTTTAGGGCTGGCTGGATGCGTTGGTCATTATAAATGTAATTTAGAGACCATATGTTAGGTTTCCAAGATGGGCACACTACAAGAGGCATTATTTATTTCTAAAGAGATACAAATGGATATATAGTAGAGGAGAAGATGAGATAGAGCTGATACCATTTGATAGGGTATGGAGGTAGTTCAGCCTCATGCAAGATATACTCGAGGTGTTTTTGAGGTATAGGAGGGAAGATGTAGAGTTCTCACTGTCCACTCTGTAGCTAGTGCATGATTTCATTGACCACAAGGAATTGCCTATGAGGATAGAGATAAATGATGTAGGTGTCATATATGGGTATCCTATATGGTATCATGAAATCTATGCTATAATGGATATTGGTCCTAAGGATGGGGGTCATTAGGATATGGATGTGGATGTAGGGGAGATAGTCAGTAGGTTTAAATGCTAGGGGTTTCCCTAAATGTATAGGTAGTGACCACAAATAGGTATTAGGCATGAGTAGCTTTAGCCATAACATAGGCATCCTTGATAGTGGCATAGGCATTACTAGTAACAATATAGGGTTAGCTGGTCACTATTATAAGTGAGAGAGATTAGGCTAGATATTAGCTAGCCTTGGTGATGTAGGAGAGAGATTATTTTAAGTAGGTAGGTTGTGGAGTACCAACAAGAGTGGCACCATTAGGGACTATCTCAATGCAAAGATATGTAATGATAGTGGAGGAGTTATGTTAATATGAGGCCTTGGTCTTTAGGAATTGTCTAGATGAGCCCTGATGAGGTGAATATAGGGATAAGATTATAGGAGGTATAGGCATAGTGACACTATATTAGTGGATCACATCTATGGGTGGCTAGGTAGGTACTAGAAGATAGGCTCTAGGAAGTAATGGTGCCCTAAGATCTTAGAGTTATTTATGAGACATTTTTTTTGATGTTTCATATGATTTTGATATTGGTTTATGAGCTGATGCAATGAGATGTATATTTTTTGGAGAGCCATGTATACTTTGTAAGCACTTATGATGATTACTTATGAGATATATATGTGATCCTTTGTTCATGGTTTGTGGTTTATGGTTATGATGTTCATGTTGATAATTGATAATGTCATATTGATATGATTATGATTATGAGATGTTGATGTGGAATCACTTAGGCATGTGATGATATGTCTCTTTAATTAATGTGTATGATGATGTTTAATATGGATTAATGTTTTTTATGTGGTTATGATGTGATGGCTATGGATTTTATGATAATCTTGATATGATAATGTGAGGATAATGTGATGTTGTGTTGGATGACTAGGATGATGGTTAGGAATTTATGATTATGGCATGTTTTTTTATGGATTTGATCATTTAAATTCATCTTTTGAGATGATTATGATTATAATATTGATATGATCACGGTTATGGCAATGGTTATGCTTGGGCAGACAAAGCTATGATGTGATTATTATTATGGTTATGGATTATGGATCATGGTTATATGAATGTGATAAATGCTAGGATGTTGATGATGTTATGATGATGTTTATGATGTGGTTATGATCATGGTGTTCATGCAAAAATTTAATGAGTATATGTTTTAAATATAGACATGTGTTGGATATGGTATATGTGATTATGAGGTTGTAATGGTGATAGTTGATTTATTTATGGGGGTGGTTATTATGCTAATGATGTCTATTTTTGTTTATGATGTGATGATGATATCATGTGATTTGATTATGATTATGGTCATTTTTTTTAGATTAGGGTGAATTACATAAGGTAAGTTAAATAACAAAACCAAATGTAAGAAAGAGAAGACAAACTAGAGACAAACATTTAAGATAATATGTTAACCAGTATGAGAGAATGATAAGAAGGCATGATGCTTCTTCTTTGGCCAAGATTAAAAATAACTAAAGTTGTATCATATTAAGGAACTAAACCATTCAAATGATTTATATTAATATTCATGCATTAGTTGGTTAAAAAGGTGTCTTCATCACATAATACCAAGTAAGATCAGAATGGCTTGCTTATAATGTGTATAAAGGGCGGGGGGGGTGGGGGCGGGGGTGGAGATGAAATTGAAACCTTATTGGGAAACTAGTTTTCCTCTTCTAAAGGTTTCAAAAGAGTCAGTATAAACAAGTCCATGTCATATGATGTGTAGATTAATCAATGTGAGAAGTCTACTTATGAGAGCCAATTACAGCTTTCAAAATTATTTTGCTATTTTCTAATTTTTGATAATTTTTTTTTTTTGGGTTTTATAACTGTCCTTAAAGGGAGTATTCTATCTTTCATTGAGCAATTTTGATATGTTTGTGTAGTTGTCCTTTGAGGGAATAGTATACAAATGCTAGAGAGTGACCCATGTGGGTTATTTTGATTTTTATTTTGATGCTTGATTTTGATGTCATAGACTTACTTATATAGGCTTAAAGGGTCACCTTTTATGAAGGCAAAACTAAAAATCCCAATAAGGTTGATTAGGTGTAAAAGAGGTTTAGGTGATAATTACCATGGGAATTCATCCTAGAAAAGGGGTAGAAAGTACGATGAGAATCATGCCATGGGTAGAGCCATGGTACCCATTATGCAAGATTAGTCTATAATTGTGATGGATAATCACATGATTAAACTTTAATCAATTTGTCCCTAAAATAAAAAAATGAATGTGATTTTAAAAATAAAGGATGAGTTTAAGTTGGAAAAAATGTGAATTTGATCTTGTTTTAAAAAAAGAGAGAGGTAGATGTAAAGCGTTAAGGGGCTCAAGCTCTGGGTTCCCTTCAAAATATGATAACCAATAAGTTATTAATCCATACTTATGTGCTAAGAAATAAGGTCAATATAAATTGAAAGAAAATTTGCCTCACTTGATTTTTTCCATATTAGTGACACATTGATTTTTTTTAGGATGAGGTCTTTGATATTAAATTCTTACACTTTAAGGTGTTTTTTATAAGCATGCTTAATTCATTCTTGATAGACATGAAGATGGGTGAGTGATGTTAAATGATGCTCATCAAGTAGCTCAAGTTGGGCTAAATTTTCTTGATGATAATCACTCTCAGAGATAAGATCTTACAAGCATATGTGAAGAGAGGGAATCTGGACTTCAAGAGGAAAGATGAACTCAACTCCAAAAACTAGAGAGAAAGGGGTAGCACCTATAGGGGTTTGAATGCAATTACAGTATGCCCATAAAGTCAAGGGGATGTGTAAATGCTAATTATGACTAGATGCATTAGCCATTTTAGTTAACATGTTATTGATATTTTTCTTAGAGGATTCCACCCATCCATTTGTTTGAGGGTGATAGGGTGATGAGAAAATTAGCTTAATACCAAATGCATCACAAAGACCTTAAACTTGTTTTTTTTGAAATATTTACCATTATTGGTGATGATTTTGTGAGGAACACTGAAATGATAGATAATGTGATGGTTGATAAAGTCAACAATATTTTTAGCTTTGGTTGAGATAAGAGAAATAGCTTTGACCCATTTGGTAAAATATTCGATCGCAGTGATGATAGAATGATGTAATTATGAAGAGTGGGGGTTAATTTCACCAATAAGGTCCAGACCCCATTGTGAGAAGGGACAAAATTACATGGATACATGAAGAATATGGCTAGGTGCATGATGTAAATTGGTGTGTTATTGACACTTAACACACTTTTTCACATAATCATAACAACTTGGTTAATGGTGGGCCAATAAGAGATAGGGGGAAAGATGTGTTTAGTGACAACTAGGCCACTAAAGTGTCCCCCACATATCACATTATGTATTTCCCTAATAGCATGAGAGGCTTCATGAATATGTAGGTAATGGGAGAGGAGACCATCAAAGCTAAATTTATAAAGGATTCCCCCTAGTATGGTATAATGTTAGGTGCTCTAGATAAATGTTCATTGGGCATTTCTAGAAAGACTAGAAAGAATGGTGGCAATGTTGAGATAGTCAAAGGTATACTAATACTAAAGGTTGGGTTGGGTATCCTCCTTATTAAAGATAGTGGGAGAGTCTGATTTGGCATAATAGGGCTAGGTAAGTCAGTGGATAATGATAAATAGCTTAGATTTAAAGGGTGTAGATAGGATTTGTGAAACAAGGGAAGCCATCATATCTACAAACTTGTTCATAAATTGTGAAGTGGTTTGGATATGGTAGTATTTAAATGATTCTAAGAGTATGTCAACTAATTATTTATACTATTAAAAAACATCATTTTTGTACTAGTAAGTGCCATTTATTTGATTGACCACAAGTTGAGAGTCACCAAATATGTTGATCATTTTGACTCTCAAGTCTAATGTCGTTTGAAGGCCTATCACTAGAGCTTCATACTCAACCATATTATTGGTACACTTGAAATATAGTTTGAAAGATAAAGGAAGAGGTTTACCATGAGGGGGGATAAGGATGATCTCAGCTCTCCCATCACATTGACACTTTGATCCATCAAAGAACATGGTCACTTTATAGGTAAAGTTTACCTAGGAGAGGGTCATGATAGACTCATTGGGAAACTAAAAAGGAAGTGGTTGTTCATCTTCTAAAGTTTATTTAACCAATTGGTTAGAAATGGCTTGCCCTTTAATTAATTTTTTTTTAAGAAATTCAAGGTTAAACTCAGCTAAAAGCATGAGCTAGTTGGCCATATGCTAGTTTTGGTATGGCTTGGAGTGCATATAGTTGAGTGGGTTGGTATTGGTTATGTCATAGGTCTTGTGCTTGAGAAGGTAATGGAAAAGTTTGGTGGCCACAAAGAACAAATATAGGTAAAGGTTTTTGGTATGGGTGTACTGAGTCTCGTGCTCTATGAGCATACAACTAATGTAGTAGATGGCTTGCTCTTTATGTTCATCCTAATGAGCAAGCATTGCCCCTAAGAAGTGGTCAATAGTAGAGATATTAAGGTAAAAATTCTGATCTTCCATGGGAGGAACGAGGATAGGTGGAGACAAAAGGTATTTTTTAAGTGAATAAAAGGCCTTTTGATAGTCGTTACTCCACTTAAAAGATACATCCTTCTTCAAAATGTGATGGAAGGGTTGGCACTGATCCAAGAGCTAAGAGATAAAATGGTAAATGGATTGGAGCTTCCCTTGAAAGTTATGGATTTGATAGAGGTGGGTAGGAAGAGGCATGTTGAGGATTGCTTTGATTTTGGCTAGATTGACTTTGATTCCCTAAAGGGAGATGATAAATCTAAGGAGCTTTCCTATTAAGACCCCAAAAATAAAATTTTTGATGTTAAGGAGGAGATGGTAATGGATGAGTCACTCAAAGATAATCATAATAATGTCTAAATTATCCTTACAAAATTTGGATTTCCCAAGAAGGTTATCGACATAGTCTTTGACAATTTTATGAATAAGGTCATGTAAAATGTAGGTCATAGTGTGTTGGTAGGTTTTACCAATGTTCTTCAATCCAAAAGGCATGATCCTATAGTAAAAATTTACCTATGGGGTGATAAAGGATATTTTTTGTTGATATTTAGTGTAATTAGGATATGATTATACCCTGATAGTTCATCCATAAGAGATAACATCCCTTGGCCAATTATAAGATTAATTAATTGGTCAATGTTTGTTAAAGGAAACTCATCTTTTGGGAAATCAAGATTGAGTTCATGAAAGTCCACACAAATTTGTAGTCCCCCTATGGCTTTGGTGATAGGTATAATATTCAAGACCCATTGGGGATAGTTAATGGGTTGATTGAAATTGATGGATAAGATATGTTGAAGCTCTTCTTTGATGAGAAGGGATATGCAAGGGTACATTCATCAAAGTTTTTTCCTAATAGGCTTGGAATCATGGTTGGTGACTATGTTGTGGGTAGAGATGGAGGGGTTGATTCCCATCATGCCATTATAAGACTAGGCAAATGATATGATATAGTCTTATAGGAAGGAGGGGAAGTCTTGAAGTTCCTTAAAAGTTAGTGATTAGACCATTTAGACAATGATCAAGTTATCTAGGGTGCCTAAGTTGATATCCATAGTGGATTAATTTAACATGGTTGAAGTCTCAAGAGGAAGATATTTGTGGATAGAGGAATCTTCTACATTGAGATAGGTGAGAATGGAATCATCATCCTAACATCAAATGGTGTTAATATGTAGGAGAGTCATCTCCTATCATCTCAAGGTGGGTTAGGGGAATGGTTATGGTCACCTCATCCTTTTGATAAGTTATGGGTCAAAGGTTGATCATATTGATGAAAAACATTTAGGGGGATGATGTCAGAATCCTTAGTAGTTAATGGTGGAGTGGATGGTGAGGATGGGATATCCTCATCAACTATGGTAATTGGAGGTAGGTTGTCTTATTATTTAGATGGTGTGAAACTGAGGTCATGATTTTTATGAGGTTTTTGGGTTTTATTGGCAGTAACTAGTGAAACCCATATTCATATCGACCTAGACCAAATACATTACAAGCACACCTATGAAGCTATGTATGGGCAAAGTCTATTTTGTCTAGATAGGAGAAGTTGGAGGTGAATGGTCGAGGTGAAAAAGAGGTGGTAGAAGTGTCAAGGGGTTTATCAAGTTCTCCATAGATGAAATTGGTTTGACAAGTTAAGGGTCCTAAAGGACCAGTGGTTCTAATATCAAGGTCATAACTAGGTTGGTGGTCAATTTTCTCATACTCTTGGGGAGTAGGAAAAGTGTCAAGGGTTAGAAGGTGATACTCCCCCAATAAAATATGCTAGAAGGTTGATTCTAAAACATCCATTATGGGGGTTTTAGTAGAAGGGATAGAAGAACTGGTGGATGATTTAGTGGTAGAAGAATGTGAGACTTTATATTTTACTGATGAAGGCTTGTTGGATGGATAAAGGAGAATGTCATTAGGTCGATATGTCATGTTGCATGATATAAAAGTATTGGGGTCAACTTGTATGGTAACAACTTGAACGTCATGCTCAAATTTGATATACCATTGTAAGGTAGATAACACACAAACCATGGAGTGAATCCAAGGGCATCTCAGAAAAAATTTGTACTATAACTCACCTTCTACTACATATAAGATATCAGGAAGCATGCGGGGTCCTAGGCGAATGTGAAAGATAACAATTCATAGAGTTTTAGCCATGGTATCATTAAATGATCAAAATATTATTAAGGTTTTTGACATGATGTTCTATGGTAATTTGAGTTGGTTATATGTGTGGTATGAGATAACATTGATATAATATCCCTCATCAATCATAACCCTCTTGATGTAGGTCTGGTTGATGTACATGTTAATGAAGAAGGGAGGATTTGGGTCATCTAGATGCATGGAAGGTATTTCCAAATCCTTGAAGGTAACAAGGTTATAAATGTGAAGAGATATAATAAAGGTTGATAGAGGTTGTGGGTCTTCTAATTGGACCTCTATAGATTGCAAAGCCTCTACCATCACTTGGTGATGATGGGTGAGATACTGACTAGTCCATATAAACTCATCTTTATATAAATTTGGTGAAACTATTTCAAAACTACTCATTGGATTGATTCAGAAATATTGGATTGAGAGGGTCCCAAGATGGACACTTTAGGTTTGGTTAAAGCTAAAGGTGTTTGGTGTTAGCTAGGTGATTGGGTGGTGGAAGAGGGATATGTCCATAGAATGGAAACTTTTGCCTTTCCTTTATCCTTTGGGTGAGCTTATGATTATGTGACCACATGGATTATGTGGATTATGGGAGTTAAGGTAGATCATTACTTTGATTCCTCTTCACTCTGAGGTGAGAATGTCATATTAAATAGGTGTTGGTCAATATCTTTTGGTTCTTGGATTGGTATCGAGTTCATAAGAGGCTCATATGATAATAAGTCATCCTCATGATATAAATAATGTTCTATCATTTGGAGAGATTTTCAGTTATCTATGTCATGCCTAGGTGTCTTATGGTATGAGCATACTAGTTTATCATTATACCAAGATGGTTTAGGACTATGTGGGTCAAATGGTCTGATAGGTGGCAAGGTTAAGTAATAAGATTGTATTAGTCAATGTAGGATGTTTGAGTAAGACTTGGGCAATTGTGTCAAAGGTATAAAGGTCTTAGTTTTTGTAGTTGGGGTATAAGTCCTTTTAATAATGGACTTGGTGGTAGAGGTTTTGGGTAAATGGGCATTCTTGGTAGATGGTTTCAGTTTTGTTAGAGTGATTGATAGCTTGGGGTTAGAAGGTTTCAAGTTAAATTCTTGGGAGATAAGTAGTTTATTTGTAGATGATAGAGAGATAGGAGGTATGTGCATGGGTGGTCTAGTGAAAATAGGTATGGATGAAAGTAGGAGTGATGGTGTAACCAAAAGTGGTGGTTGGGTTTTGATTGGGATGGTTAGTTTCCAAATTAAGGTAGAGGGATGAGGTCCCAAACTAGAGGGAAAAGTGGAGAGGGGAGGTAGAGTTTTGGTTTTGGGGCTTTTAGGTGGTTTTATCTTCTTTGTTGGATCAGTTTGGGGTTTGTTTGATAGGTTTAATGGGCTTAAATTCAAATTTATTAATGAGTGAGTAATGTTATTAGTAGTAAATATGCCAAGGTTCTTAGGGGGTCTGGTTAGAAAGTTAGAAGGTGATTTAGTGCCTTTGGGTGAGTTTAGTTCTAATGGTACCACTATAGTTTGATGGGTAGAGGTGCATGATGGTTGGGTTATGGTGATAGTGGATTTGATAGTGGAAAGGGTAGGTTATTTTGATAAAGAGGGATTTTACTTGGCTTTATAAGGTAGTCCAAGTTGTTTCCAAAAGGTGGCCTAATATAGGTTAAGGTTATATATGAATTATAAGTTCTTAACTAGTCTAGATAAAAGTTGATAGATAGGTATAAATCTCCCAATGGTGGATTCAAAGGATAGACCTAGGGGTTGAGGGGGAGGATTTATTACCTCATCCTTTTACTGATCAAGAGGTTCTAACATCTAGGAAGGTAACTCCTTGATGGGAGGTGTAGGCAAGGTGGTCTCTTCCTTAGGAGTGATTGCTAAGGGAAGAGTGGATTGTTATATGATTGAGGAAAATGATGAAGTGGGAATGGTTTCCTCCTCTGATGTGTATATAAAAGAGGAGGTTAGTGACTCCACTACCTTAATAAGTGAATTAGGGGAAGAGGTGATCTATTTGATGGTTCTCAGTAGTAATTTCACCAAGAACTATATTGATAGTATGGGCCTCATGAGCATGACAAGATTTTGCTTTGTTTTCACTTTTGGTAGAAGGATCATGGTTGGGAAATTATTGTCTAAAGATGCCATGTGATTGGTTTGGGAGTGCATTGGGGTTATCCAACACAAGCTCCCCCTTATCAATGGGTATTTAGACAATGTTCTTAAAGGTATTACATCTACTAACATCATGTACAATGACTTGGTAGAAGGTGTACAATTAATTCTCCTTATACCAACTGGGTATAAGATGAGAGGAATTGAATTACTATAAAGGTTTGATTAGAGGAATTTTTATGAGATTGGATTTAAATAAATTATCCAAGACTAAAGCATATGACTCTCTAAGTGGAGTGAATTGTTTCTAGGGGTTATAATTTGGGTTCTTAGTGTTTTGACTAGAGGAATTGAAAGAGTTAGATTGGTTAACAATGGATAGAGGGGCAGTCTTCAGGGCAACTTCATTCATAGTCCCCTTGTTTTTGGAGTTAGTGTTGGTTAGATTGTTTGGTTTAGAGGAGGAATACTCATTTTATTTGAAGGTAGAGTTCTTATTTATCAATTTCCCCGACATCAATGGATCTATTTTCTAGTTTTTGTGCCACGGTAAAAGCCTCGTCAAAGGTCATAAAGTTCTTAACCTACAAAGTAGAGTAGATGTGTTTCGTCCAAGCCTAGGAAAAGAGTTTAATCAGCCTAGGTTGGGGTAGAGAGAAGGATATTTGGTTTATCATACTTCTCCAATGGATTATGAAGTTATTAATGAATTCATCATCAAATTACCAAATAGAGTAAATATTAGTGATGGATACTTTTTTAGAGATGTTTATGGAAAAGTGATCTAAGAAAGTTTGAGCTAGTTGGGTAAAATAAAAGAGGGAGTGATTTATTATAACATTGTACCAATATAGTGTCATCCCTAATATATACATGGGGATAGTAAAAATAAGGAGAGTATCATCATAGGCAATAATATAGCATGAATGCCTAAATGCTCTTAGGTATTAATGAGGGTCCTCCTTATTCCAAAACTTCAAAAACTTTAACAGTTCCCATTGAGGAAGGTATGGTCTAATGGGTGAATTGGCTCATTATATATTTTGTTATATGATAAAATATTATGATCTCTAGAAATGGTTGAATCCAAAGTAGTCATTTTTCCCATTAATATTTTGACAAGGTCAATTTGGGGTTATGCACCCCCATAGTTATAAATTAGGTTATGTTGGGTTTGGGTGGGTGTCACATATGCATAGTTTATAGGGATTAAGTAGCTACCACATATTGGTATGTGGATATGGGTGGTTGGGATGATACAACATATGAATATGGGGAGATAGATGGTTGGGTGGAAGGTATAGATACATATCCTCATGGGTTATGGATGTGCTTGGTTTTGGTGCAATAGGCACCTATTTTGAGATTAACATCAATTGGGCAAAAGGTGTGGTTGGGTTAGTATATATAGGGTAGGTGGTGAATTTGGTACTAATGGGTGGAAGGGTATAAGGTATGGGAACCACCAAGCTCTAAAATGGAGTGGAGGTAGGTAGGTTAGAAATAGGAGAAATGATAGTGGCACTAATAGAGGATACTCCTATAGTAAGGGAAGTACCAGTGCCCAAAGGTTGGGTTGTTCCTATACTAGGGGGTTATTAGTTGGGATAGAAGGTTCTTAGGCATTTCTCAATTAGATGGTGGTATATATATGGTTATTGGTAGAGGATGATGCCTAGGTGACTAGAGTTTAGGTGGTGATGGTGGTTATAGAAGTGTTTTCCATAAGGTGGGATGGCATGCCATAGGGTGGTTCAATAAGAGGAGCTGAAGTAGGGGTATGATGATATATGGTGTTAAGGTAATTCTAGAGGGCTATGGGGTTGTTATCTAGAAAGGTGGAAAAATATGCATCACCTTGGCAATCATTCAAAGGATGGTATGATTCCCATAAGGATAAGGATAACTCTATATATCTAATATGTACTCCATGGATGAGGGAGAAGAGGAAGACAAATGATTATGATGTGGGTCCTAATTTTATTGGTTTCTTAGTTTTTGCCTAGTTAAACCCATGTAGATAAGGAAAGGAGGAAGATACAAGCAATCTCACAACTCAAATAAAGAGAAGACAAGAAAAAGTCAAAGAAACAAAACACACACTAAAAGCATGTTAAATCCTAGGGTTCTTTTAGTCTATCTTGTGGCTTATGCCTTAAGATTTTAATAATAATGTGACTCAACTTGGATTGTAGAACAAGTACTAAAAAGGAAGTCTATGGTTGGTTTTAGGTTATGTTTAAGATCTCAAAGGGATGTATATTGGAAATTAGTATATGGCTTGATATTGAGGCCTACCCCCTCACTTCATACACTATAGTGATAAGGGTATTGGGTGCTTATATAAGATATACCAATTTCCAAATATTATACTCAACTAGATAGCTAAGTTGGTTCTCCCCTTGGTGATGAAATCCAAGTAGGATGGCTAGGAATGGCGATCGTTGGGTAATGAAATCCCAGTCATGACTTATGTCAATGTTTGATGTTTGATTAAGTGTAAGTGGTTTGGTCTTGTGTGTGTGATAAGAATCAAGCTACTATTGATTTACTTGATTAATTAAGCAATGTGATCTAAAATATGCAAGAAAATAATGGATATAGTCAATTTTAATCCCAAAAAGAAATTTTGATTTCATTATATGAGTAGAAAATAAGAAGAATAAACACCTAGATGTAACTATGAACCCAATAAAAGACTAAAGGGTCCCATTGAGCATGTAAAAATATTTTAGATAAATTTTTCTTATATTATTTAGAAGGGAGAGAAAATAAACTTAAGAAGGGTATGGTAGAAGAACCTGATATGTTATGTGCACATTGATCTAGATGATTGTAGATATTCCTCTTTGGCTTGGGAGGAATGACCTGTATATAAGAAAAAACTTAAAGAAATGGTTGATTAGTTAGATAGTAGGTTGGATTTCCTAAAAATTTAGATCCAAGAAGCATGAGATTCTTTGGAGGCTGTAAATCCACACTCTTAAAAAATAAAGTTCTAAAAATGAAAGATAAATTATTTACATAAATAATGTAAGGTACTGAAATCAAATACAACAAGTGTTTGATAAATAAATAGGCAAATTTGACAAACTATATAAAAAGAATAGATTGATAGTAATGATAAATAGGTTAGGCATGGTCCATAAAATAGGGTAGATTTTTATGATCAAGTGAGAGGTCTAAAATTAATATTTGGTTGAGGTCTAGTGGGTGAAAATAACCTGTTTATTTTTCACATAGTCACCATCGGTGGTTGGGGTGATCATCAGTGGTCAGGGTGACCATTGGTAGTTGGGAAAAACTATCAAAAATCAGGGTGACCATTGGTGGTTACTATGGTTCCTGGTTTGGTTCAAGTAAATTGATTTGGTAAGGTTATATAATGGAAATCCAAAAGGTGGGTTTGGGCTAAGTTGGTCATGAAATAGAAACAAAGTAACTAATTAGAAAAAATAGATACTTAGCTTGCTAGTTGCTAATCCAAATAAGGGTTAAGGTGGTTGGTAAATCTTGGATCAACTTTGGTATAGTAATGATGCTTGGTTTTTGTTTGATGGATGATAACATTTTAGATCTTTGTTGTACTTTTTGGTTCACTAGTTTGCTTTGATTCTAGATGCAGATGATAGGTTGATCAATTGATTAATTATTGATCCTTTTCACCTCTTCCTCTTATACTTTTATAGGAAGGAGAGGTGAAACAATAGGTCATCAAGATGTTCAAAAATTAATTTATATTTAGCTTTTTCATGCATTAGATCTCATACAAATTAGATGAGATAAATATAAAAAAGTAAGCTAGAGTTGACAAGAATTTATTGTTCGGGTGTTGGGAACTTGACCATCGATAGTCAAGCCTAATAATTGATGGTTAGGGTGATCATCAGTGGTCGAGTATCAAAGGTCAAGTTTGGTCAAGGGTGGGTTAGATTAGTCATTTTAGTTAGTAAGCTAACTTGACCTAGGGTTTATGATCAATTCCCTAAGGGGTCCTTAGGTAGTCTAGAGGTTAGTTCAACATCTAGAACCATTATGTAAGGTTTTATAGTGTCTAAAATTTCAAGAGATCAATTGGTAGTCATTTATATTGGTTTAATAGTTCTTAGGGATTGGGCCCTAAATTTGTGCCCTAGAATTGGTTTATAGCTCTAGTTAAAAGTAAATATTGATAATAAAAAAATGAGGGATGGTCCATTGAGAATTAAAGATAAAGTAAAAGACTTCACCAATTTTATTTTCTTTTGATTTCCTAATTTCTTAGTCTAGCTTTCATTTTAGCATGACTTGAGGTTGTATGAATATTTTTCTATAACTCATTTGAACATTGATGAACCTTAAATTTTTATCCCATGAATTATCTTTTATATGAAATATATGTGAATGATATTCATTGTATGCACATATATATGGTGATTTTTCTTCCCTCTTCTACATAGCTACTTAGTCCTCAAACTTATGCACCATATTTGCCTTTGGTTATGTTATTCTATCTAAACATAGGTTGGTTTCCGAAGATAGTTTTCTATTGAATAGATCTAGAACTATCTTCATTATAAATAGATATATTCTTTTGTTTCTCCCTCTCTTTCAATTTTGATTTTTGATATCTATGTTAGATTATCTTTAGAATAGTTCAAATTGTAGTCAATTGTTTAAATTTTATCTCAGCTACATGTTCATCTTCCACTTGTCTTATTTTATGCATTATTGAAACTAATAGAATAAAGATAAGTGTTAACCACCAATAGGTTCATTAAAAAATCTAAAGTTAGTTCTTCTAAACACAAGAAAGACCAGAGTTTCTTTCATAAGTCTTAGAGAAGTAATCTAAATAGGCAACTTGCATCATCTAACTAAGGTATCTTGTATGTTATGACCTGGTAGACAAAGATCTTAGGGAAGTTGTTTATTATCATACTTAATTTTAGGAGAGGTTTAAGGGAAGATGGGGAATCCTCACTAGTTGATCATTTCCTATCCTCTTTCCCCTTAGAGTTGGTGTGGTTGTACCAAACATCCCACAAAAACTTCCCACCCCTATGTTTTAGTACAAACATGTAACTCGATAAAAATATTACCCACTTAATGTGTTACTAATTGATATTTCATTGGCTATTGATAAAATATAGTTCAAAATGTTTTGTAAACATGAAAACATTATTCAGTAAAAAATAATGCCTCCATTTTTTCAATGTTTGCACAATGGTGTAATACTCTTAGTCATAGATTGAATACCACCTCTTGGAATCATTTAAATTTTCACTAAAATATGTGATATACTTCCCTCTTGGATTAAAAATTTCCTAATCACAATTCCACTTACAACACATTCCACTTAAAACAATTTGTTGAAATTTGGAAGTGATTAAACTCGTTACTCAGTTACCTTATTATTTCGTTTTTATAAACTATACTCTTCTTATATAGTCCAAAATAAGTGCATATTATCACCCCTGAATATATATATTATCTTTTTTCATATCTTAATGAAGTTGATAATTAATTTACTATACAAGTTTACAAGACCATGAAGAATTATTGCATCAAATCCGCTCTTTGGTGATGGCCACTCCACTATTATGTGTACCTTTTTGAGTCCATATTTATAAATTATCACAACAATATGAAACCCAATATAGTATATATTTTTTAATAAAGTTTTACATCTTCACATTGATAAATAACTTCTCTTTATGAAACCTATAAATAACATTACTCATATGTGCTAAGTGTTCTTCACTTGTCTTGATAAACATCAAAATATAATTTATGTATTCAATAGAATACTTACCCAAAAATGGATTTGAAACCTCATTCACCAGACTCATTAATGTGCTTGGTGAATTCTTAAATAAAAATGGAAACACTAACCACTTGTATAATAATTTATTCATCTTGAAGGCTATCTTCGACTTATCATCTTCCCTGATCCTAATATGATGGTACCCAGTCTTTAGATATATTTTTTAAAATTTAATTACACCATTGAAGTAATTCATCATGTCATGTATGTTCATATATGAAAATATTTATTTTATTTTGATATTTTTGATATCTCTTAAGTCTATGCACATGCAACATTATCCATCCCTATACTATAGGTATTATGCATGTTCTCAAACTTTATCTGATCAATCTATTGATAAAAATAGTGAATTTGCCTCTGCACCTATTAATTATATTAAGGTGTCATTTTATAAGTTTAATTATTTAGAAAATGTGATTTAGGTATCAGATCCATGTAATTATTGATACTTCACATCGACAGTAATCCCTTTAAAATATTGCTTAAAAAGATGTCTATAGAATCATCTATCAGTTTCTTCACCTTACATAAAAATTAATCTTTCTATGTACCTATACACTTATTTTTCACTGTATTTGGCATTAATCTAAAACAATATTTCTTATTTTATGCTTCTCACAATGATTCCTTTCTTATCACCATTAAAAAGTGTACACATGTACTATTGCTTGTATCCTTGGTTCATGTACAAAAGTATCTTGTATTTTTGACCTATTTTATATAGTGAATGATGCTTGATATTACATTATGCACCACCCTTATATCATGTTTCCATGATATTCCCAATAGGAAATGACATACTATTATTGGTATAACATTTTACTAGAGTATATCTTAGTATTTGTTAGTATGAAATTTCATAAAGAATTGCTCATTAACCAACACTTGATGACCCTTATATAATTATGAAAACTTATATGGGTTTGGATGTGAAACCTTGTTAAAACAAAAAAAAATCACCATAATACACAAAACCAGGTTATCCATGTTATTGTTATCCATGATCACCTTACACAATTTACCACTTGACTTACACAATGTTTGGAAAATGATCTTCTTATATGCCAGATCATTATTATTCTTCTTCAAAATATTAATAATTTGTATCTTCATAATCAAGGATAATTTGGGTTTTGATTTCTTTCATGTTGACCTAATTAATTATTCTCTTTCATGGGTAACGTGTTTACCAATATCCATTGTTAGGATTCCTTCTCTTTGCACCCATGAATACTCATTCAGTCTATGTCTGAGTTTCCCACATATAAAAAATGCTCTATGGAACCCTCTTATATTTAATTTTCCATGCCTCCTTCATCCTATATATGGGTAAGACCTTCATATTTTTTCATAATATGGGTAGAAGAATGTGGATTGTAAAGCTACACAAGATATTATTCTAATATTCATGCATTATGCACTTATTTTTGTCATTATGTAGCCTATTTTATCTTATCTTCATGAGTTTTAATAAGATATAATATGAAGATACTTCACTTTTGGAAATATATATATATATATATATATATATATATATATATATATATATATACTTTTGTTTGTAATAAGAAGGGGGTTTTGTTTTTAGAAGAGATCAATAGAGATTATCTAGTTATGGTTACTTGTATGATTTATTGTCATGTTCCTTTCATGTGCTCTCATGTGCAATTTCTTGGTTACTTTATATTAAAAATATTTTGAATGCATTATTTTAGTTTATACAATACTAGTTATTCTTAATTTACTCAATAATGTAAAATAATTAATTACTCTTACATTTATATCATCAAATTTCTTGTATTTAATGATAAACTTTTCTACACACTTGAAGTATTCTCACAACTACCCTCATCCTTAGCATTTTCTGATGCTTCAAGAATTGTTGACCAATTTGACACCCAGGTCAAATTGATTCAAACCCTTTTAAATCAAAACTTTGACATAAGGTCTCTTAATGGGTTAAATGTATGGCATGGCCTTGGTCATGTTAGTGAGGTCAAATAATAAATTTGGTATTAGTCAAATTTACCTAAGTTACCTTAATGTCACTTTACATCACCTTGTTGGGTCATTAAATGCACTTGTAAGATTACTTGAAAGTAAAAAGTGTTTATAAGTGTCTTTTAATGTTCTAACTATTTATAACTAACAAAGATTGGAAGATTCAATGTTAAAATTGGAAAAATGCTATCAAAAGAGTCATTTTTAAAGGTTGTACAGATTGTATGTATTTTTTTGTAGGTGAAGGTACTTTAAAAGTGTCATTTTAGCTTCCCCAAGATCATATCCAAGATTTATAAGCTTTGAAAAATCCAATAATGACCAAAACCATTTCATTCTTCCATCACTCTTATTTTCATACCATAAAGGTTAGTTGGTTTTTTGATGGTATAGATAGTTGGAGTTGAATCAAGTTAAATGATCTTGTAGGGTTATATTACTCCTTGTCTACTTAAAATCTATATTAGGAGTTTTAATATTAGTTTCTCATGATTTACGAACCAATGCTAAGAGTGTTAGTCACTTTTTATGCATACTCTTTCCCATACCCTATGGGTTTTGCTTTTGTTTTCATTGGTTTTTAGAAAAAAATTAATGAAAGTGTTTATATAATAGGTATAAATATTTATCTCATGGTTTACATATTTTATTTCATGTGTGGAGGTGATTTGATGAGCAAAACATCTCAGTTTATTAGATAATAACTCCATTTCTATGTTGCAGACAAGTTAATCAACTACAAAGATTTCCATTTCCTATAAATGGTTTCAAATATGAAAGGATATCATGTTTTCACTTCTTAAATTTCTTGGTAATAAACTTTCCTTTCAGATCTTAGTATTAAAAAAATTTCATATGGAAGAACATAATCAGCCTTACATAGTCAATTTCTTACATGTGTACCTACAATCAGGAAAAAAGAGAGTCTTGCATATTCATGGTGATGTGGTGAAGATGTTTCAAAGTGTTCATAGGTACCACAAAGTATAAATCATATATTTGACCCATCCAATGGTGATTTGAATTTTATTGAAATAATATATTCTTTCATGTACACAACTCTTCCTATATATTGCAATAGCACCTATAGGATAACTCCTATAAAGACCTAAAGATGATGAATGTAATGTGTTTAAAGCTTGTTTGTACCTTCATGGAGGGTTTGAGAACATTGATAAGGTCATGAAAATCATGGTGGAGCCATAGTGTGGATAAAATTCTTGAATCCATGCTCTTACGTTAATGAAGTGACTTAAGGGACAAGTTACCTAAATGTCTTTGAAATAAGGTTTTCACTTTTCTTTCAATCCTTCCATAGTGAAATACATGAGATCATAGCAAGTCTAAACATCTCCACCATAGATCTCTATCATAGGGTAAATTATTTGACAATAGTGTTTGGTTGTTTGGTCATGTGAGTAGAATATAGAAAGGCATCCATCTTGTGTATTCCTTCACTATAGGTCTTCAATATTATCTACAGTATTTAGGAGCCTAAATGACCCTATAATTCTATAAGGAGACCTAATAGAATCATAACCTTGAATATATATAATTATTTGGAATGAAAATGGTACTAGTGACTCAAAAATCATTGAAGGGAGTTAAACTACAAAGTTATGACTCAGACCAATACCTATAGGTCCCCCTTTTAGTCACAAAATGACAACTATAGCTTGACTGTAGTATGATAATGCACTAAAACATAATAGTCTAAAGGTGGAAAGTCATGAATGGTTTAATCATAAGGTGAGTTTAAATTTTTTAATAGACTCCAAGGGGAGCTTAAACATTAAATTTATTGTTTCTAACATCCCACAAGGGTCCATTTTTTATTAAAGTGACCACTTATAGCTAAACTATATATTGACAAGGCATTAAGAGTATACAACTTGGAGGTTGATTAGACATATGGGCAGACATAAGTATGCAAAACTATGATATGACCTTGATGACTTTGAGTATGTATTAAGGCATTAGATATAAGTTCTAACATGAAATTTTCACCTATAAGCAACCACTTTTTCAGAGTGGACAAAACAATCATATAGTCTTCTAGTCTAGCCTAGTCAAGTAGAGGTGAGTGCACTTTGAGGAGTTGGAAAAGAATCATGGTTGATAGACATGATTAAAACACATTAAAAATTATAATTACCATATCACCTGATGTTCATAAAATATAAATAGGTCAAGGAGGTTTTCAATCCCTAACCTATAGTCAATACACCAATATTACACATAGTCAGTGCTATAAAGTCTACCTTAGATTTTGTGATGTTTGGGGGTGATAATATTATGATCTAGACATAATATTTTATGTAGATGATCCCTAAAAACTATTTAATACCCTAATTCCTTCATATTTCTTGGTACAATAGGTTAAGTACCCTCTATTATGTCTTAGATAAAGGGCACTCCTAAAGAGATACACCCTACAAGCTTAGTATGAGAATAGTTAGGAGATGAGTTTGGGACTATTGAAACCTATAATAATTACATGGGGAGTTATTTTTAACATTAATAAACATGAATAAGGACTCACAGGTGATATAAACCACATAGGGTGATCTAAACATGCATAAACACAACTTAGTACTTTATGCCTAGTCTAGGCCTAAATCCATAATGGGGTATCAATATCAATTCAAGGGATAAGTGAAAATTACAATGAATTTTAGGACTTTAATGGGGATATATAAGGTGATTTGGAGCCTTTATTTTGTAGATAAGCCTCATAAAGAGGTCATTTTTTTCTTAAGAACAATGCAAGGTACACACAATGCAAAGAAGGGCTTAAAAGGCCATCTTAAGACACTCACACTAGTATGGACACTTAGTATGTAGGTATAATTAGTTTTAATATGTTTAATATGGTCCTAATCATGATTTTATTGTAATTTTTTGGAGGTTTCAATGTTAGGGTTGTATGAAAAATCCTTAAGAGTCCAAACTACTCAAAACCCTCTAAAACCCTTGCTCATGACCCAATTGGAAATAAGTGGTTATAGATGAATATAGGAGGTATGGTATGAATTGTAAATTATTTTTCACTTGAATAAAATTACCTTATGTTCCTTCCCATTAGATTGGATTGTATCTTATTTGTATGGACATGGTACAAAACTAGTTTTCTTGATAGATTTTGGTGTTTTGAAGGTATAGCGGATTATTGAAAGATAAAGATCACTTTGGGAGATCAAGTGGGACATAATATAATTCTTCATATCTATTTATTACTTTAAAAAAACACACAAGTAACTCTATAATCACCTTCATTTTAGGTAGTTTATGGAAGACAATGGGAGTAAATAGTGATCACCAAGTGAGAAGGTGATAAGTCCAATTGGGAGGCCTTTTAAGGTTTACCTAATGGATTTAAGGACAATAAGACTCTTTATACGTGTCATATCAAAATTTTCATGGATTGGATTTGGAAACTAAAGGCCATCTTGGTGCCAAATGCGAAGACAAATCTATGAAACTAGTGATGGTGATTGCAGGTAGTGAGAACACTTGTCAAGAAGGAGAATAATGGTTAGGGACACATATAATGCATTTTGGTGCTTTTTATTAATCCCCCAATCACATTACACATGTGGAAACTATTCTTATTCTTCTTTGGATCACTCAAGAGTTTCTAAATGATGAAGGTAGTTTTCAAATAGGTAGTTGAAGGGTCATATGCCAGATTTGAGGAGTTTTCATACCTTGGAGGGATGTTTGTCCAAATATATATTTCATTATCTATTTAATACTCCACCTATATAAAAAATAATTTATTCTCATGCCTTGAAAAGTGTCATTGTGATGAGAGAGGTTTCATGGTGGAAAAGGGCCTGGAGTAGCTTTTCATGGCCGAAATGTAACTTCTTTATTTGGACGTTGGCTTGGGGTCAGTGCCTGACTTGGGAGAACCTCAGGAAAAGGGGCTTTGCTGGTCCCTCGAGATGTGTTTTGTGTGGGGAAGAGGAGGAAAATTTACCTCATCTTTTTTTTTGGTGCCGATTTGCCTGTGACTTTTGGCATGCGTGGTGGAATGTGTGGAGAAGCTCATGTGTCCACGCTTCTTCTCTGATCGAATTCTGGTCTAATCTTGGTCAGCCGCCATCTGCCATGCACTTCCTCCAAAATGTCTGGTATGCTGGTCCTACCTTTTTGCTTTGGCAGATTTGGTTAGAGCAGAACCATAGGATTTTTATGGACAAAAAATTGGAGGTCTAGCAGGTCTGGAGCAGAGTGCTTGGAATGGTTCAGGAAACCATAAAAGCCAAGAGTGAAGTCATCCTTCCCATGTCAAAAAAGGATGCTGAGTTCATTGACAGGATTGGTCTGCGGGAATTGTCTCCAGGCGTGGCCTGTGTTAGGTGATGTGGTGGGGCGAGGTAGCGAATTCAGAGAGGAGGATGCTGGACACCACCCCCAGAGGAGGTTTTGAAAGTAAACATTGATGGTTCATCTAAAAGCAACCCCGGCCTTGCGGGGATTGGTGGGATAGGCAGAGATGCTTCGGGAACGGTTATCTTCATCCTCTCTGCCCATATGGGGGAACAAACGGTCAATAGGATGGAGAGTATGGTTGTGCTTTACGCCTTGAGATGAGATTATGAAATGGGTTAGTGCAGAGTGATATGTGAATCTGATTCACAAATTGTGATCAATATGATATGGGACAGGAGAATTAAGGATGTGATCTAGCAGCTTTCTATGGTTGTGCAGCAGATTTTACAGGTGAGTTCACTTATGGAGTTTATCAGTTTTATACATGTTCCCAGGGAATGGAATAAGGCCGCGGATTGTTTAGCCAAGTGGGCTTCAGAGGAGACTAGGGGACGTAAGGTGGATGCGTGGGAGCAGCTCCCCGTGGAGGTGAGTACGAATTTGGAGAAGATTCTTCGTGAGGACAGGATGGGTCTAGGAGCATAACGGGCGTGGCTCGTCTGTGCTTGTCGTTGTGTTGGGGATGTGGCTTGTTGTTGATTTGTAATATGGTTTTCTTTGTTTAATATAGTTTTTACCCCTTTTTATTTAAAAAAAAAGTGTCATTGTGACCCTTGATCTTCACTGCTCTCTATCCTCTCATACATTCTATAGGTACTAGTCATTTTGGCTCTTGTTGGCTAATTTCCAAACTATGTATGGTGAATCCCTACTAGTTTGATGTTATAATTTTACTTTAAATAATACATGAATTATAGTTTTGATATCATAATTTTTTTTCTATGTGTTCAAAGTGATGTATGGTGAGGTCTAGTGATAAGCTTCTATCCTTACTTCTCTTTATCCCTTCATGTTTAGTGCAAGAAGTTCTCATTATAACATGCCATATAGAGTGTAGCTAGTGTGTTTGGATTCATTAAAGTTTTTAAGTATCCTTAGTGTATAAAACTAACCTATGTTCCACATACCTTGAGTTTTCTCATGCATTTCACCTCTATATTGAAATATTAATGCTAGAGTATTCTAAGACTTTGAAGCTAGTGTTGTAGGTCATTTTTCTTAGTGAAAGAGTATGATGAAATTATGGAGATATTCATGGTATATCACCCTCTTATAATATTTAAATTTAAATTAATATTAATAGTCATTTTTCACATAATCAATCAATTATTGTAGGTGAGTATCACTTAAATATCAATCTAGGGAGCTAGCCCTTAAACATAGAGGTCTACCTCTCCTATAGGCAACCCACAGTCCTAGAGGTATTCCAATGTTTCCTAAATATTAGAGTAGGATTGAAAAAAATTATCTAGGGTGAAATATTTGGTGATAATAGTTATAGCATGCCCAGTGATACCAAGGTCTAAGAGAGTGGAAATTTTGTTGGTGTATCTTTCCTCTAATCAACTTTTATAAGTAAGAAAGATAACACAAATGATAAATTTGACTAAAGTCTTCTCATTGTAAGCATCCCATGTATATCTTATTAAAAGTTTTAATCAGTTATTGTATTTCATTTGACCCATGAGGTTTATATTGGTGGCTATGATGAGAACCCCTACTTTGCACCTCCCTATCAACCTTGTTATAATCCATGTTATACCCCTCAACAACCCTATAAAAGTTGTTATCAATCTTATGATCCATGGAATCCCTATGGTCATCTATTTCCTCATTCAAAAAGACATTATGTTGTTGAATAAGCCTATCAAGAAGACTATCAATAATTTTCTTCCTCTCAATCCCAATATGACTCCTACCAACCATACCATGATGTATAACAGCCTTAAGAGGATTCCTATTAGTATTATCATGAGGAATCAGATGAACCCATTGATTATACATCAAGATATTACAAGGCAAGATTTGAATTATTATAGGCTCAAATATAACAAATTAAATATGGTCTCAATCCCCACCATTACCCTCCTCCTTCTACTTCAACCCCATCTCATATCAAATCCTTATTGTCACACATGCCAAGTTTGCTATATATTCAAGATAATATGGGAACATGGGATAATGAGTTTGATGTGTTCCCTAACCATCTCATGTAATGGTTAAGAGGTTTGGTTTAAGGGTGGATATATGTGTGGGAGGTGACTAAAGAGGAAACTCATTATGATATCAAATAACAACTTTACTTGGAAAATAATTGATTCCAATGCTTAATAGATAGGATAAGGATGTTGGAAGACAAGGAATTTGAAAGTGAACCTAAAAAAATTAAATATCCTCAAGGAGGCTATGGGCAAGTTGAAAATCTTGTGGATGAAGATATCTTTCCTATTCACCAACCTAACTTGTCATTCTCCTATGAGCTCACTCAAGAAGTAATTTTTCCCAAATCCATTCACAAGCCCTCCACCACACCTCATAATCCATCTCCAACCCATGAGCCCATCCATCAACCTCCCACCTCATCCCTTCTTGAAAGAGAATCCCTTTTTTGGGAAGCAAGTGAATAGGAGAAAGCTCAAGGCATAGATGATCAAGAGGATGCTTTAAGTGACTTTGAAAAAGAATCACCATAGCTTAATCCATAGCTAAATCACCATAGCTAAATCCATAGCTAAATCACCATAGTTGAATCCATAGCTAAATCACCATAGGGACTCCCCTTAGTGAACACAAGTGCAACTTCATCTTCTTGAGTGAAGGAAAAGATGTTGAAAATAATGTTACAACCATCATTAAATAATTTAGACAAAGCATGAATGGAGAGGTGTTTTATAAAGACTCTATATATGCTAAGTTAGTTGATGTCCATGATGAAACAACCCTTGAACATGAAATCCATGATGAATAAGATCTATGACAAAAGTTTAATGTCATAAGTCAAGAGTTTGAGAAACTAGGTAAGACTATTCCTCCTCCTAAGAAGTACATATTTGATTATGAGGTTATTGATGATACTAATAAGTATGAAGCTGAGTGTGTTATCAATTATAAATAAAAATATCTTGTTAAGAATGAAGATGAACATCAAGTCAATATTCAAGAAGTTACAATCATGAAAGAATCAAATGAGACCAAGGTAAAAGATATTATCCTTGAGGAGCAATCAATACCTCAACCTAAGGTTGAACCATTTGTATATGTATTATATAATAAGTAGAACAAGATGGATGATCTCACACATCAATAAAATCATGACCAAGAAGATAAATTTGAAGAGATGGTGGTTATCAAAGATAAAGAGAGCAAGGATAATTGGCAACAACAAATGAGGGTTTTTCAATAAATTGAAGAAATTTATGAAGTTGAGGGCTAAGTACATAAGAAGATAGAGAAAGATGCTTCCATGGAGGATAGTAACCAAGATTAGGTGGACTATGAAAATCTCCTTAATGAGCTTGAAGAATTTATAGCTAAAAAGAAACCTGGCCTTATTGAGAACACCATAGAGGTTAAGAAGGTATGCCTTATTGAACGACCATTGAAGGTTACAATTGAGGAGTATTATGATAAGGTTGAGGCTATTGAGATTCAATAAGATTTCAATTTAATAATTGATCTAGTTGTAACTACTTCTATTACATTTGGCATCATGCCAAGGAAATTGGCAAACATCATGAAGGAGATAGGGGCATCAATGCCAAGGTTTAAAAAGAAACATGCCTCATTCATTCCATTTCATAAAACAAGAAAGGTTTAAAACTTCCCATTTAACCTAGGAAGAAGAGTTTCTTTTAGGTTAGTTTTTGTTTAATCTAGTTTGTATGAGTTTGTTATGTGTCTTCTATAAGTGCTTATGAATCATAAGAGTGTGTTTGATTTCTTGTCTTATCTTGTGTGCTTTGGTTTCTTATTTTGTGTGTTTTTTGGTATCCATTCAGAGGAATATTCAGTGTCATATCTATGTATACATGAGTCCATATCCTAATGGATAGGAATAGGCTACTGATATTTGGCATAATAAGCATACCACCCTTAGAAATTGCCAAAGATGTTGACCAATTTGACACCCATGTCAAATTGAGTCAAAATATTTCAAAATCAAAACTTTTTCATAAGATATATTATTGGTTTAAATGTATTTCATGGCCCTAGTCATGTTAGTGAAGTCAAATAATATATTTGGTCTTAGTCAAATTTGCCTAAGTTTCTTTAAAGTCACTTTACATCACCTTGTTGGGTCATTAAATGCACTTGTAAAATTATTTAAAAGTAAAAAGTGTTTCCAAGTGTATTTTAATGTTACATGTGTCAATAAGGTGTCATGTAACTATTTATAACTAATAAATTTTGATAGATTCAATGTTAAAAAGAGAAAAATGCCATCAAAATAGTTATTTTCAAAGGATGTATAGTCTATATAGATTGATTATAGGTGGAGGTACTTAAAAGTGTCATTTAATATTCCTCATTATCATATATAATATTTAGAATATTTGAAATTTCCAAGAATGGAAAAAAATGTTTCATTCTTCCATCACTCTTATTTGCATACCAAAAAGGTTAGCCAATTTTTTGATGGTACAAACAACTAGAGTTGAATCAAGTAAAACTCTCTTGTAGGGTGATATTAATCCTTTTCCAATTCAAATATATATAATGAGTTTCAATATTAGTTCTTCATGCTTTATAAACCAATGCTAAGAGTGTTAGTCATTTTTTCTACATACTCATTCCCATACCCTATGAGTTTTTTTTTTTTTTTTGCATTTTTATATTTAAAAAAATTGATTAAAGTGTTTATAAAATATGTGGGCATATGTATCTCATAGTTTATAACATTTATATCATGTGTGGTGGTGAGTTGATGAGCAAAACATCTCAGTTTGTTAGGTAGGAGTTCCATTGCTATGTTACAGGCATATTCATCAACTGTATAGGTTTACCTTTAATATAAATGGTTCCAAACAAAGAAGGATATGATTTTTTCACTTCTTATATGTCATGTTAATAGCCTTTCCTTTCATATATTGGTCTCAATAATGTCTCATATGGAGGAACATAGTCAACCTTGCACAGTTAGTTTCCCTCATGTTCACCTATATTCAAGAGAAATGAGAGTCTCACATAGTCATGGTGATGTGGTGAAGAGGTTATAGAGTGTTTATAAGTACCATAAGGTGTAAATAATATAATTTATCCATATAAATGTGATTTGAGTTTGATTGAAACAACATATTCTTTTATGTACATAGCTTTGCCTTGTATATTACAATAAGACCTACAAGGTAACTCCTATTGAGACCTAAAGATGATGAATGTAATGTGTTTAAATATTATATAAATATTCATGAAGGGTTTAATAATTTTTATAAGGTCATGATAATCATGGTGGAGCCATAGAGTGGCAAATAGTCTTGAATCCATGCTCTCACATTGATAAAATGACTTAAGGGATAAGTTACCTTAAAGTCTCTAAAATAGGGTTTTCACCTTTCTTTCAATCCTTACATCATGGATCCCTATCATAATGGTAATTTTTTGACAAGATATTTTTTTTTGGTCATGTGAGAAAAATATAGAAAGGCATCCATCTTGTACATTCCTTCACTATAGGTCTTCGGTATTATCTATAATATTTAGGAGCCTAAATGACCCTATAATGCTACAAGGAGACCTAATGGAAGCATAAAACTTTAGATAACTACTAATTTGGAATTTAAATGTTACTAGTGACCTAAAAATAATTGGATTGAGTTGAATCAAAAATTTGTGACTCAGACCAAAATCTACAAGTCCCCCTTTAAGTCACAACATGATAACAATATATTGATTGTAGTATGACAGTGCACTAAAGCATAATAGTCTAGAGGGGGTAAGCCATGATTGGTTAAATTATAATGTGAGTTTAAATTTATAAAAAATAATGTAATGGTATCCTAAACATGAAATGGACTATGCCTAACATCCTATATGGGTCCCTTTATTACAAAGTGACCTTCTGTAACTGAATTATATACTAACAAGGTACTAAGAGTATATAACTAGGAGGTTGATTAGATCTATGGGAAGAGATAATTATGTTAAAATATGAAATTAAATTTATGAATTTTAGGAGGTATTAATTCATGAGACATAAGGTCTAATATGAAATTTTCACCTACAGGCATCCCCTTTTTCAAAGTGGACAACACAGTCATACAGTCCACCAGTCTAGCCTAGTCAAGTAGAGGTGAGTGTACTTTGAGGATTTGGAAAATAATCATGGGTGATAGAAATTATTAAAACATATTAAAAAATTATAATGACCATATCACTTGGTTATCATCAAATAGAAATAGGGAAAGCAAGGTTTTAATCCCCAAACTACAGGTCAATACACCAATCTTGTACATAGTTAGTGCTATAGAAGTCTTCCTTGGATTTTGTGATGTTTGGGGGTGATAGGAGTATGATATAGACATAATATGTTTTTTATAGGGTTCATATGACCTATTTAATCACCTCATACATTCACATTACCTAGGACAATAGGGTAAGTTCCCTCTGTTTTGTCTCAGATAGAGGACACTCCCAAAGAGATACATCATGTAGGCTTAGTATGAGAATGGTTAGGAGATGATTTGGGGAATGTTGATAAATTTAAGAAGGGTTTATGGAGTTATTTTTAACATGAATAAACATTAATAAGGACTCAAATGTGATACAAACCACATAGGATGATCTAAACATGCATAAACATAGCTTAGGCCTTTATCCCTAGTCTAGGCCTAAAGACCTAATGGGGTATCGATACCACTTACAGGGCCAAGTGAACATTATAATTAATTTTAGGAATTTAATGTGGAGATATAAGGTGAGTTTTAACCTTTAGTTTATAGATAAGCCTCAAAAAGAGGTCATTTTTGTCTTAAGAATAACTCAAGGTGCATAAAATGCAAAGAAGGCCTTGAGAGGCCATCTTAAGACACTCACAATTGTACATAAAATTATCATGGAGGTTTAAGGAGTTGGAATGTGCTTAAGAGGTTTATAATCATGATTCTAGTGGAATTTATTTGAGGTTTCAATATTAGGGTTCTATGAACAATCCTTAAGAGTTGAAACTACTCAAAACCCTCAAAAACCCTTGCTCATGACCCAATTAGAAAGAAGTGGTCGTAGATGAAACCAAGAGGGATGGTATGACTTGTAAATTATTTTTGACTTGAATATAATTCCATTAGGATCTTTCCTATTAGATTGGCTTGTACTGTATTTATATGAATAGGGTACAAAACTAGTTTTCTTGATAGATTTTGGTGTTTTACAAATACAAGGGAGTTTTAAATGATGAAGATCACTTTGGGAGATCAAGTGGGTCCTAATATAAATCCTAATATCCATTTGATTATTTATACAAACACACAAGTAACTTTACAAGCACCTTCACTTCAGGGAGTGTATGGAAGACAATGGGAATGAAGAGTGATCACCAGGTGAGAAGGAGATAATTCTAATTGGGAGGTATTTTAAGGTCTACCTAATGGATTTAAGGATAATATTAATCTTTATATGTGTCATATCACCCCTTTCATGGATTATATTTAGAAACTAGAGGCCATCTTGGTGTCAAATGTGAAGATAAGCATGTAGACCTAGTGATGGTGACTATAGGTAGTAAGAACACTTATCTAAAAGAAGACCAATGATTAAGGACACATATAATACATTATATATGTTTTTATTAAACCTCCATCACATTACACATGTGGAAACTATTCTTATTTTGAGAACTCAAGATAATCCAAATGATGAAGGATATTTCCAAATAGGTAGTTGAAGGGTCCTACCCCAAATTTTAAGAGTTTTCATACCTTCAAAGGGTATTTATCCAAAGAAACCTTTCATGTTCTATTTCATACTCAAACTTTATATAACCTAATTTATTCGCATGCCTTTATAAGTGGCATTATGACCCTTGAGCTCCACTTTTCCCTCTTGTCTCACACATTTTATAAGTACTAGCCATTTTGGATCTTGTTGGCTAAGTTACACACCATGTATGGTGAAGACCTGCTAGTTTGATGTTTTACTTTGCCTTTGAATAATAAATGAAATCTATTTTTTATTTCATAAACATTTTATTTAAATGTAAGAAGTGATGTATGGTGAGGTCCAGTGATAAGCTTCTATCCTTGCTTCTCTTTATCTTTTCATGTTTAGTGCAAGAAGTTCTCATCTAATAGGTCATATGGAGTATATTTAGCGTGTTTGTCTCCCTTCAAGTGTTTAATCATACTTAGTTTCTTCAAATGAACTCTGGTCTACTTACCTTGAGTTGTCTCATGCATATCACCTCTATATTGAAATACTAATGTCAAAGTATTCTAAGACTTTGAAACTAATGTTGTAGGTCCTATTTATTAGTGAAATAGTATGATGACATTATGGATATATTCATTGTGTATCACCCCATTATAATAGATTACTTTTATGCATATTTCTAGTCCCTTTTCACACAAGCAATCAATTAGTTTAGGTTAGAAGCACTTAAATGTCAATCTAAGGAGCTAGCCCTTAAACCTAGAGGTCTACCACTACCATACATAACCCACAGGCCTAAAGGTATTCCAATGTTTCCTAAATATTAAAGTATGCTTGAAAAACCTCCTCTAGGGTGAAATATTGGATGACAACAAGAACCTCTACTAATGATGGTGTGATGAGCATGTAAACTCTTTTTGGAGGAAAGAGATATTTAGATATGGTTGGACCAAAGGATATGTAATTTCATAGATGAAGAATCAAGAAGGACTAGTCTTATAGTTCAAGAGATCATTTGAGAGCATATTTATGGAGAAATTTATGAAATATTCTAGTGCAAATTTCTTGAATTGATAATTAACTAGTTAGCATTATTGGAATATTATTTCTTCAGACCAATGATAGAATAAACTATAATATAGACTGAGGAAAACAGTGATCAATTGCAAATATTGCAAACTAACTAGATAAGAGCCATAAATCATTGGGTTGATACTATAGTAGATAGATAGATAGATAAATGAGTTTTTATACTGAGGGTACATAGCTTTCAAATCTACAAAGGACTTATTAATTATAAGAATTCAAGGGTAATTTTTGTAGTAACTACCTATCCAAGTGAAGATGTTGGTTGTGGACAAGGCCATCATTCCTACTCTAGCTAATATGGAGTAGTTACTTTGAGTGTATGGGGGTGTGTGTGACATGACAATGAATAATGATTAGATGAGTAAATAAGGCCTAGACCTAAACCCATGATAGATACATGAGGGAATAATAGTAAGAATAAAAGTCTATATTTAGAACATGAGTTGTGACAATAAAATAGATTGAATAAACATAAAAATACCTAGGTAGCTATAAAGAGTTAAGAGTAGTATTAAAATAGTTGAATAATGAGTATGAAGAATGGATGAATGAGAAGAGAGAGATGAATGAATAATGAAGGAAGATGAGATAAAATAAGAATATGAATGCTAGTATAAAGAAAGAAGTTACAAAGAGTGAGAGGAAGTAGAGATGTTCAAAGATGAAGATGAGAATAACGTAGAGGTAGATCAATTAGTTTATTGATGTATTTCATAGCTATAAGAATTGGTATTACCAAATGAAGGACATGAAGTATTAAATAAAGTAGGACAAAGTTTTAGAGTAATCACAAGTTCAAGCATGGAAAGATAAGAAGTAACAAGAAATAATCATTCACTAGAAGAGTACACATCCCCATATCTCCATTTGTTATATTTTAATAAAAATTTTCAACTACAAGAACATATAAATAGTAGTTGATAAGGTTCATTTTAAAATCAAGTACATTGATGGGGTAATAATATAAGAGTAGACTCAATTTGAAAGGCTTTCAAGGCTGTAGGGTTGATTGAAATCGAGAAGAGAAGAGAAAAAAATATAAAAAAGTAGAGTGCATATACAAACTCTCCTAGTGTATAGGTAAATCTTCTTAGTGTGTAGGTAGGATCATACATAATGCAACCTCCCACTATAATAGATGCATAATAGATCTCCTTGACACTAGTTTATAATATGGGTACTTTAGGAGCATTTATATACCTAGCACCATATGATGGATCTGTGGACCTTGAGTAATACTTGCTAACATGTGAGATGAAATGATAAGATAAGGGTATAATGGATGAGGTTATAAATACATGTGAACTAATCAAGGAACTAAATGGAAGAGTACTTGAGCTTATATACCATAGAGATATCGATCAAAAAAATCTATAGCATGTTAAGGAGTGGGGTATCACAAAATTTAAAATAAATAATTGTATAAGTTAGACTATTTAAGACCTAAAGGAGATTAGGTATAAGTTAGGAGAATCAATCTATGATTATGATCAAAGTTTATTAGATGTTATGAATAAGGTGTAGTTTTCCATAGAAGACAAAGATAAAGTTGTGTGTTTTATTGAAAGACTAAACTCCAAGATCGGGTTTGCTATAACACAAACTCAATTTTCTATAAGGTATATTCTAGATCTACTACTATCTAGGTGGAGTAAATTGAATATTATGGGGAAGCTTTCATAAAAATTCTTAAGATTGAAAATACATTAAAATATTTAATAAAGAGGATGGAACAGTATCATGAATTAGATAAAAATAATATAAGTTTACGGTACATGGAGTGTGGTAAAGAAGGGCATCATAGGAATGATTTTCCTAAGATTAAGATAGAGTTCTATGAAATCTGTAGAAATGTGGGGCATGCAACAACATAATGACATCTATTGAAATAGTATGTAAAAATCTTGTCAATTTTGTATTGTAATTTTTGTAAATCTCATAATCATGATGAAAACAATTGTAGGGCTTTACAAGATCACAAAAAAGATATTAAAAATAATGTATTCATCATAGTTGTGAACAATGATCCTTGATAAAGAAGATGATAATAGGCCTAGAGGTTGATAAGTGTTGTGTCAACCAAATAGGTCTATAATAGATTCCTATCTCACCTCAGTACCGACCTCAAGGTCTAGTTGTATGATCTCCTCTTTTGTTGGGTTGGACACCACCATCAACACAATACTAGTACTCAACACTTTATAATCTGACAATGATGTAATAACAACAAACTAGCTAGACTCCACTAGTTATACAATAAAAATATGGGATTGGAGATAATACCTAGTAGCATCATAACTAAAATACAATGCATTAATAGTGATGTTATAGAGGAGGCTATCAGTTGAATAGATTAGGATCTAGGGGTGGATACAAAGGGGGTTATTAAGGTGACAGAGGAAATAATTTTTGATTCCCTCCTTTGAAATGTTTCTTATGGGGAGAGTATAACCATGTACAGTGCAATAATCCTTTGAATACCCAAAGATAGTATTACATACATATTGTAGGGTATATGAATAGCATAAGACAAAATATTTATATTATGAGACACCAACACATAGAGAGAGAGAGAGAGGATTTCCTCATCTCAAAATGATTCAGGACTAGGGAATCGAGAATGTGAAATAAGATAAATACTTAAACCTAACTGTAAAAAAGGGGCTGATGTACAAAACTATGTAGATGTTGAAAAATGTTCAAAACCAAGACATTACTAAAGGAGATGCTATGGTAATATATGACCAAATGTATGGTCAAATTATGCACATTATATGACAAGATGGAGTTATCACTACATTGACAGATTTACTGGAGCTGTTGAATAAACTATGTAATGAAGATATTTCTTAGAACATTACAAATCTATTACATAATTCAATGGAATGTGCATAATGTGGGAAATAGAATATTTTTTTTTTTGGTATGTAAAAACAAATAATCCATGGGATTTACACATGTGAATCAACATTGAAGTTACAAGATATGAAATTATAAATGTTGTCTTTGATTTTGGTAGCATGGTTAACATGATCCCCAGGTCTACATGGGAGGTGATTAGAAGGTTGGTTCTTAGTAAAACCTAGTGAATATACATTTAGTAGATTATGAAAGACTTGAACCAATTATAATAATAGAATATGTTGAGATTAAAGTCACATAACTAAGCCTACAAGGTGACTTTGAAGTCATCAATATGAAGATAACATAGACTCATTATCATATGTTGATTGGCAAGAAATGGGCATATGATGGTTGGATTCTTATCAATATCATACAAAATTAGTTAGAATAACATCAAGGAGATAATATTGTATTATTCTTATAAATAAGGTGCACAAACCCTACATCATTATATCTAAACTAGAGTTTCTTTATATTTCACAAGAAACCAGCTAGATTAAGGTAAATTCTAAGGAAAACCCAAAATATCTAAATGTAGTTGAGTGTAATTTATTTTATGGTCATAATAAACCTTACATAAAATATTTAATCACTAAATAATTTAAGACATATAAACAATAAAATCCTAAACTATTAATTGCTTAGCCATTGGCACCTCAATTTGTCATAGAAGATTGTGCATCCATGTTTTCTAAATTGCCTACTCACTTAGAAATTAAGTTTTTCTATCAAGAATATGATCATATATAGTATTATATAGAGCCAACTACATAATTCACCTTGCCTTGGGAAATATATTCATCTATACATAGAGACTAATATATGCATCTACTCAATTGGGCTCGTGGTGATCATGAACTTTGACCTATGAGAATGGTCTTCACCAATGAAAGATACATTCCTCTATATTTTATGACCAAGGATATACATCAATTCATTATAATCCTACAATTTCATGTGCCTTTGATCATTAAATGGATTAGTTCCTTTATTTATGCTTTGAAGGGAGTTATAGAGACATGGTGGATAATTCATAGAAATAATCAGCTTGATTGGGATGATGTGTGTAAGCTTGTGATTAACATATTTCAATTATCTCAAGTAATCAAAAGTAATTGACATTTATTTTAATAAGGTAAGTGCCCTAAAATCCATATCCATAAATATGTTGAGGTTTAAACTGAAGAAAGTGTGGCACATAAGTCTTAGGTTCATATACCCCTTTACCATCAGCTTGGTATATGCATCAAGAATGCAGGAGGGAGATAAATCATTAGGCATAGGTACAGACTGACTTCATAAAAAAAATTATGTTTTAAGATGATAATCATATGGTTTATAATGAACTTCTCAAAATCAAATTTTTCCTATGCCATGGGTGTGTATATGATTTAGTCACCATGATAGAGTCTACTATGTAGAAGAACATAGCCTATGATCTGAATATAGCACTAAAAAGATATAAACATGACAAGATGGAAGAACATCTCATATGCATTGATGCCACTAAATAAAGGTTGAACAGGAGGAAATTGAAAATTTAGATATTGATGGTGATATCAATCTGATTGATTTATTTGAACCTAAAGGGTTAGTGAAACTATTAAAGGATCCAGTCACAGGACCCCTGAAGAAAATATAAACAACATATAGATTATAGAATAGTAAGGGAAAAAAATTCTATGAGAATTTGTTACTAAGGAAAATCACAAGATTTATCAACAACCTATTAAAAAACATGTGGAAAACATTATAAGCAAGGAAATTCCTAAATTGGCACATATGGGTAACTATTAGATTGAATCCAAAGTTTTAGAAGCTATGCATCTCTTCTAGGATTATCAAGATGTGTTTCCCACAAAATTTTTAGAAGTCAAAGTAGTAGATCCTTCCTTAGGTGAAATGCATATCAAGCTCACAGAGTGCACATGACCCATAAATAAAAGGCCATATAAGTTGAATCCAAACATGAAGTTGAAAGTCAAGGATGAACTAGACAAAATATATGAAGCAAGTATAAATTATCCTATAGAGAAAGTAGATTGGGTTAGTCTCATACTAGTGTAGCTTAAGAAAATAAGGGAGACCATAGTATGTGGTGACTATTAAATTTTGAATGATGCATGTGTGAATGATCTATTTTTGATTATCTTCATAAATGAAGTTTTGTAATATGTCACAAGCCATGAAGTTTATTCCTTCATAGATAGGTTCAGTGGGTATCATCAAATACCCATCACAGAAGAAGACAAAGCTAAAATAACTTTTTCCATAGAATAGGGATCCTTTGCCTACAAGTTAATTCCTTTTGGCCTTAAGAATGCACCTGAAGTTTTTTATAGAGCAGTGGTGAATTCCTTTAAGGATTTAATTCATAAATTCATGGAAGTATATCTAAATGATTGGGAAATCTTATCTTTATTTAATGATCACTTGTCTAAGTTTATATTCATTCTATAATGTTTTCAAGCTCTATGTATTGCCTTGAATTTTAAAAAGTGCTTATTTTTTACACCTTTTGGTGTTCTACTAGGTCATGTGGTGTGAAGTGAAGGGATTTTGGTAGACCAAGACAAAATTGTAGTCATTGTTTGTATGCCCCCACCAGTCAACTCAATAAAAGTGTGATCCTTTCTTGGACACATGGGTTACTATCAAAATTTCATCAAGGGATATGCAACCATTTATTCCCCATTGGAGTATTTACTGCACAAAGGTAAGAAGTCCATTTGGAACTCTGAGTGTCAAGTATATTTCATAAAATTGAAGCAAAGATTGGTCAATGTGCTTATTCTAGTTTTTTAAGATTGGATTAAGTCTTATCATGTGCATGTTGATGCTTTTAGTATCACAATCGATGTTGTGCATGTGCATCTAAGAGATGGTGGATTGGACCATCCCATACATTTTATAAGTCAAAATATATATAATGCAATAAATAATTACATAATAACTAAAAGAGAAGAACTAAATATAGTGTTAACACTATAAAAATTCAGACATTATCTTCTTATGACATCATTTTAAGTTTTTAAAGATCATCAAGCTCTATACTACCTATTTAATAAACCTATGCTCAGGGGACAAATTAAAATATAGTTGATGTTCTTTCAATAATTCTAATTTTGGATCAACATCAAGCCAACTAGATAAATTTTTGGGATGAATCATCTCAATCACATCATGATTGGGGAGATCCAAAATAACTACAAGAAGATTATCTTAATGCCCATTTATTTCAAGTTTTTGTGATACCTAAGAATTTTCAAGAAATTGCTAATTTCCTAGAATGAAGGGTATTACCTATGCACTAATAAGAAAGATAAAAGAAGATGTTTATTACCAAATATTTTTCATATACTATTGTAAATAGGATATTATATCATTTTGGAAAGGATGAAGTACTACATAGGGTAGTTATATAACATGAACGTACACAAATCTTATATCAAACACACCAAAGAATAGCAAGAGGTAATTTTTCCAGAGAAGTTACTACACAAAAACTATTATAGAGTGGATTATGGTGGACAAATAATTTTCAAGATGAAAATATAGTAGCATAGCATTGTGACGTATGTCAATGAATGGGTAAGCCACATCAGAAGGATGAAATTCCATTGCATCGTTTATTAGTCAAATAACCTTTTGAATACTGGCTCATCAATTTTGTAAGACCTATCAATCCCTTGAGTAAATTTAGAAAAGCTCAGTATATTATCACTATGATAGATTAATTTACCAAATATGTTGAATATTTTATGATACCCATCTATGGGATGAAGGACACATCAAATTTATTTTATGATAATATTATTATATGGTTTGGATGCCCCATCAAAATAATTAGTGATCGAGGGACACACTTATTAAATAATACTATCAAATCTGATATTGAAGAATTCATCATTTCCCATCATAAAATTAATGTGTACCATCTACAATCTAAAGGACAAACTGAGGCTTCTAATAAAGTGTTGGGAAAGATGTTGGCAAAGACTTGTGATGTCAAGAGGGATGATTGGGAAGATCCTATTATTACAATTATTTGGGCTTATCAAACACACTACAAGAGGGCTATAAGTTTTACTCTATTTCAATTGGTCTACGGGGAAGAAATAATGCCTATGGAATATTTGGTATCCAATATGTGTATTGTAATGGTTGTGAGACTATAGGATCATGAGTCTCTCATAAATAGGCTTCTCAAATTAAATCTGATGGATGAGTATTGATGAAGATCATCTTGGGTGCATGAAGTTCATAAGTAGAGTTAGAAAGCATGGAATGATAGGAACCTATGAGATAAGTAATTACACAAATATCAACCAATTTTGTTGTATGATAGTCACTTTAGAGAATTTTTAGGTAAATTAAAAATTAGGTGGAAAAGGCCTTATATTATACATGAAATATTGAATCAAGGAACCATTGTTTTGAGAGGTCTATGGGTAACTATTATAATAGGGTGAGTGAATGGTTGTATGCTTAATCCCTACCACCACTAGTCTTAGTTGATATCTTTATACTAAAAGAGTGGTTGTTGAGTATAACTAAGTAGATTAGGATTTCTCATTAATGTCTATTTTCTTATGTTTCTTTGTGTGTGTGTGTGTTTTTAGGTTAGATGATCTCTTCACTATATTTTGGAATCATGATAAGAAAAACTGCATGTGACACCTATGCACAAAATAAATTAGGTGCATCCTTTTTGATGTCATTAAAAGTGAAAGAAAGTAATTAAGTTTGGGAAATATATGGTCAAGTCACATCATCTAAGATCTCAGTAGTATAATAGTCATCCCAAGCAGTTTGTACTATAGCCTAGGTTTGGTTGATCTAATATTCACCAAATTGGTATCCAATCAACATCATTAGTATGTACCTCAGTATAGACAACAACAAATATAATGATGTATCTCTATGTATGTATCGATAAATAAAAACCTTTATTAAAAGATCAGATAAGATTTTCCACATTAGCATTCAAATTGATATCGAAGAGATAGCTTAGCATGACATTTATGTATAAACTAATAGGCATGAAATATATAAAGGCAAAAGGTTGTGAATTGAGTCTACATTTCATTCTTTTAACCATTTTATGAGCTAAATTTCTAGATCCAATCCAACTTATCTAGTGTAGAAAGTAAAAAAATTATATTTTTTAGTATTTAGATACCATGGATCATTTGTTGCTCATCAAAAAATTGACATATGCCCAAAAGGAATAAATGGGTGTAAATATTACACTTAATAATAATAAATATAATTATCAAAATCCATTTTATTACCTTAAAACTATATAATAAAAAAAATTCTAACCAGATCTAGTAGATGTTGCATAACCACTTGCTTTTGTAGCCCCACATTATTTCCAAACAGACGTCAAGCGCTTCCTTTGGATGCATACCTTTGGAAATTTGGGGGAGATTGTGCAAATCCTTCTCAAACAATATAATGAGGGAAAAATTTACATCAGCGTAGATATCACTATCATCATAAACACCAAAGCAATGGCCAAAGCTTTGGTCATGTTTGTGTGGGGTGATTCTCTTACTCCCTATAAGTCAAGAATGCCTCCTATACTTTAGGAAGTTATAGATGCATATGCCTAAGAATCCATAGGAATCAAAATTTAGGATATTCAATATAAACTAGTGCACATCTTGGTTGAGTAAATTACACATAGATTATGAAAGACCACCAAGTCTACAAAGAAAATATCTAAAGAAGTGGTTGAAATTACATATCACATGATTCACCATAATGAGCAGTTCAACTAGCCTAAGTAATTTTCACAAGAAATTCTTATGAATATTAAAAATTACTACATGAATTTTAATTAGACCTTTTAGTACTAATTTTTTTATTATTATTATAATGTTTCACTCAATGGAAGTCACTTGAAGGAGAGGTGCAACCAAAAATTGACTACTAGCCGGCACAATAATTTTTCAATTTGATATCAACACCTAAGAATAATACCCTAGTTCATGAGGGGAAGTTAAATAAATGATGGTAAGAGTGTTTGGATCTTTATTTCTACACACCCACGAGTGTCATTAAATATCATGCAATACCCAAGACAACATTTTAGTATCACTTTAATTCTAAAAGGCATTCTAATTCACATACATGAGCTTCATAAATTACCATTTAGATCCATACCATATTTTATTATTATGGCCAAGGTGTATTTTGAGGTTGTTAAGTAAAAATAATATGTAGCTATATATGTGACACATCTTCAAACCAAACCACTAGGTATAATAGTTCCATCAGTGCAGCCATAATCAAAAGCTACAACCTTGTAGTAGTAAAAAGGAAAGTGAAAACTCTCCACAAAAAAATAAACATCACCTCCACCAAAGTTTAATATGAGTATGGTAGATTGGATGGATGACCCCAAGTTACCATAGATCACTATCACATGTGACCTACCTCAGATGGGGATTGATGAGTAGGAGGTATAACAAGTAATGCTTGAAGATATGGCACATGACCTATATGAGAATGAGGAGGAGAAAGAGTTATTATAGAAAGTAGTGCACATAATTGAAGTACATAATAAGGTCCTTTGAAGTCTTTGGGTGAAAATACTACTATGTCCAGTATCTATCTTTGTCAACACTGTGAATGTATCTATCTTCATTGACACCATGTATGAAGAGGTTAAACAAATATAGAAAATGATTGAAATCTTAAAGGATCAACCTTTTACCACTTTCATATTCATCAAGGTATTTGATCCATTGCTTGATAGTCCATAGGAGACTCTAGTGTACAAACCTAAAACCCAATATAAGGCTAGGGTTTCTCCTACTCTTGAAGAATGCACATTTGGTAGGGCATCCATTTTTTAGGAAGTATAACATTATCCTTCCTCAACTTCACCACCAAACAAATTTAGGATGGTTACTTTGGGGTAGAAAATGCATTTATTTACAGCTATGTTGTCCAACCTAGTGATTCATTACCCATATAGGAAGATCTTGATATTAAAGAACTGATACTAGATCGTCTTATAATTGAAGATTAAAAGGCTTCATGGGAAGAAGCAACTCACGTATTTGAATTATGAGTATGTTAAGAAGAAAAGGACTAGAAGGAGTAGGCCCAATAGTAGAAAGCTAAACAAGCACGCCGCCAAGCTGAGGAATCCAAGGCCAAGCAAAAGGCCCATGATGTAGAATCTCGATGACAATAGACTATCATAAAATTAAGGAAGGAATAATAAGATTCCAATGTAAAAAAGTAGGTGTAGGAGGTGTACAATAAAAATATGGATGAAGATCGAAGTAATAAAGAGGTTATGTTTACATTCAAGGCCAAGGAAAAAGAGACAAGCACTAAGAAGACATAAAGGCATAGACAAAAAAAGGATATAGAGTATGCCACTCTCTCCCAATAGTAAGCCAATGAATCTATGAGGAAGAAGAAGGAAGAATAATTTGGATCCTTACATAAATAATAGGCTCAAGCACAAGAAGAATAAGTGCATGTAGCCAAGGTATAGGCTAATCTGAAGGCACAAGCATAGGTCAAGGCCAAATAAGATAAGATTATTGTGCTTGAAGAGTAAAAAATGAAGAAGATCATGCATAGAAAAAATAGGTAGAGGAAAAATAAAAGAATAAAATAGGGGAATACAAATAGAAAAAGAACACTGACAAAGAGGAAATAAACTAGAAAGTAGTAGAGGAAGCAAAGAGAAAATAGGATGGAGATGTTGCACAATAACTAAAGACTCAAGAAGACACCAAGGCATAGAAATAATAAGTTCCTAGAAAATAGTAATAATTTGGGTTAGAGTATTTATTACAATAAGAAGATAAATATGTAGTTGTAACAAGTGAGTAGCAACTGGTTTTGCCTTTAGTAAGAGTCTAGCTCTGTGGCATTCTAACTATGGGTACTCTATGCACTAACTTTTCCCTTAAAATTAAAACCATGAAATGACCTAATCCTTTAGCTAATACAAAAACTTTGGTATCCTTATCTCTTCAATAATAAGCATTATTATATGTTTCTAGGTTACCATTGATGAAACAATTGGAGGGTGTTGTAGCATTCCAAGAGTCCATCACACAAAAGGCCACCTCGCTAGAATAGGAGGTTGATTAAACTAAGGTTGAGAATATCGAGTTGTAGACCTAACTAAAAGAATATACAAAATTCATCTAGGATACTTATTTATATTTAGTCATTTGATTAATTAGGGACCAAGTAATATTCAACCAGTGCAGACTCAAGCACTTATCTTTGATTTAACAAAAGATTGGTGCACAACATAGAAACTATGCACATTAGGAACATTGGGATAGGATTTCAAGGCCAAGGTTGATAGACTCATCACTCTTCTAGAGTAGTACCAAGGCATGCTTGATGTTTCCATATTTCAATCCTAATAGGTCACATGTAGCTTGCTTTATTGGAAGCAGTAATTGGACAGTACATTAGCCAATTCTAGCATAGAGTTTGTAAAGGAATCCAAAACTAAATCAACCATGAAAATACAAACTAAAAAAATGGAAGATATGGATGGATAACTTCAAGAATCATTAAATACCAAGGATAATGTGCATGAAAACCTTCTAAAATGGAAGAGCCAACTATTGTCTAGTTTTTTTGCTAGCCTCCAAACTCAAAGACACATAGACAAGATGGATAAATTGAATAGACATATTCAGACAAGGGTTACAAACACCAAGGCCACATTGAGCATCACTAATGCTGTAAAACTCAAGTAGATCATTATCTACTAAGATCCATTGTGCAACCTACTACATTTGATACAAGAAGTGATGTTGGATTGGAATGCATATAAAATAAATCTGACTCCTTTCACTAGCTTAATTGTCTATATTGTGAATACACCTACCTATATTCCACCTTTATATCTATATGATATCATCACATGCTATAAGGATACTCAATCTCAATCTAATGACTCTTTTTTTTGCCCTTTATATATGTCTATGCCACCACCTTTGAGTTAAGTACTATGTAGAGTACATTGAAAATTTTGTATAAAATTTTATATTGGTGAAGACTTATGAATATAAGTGGTGCCAATTTGTTTTAAAACTCATAAAGGGTGGCCACTTGGTTATGCCAACCTATTGAAAACCCACAAAGGGTGGTAGGTTGGTATGGTACTTAGTTCAAAACCCAAAAGGGTGGCTAAGTAGTGCATAAGAGGTGAAAACTAGAAACAACGCCTTGAACAATTACTATGCCTCTTATAGGTCCAGCCATTTATTTAGATCCTTGTAACTTGGGAATTCTCAGAGATCCTAAAACATTAGCTCATGATGAGAAAACATTTTAAGTCTGATAAAGTGTTGGTAGAAGAACATGGAACATACAGATGTGTACAATATTTGTCTAATATTCATATGTTATGCACTCATTTTTTTTTTGTATAGCCTATTTTGTCTTATCTTCATAAGTTGTAATAAGATATAATATGAAGTGACTATGATTATGGATCCAAGTATGAGAAGAAGATGAATAGTCATAGATTGGAAATGTCTATATATACTTTTTTTTGTGAGAAGAGGGTTCTAATTTTAGAAGATATCAACAAAGATTATTTGGTTATGGTTACCTATTTGATTTCTTGTCATGTACTCTCATGTGTAATGACTTACTTACATTCTATCTAAATATTTTGAATGCATTATTTTAGTTTATACAATGCTGGTTGTTCTTAATTTACTCAATAATGTAGAATAATTAATGTATCTTACATTTATGTCAACTAATTTTTTGTATTTTATTATAAATTATTTTAAGCACATGAATTATCACACAACTATCCTTGTCCTTAGCATTTTATGATTCTTCAAGAACATCTGCTAACACATATCCTCCATTTTCATCACACATTTATCCTTGATCTTGATGTAAATATTACCTTTGCTTTCATGGCATGCTTTTTTATATACATCAAATTTTCCTTAGCCTTCTACATAAACCAATAAGCCTCCTCTAATGTTTGGAATCAGGTTATGGTTAAATTATCTTGGATCCCAATCCTTAACCTATGTAAGTATAATATAACATTATCCTGTTTGACCTCACCAAGTTTAGATTCAATGGTTATTTTTATAACTCTTTAGCATACTCATTAACACTCATATTTTTCTACCTCAGGTTATGTAACTTATTGAATAAGTCTAGTTGATAATCTCATGGAAATAATTCACCCTTAAAATTCACAATCATCAATTCATATTAGGTAATATTATACTAGACTATTATCTACCTATCACTCTAAAATTCTCTCCACCATATTAATTCATGACATTTCAACTTATTTTATGCCACCTTATGTGCTACAAGTGTCTAACCTCCTCAAATTTGAATTATTATTTCTTATCTGTGAGTTAGTCAATGAGTTCTTCTAGATTTAAATACCCAAATAAACATGTTGCATCCACCTTTTTGACTCATCTAATATGTGAAAAATACTTCAAAAACATGATCTCTCCAAAATCTACTTGTGTTTTGTCTCCTTCATCTTCTCCTCGCAATCCTTTCACACATTGTTCTTCCTTAATATCATTGGTATCATTTATTGGCATAAAACCACACCATATATCTTATTTTATGGGATCAACTCTCATATGCATGGCTCATAATAGATCCATTACCATGACCAACCTTTTAACTACATTAGTTTTTAGATATCATCCTTTGAATCTTCTTTTCATTCTCTCACACTCTCTATCTACTATGTAATCTACTCATTATTAGAATCCTACTCACAATCCTATCAAACACCCATTCACACTATGAGGTTTTAAAGCTTATTGGTGAAATTAATAAGAGGGGATCTATTTATGGACTATCTTTACATTTATGATGTTTGGTTAGACACTCACTCTCATTTTGTACATACATGACAACATATTCAAAAATTGAGACATGACATACTCTTTCTCATTAATTCAACAATGCACACATAAAAATTAATTCACTCACTCACACTTAACTCTATGGGATTATTAATTTACATGGAGACCACCTAGATTCCAATAAAATCCATTAAAAACTTGGTATTTTACCCCCTTTTTCCTTTGTAGTCTACCCATAAAAATATTTACCTATTGTTGGTTCACCTTTCGACAACCATAAGTTATCCAAACATTCATTGCCTATACTTGTCCATTTTTTTGACCTAAACATGATTATCTTCCTCAGTCATTTTATTCTCTCCTTGATCTTCAAATTATCTCTTTTTATAAATAAATAAATAAATGTCTCCTCTTTATGAAAACACCTTTGGTCATAACAGTTCCATCATAAGGACATTAATACAGATATTCCTTATGTATTATCCTATTTTCTCTCCATCATCTTGTGGGTTGAAACCCACCTTCATTTGACCACCCCGACTAAGATGTTTTTTATTTCATCTTATTTTATCTTATGGGCTTAAACCCACCATTGATTGACCACCTCCTCAAAATTCATTCACCATCAGTTCTACTCTAGCCTTAATTGGATTTGAACTAATCACATCCCTATAGTCTTAACTCTTATCTCATATATAATATTACCTCAATAGAATCAGCATACATTTGGACATCCAAAAAACCACCCATAACCTCTAATATTATCTCTAAGACAATTTTCATATCCTCTTATTTTATTGTAACATCATCTTCTTCACCATTTTCATCCTTCAATATGTCTTCAATAAGGTCATCTATCTTAGCAAAAGTTATGCTAACTAGGCTCTCATCATCTTCATTACCATGTGTTTTTAATGTTTGTATAAATATCGCCTAGATCACATAATATTAAATATATATCTATATTTCAACCTCATATTTGAAACAAATATGAGATCATGTAAACAATTCCTTACACTAACCAAGAGAGGAGAATATGCATATAATTTGAATACTTGTTACATAACTAAAAGAAACACATACAACTTAAAAAAACATCATACCATAACAAGTGATTAACATGGGAAAAATCCTTATGATAAAAAAAACCCACACTCCAAATAATCTCAATGTATTATTCAAATCACTAAGATTAAAACACACTTGTAGAGCAATCTTTAACAAGAGCACCACCAGTATACTACACATAGGAGAAGAACTGGTTCCACAGAGCTTCAATTTCTTTGCACAACTCTCTAACTTACAAGCTTCTAAAAATATTAGCTACTTATATTATATTCTCAAAAAATTTATGATTCATACAATTACAAAGGAGAACATAGCTCATTTATATAAATTACAAATAATAATGCATATTGGAGAAAATTTCATGGGTAAGGCAAAAATGCACCACCCTTTAGTGGCATCACTATTTTTGAATAGTTTCAAGCTTGTTGTATTGTGTAAGAGTCAAAATTAGATCTTAAACATGTGACACATCATCCTCCACTCTAACATGCCTCCAAAACCATGACCCACTCTCACATGTGCCTCCAATCTAGAATAATAACATGTTCCCCACTATCCCATGTGACTCCACATGCTTCTAAGAGATTCTCCATCAACTTTTGACTTCTCCTTCCACTCAAGATCATGAGGTCAACTAAGAGGTGCACCCTATATCAAATCTTATCATTTTTCACCTAAAGTAAAATCATGTGCATCTCAAAGGACAATAACTTGTATCTTTAGTGGATTGGTACACCACACTTCTACTCACATGCACATACATCATTCAAATTCCTCTATGGGCTAGGCAAACTCATCATAAGACACATCAACACCTACATCACCACTTGCATCACCTACCACATCATTTGCATAGTCATTGCCAACTCACCACTTCCACCTTATCACATGAATAGTGTCTTGACTTGTCAAGATTGAGATACCTCAATTCCCAACATTATACCACTTGTTTAATACCTTTCAATACCTATGGGAACCATACTAACATGAACTTAATAACTAAGGGCCAAGAGGCCCATATACTCTGAACACCATTCATATATCTTTGTGCTTATGGGCTTAGTTAATAACTATACAACATTCATCAAAGTCTCTACGTTTATCAACTCCACCCTACCATCCTTGACCATGTCTCTCACAAAATGACATTGTACATCAATATGTTTGGTCCTGGCATGAAAACTCATGTTCTTTTCTAGGAAAATAACACTATGACTATCATAATAAACTATCATTGCACCCTATTTCAACCCAGTATCTAAAGATAGTCTCTTAATCCAATGGATTATTTATATGCATGAGTAACTTCCATATACTCTACCTCAATAGTGGAAAAAGTGACCACAACCTGTCACTTACTCATCTAACTTATTTCATAACCAAATAAAGTAAACACATAAGCACTAGTGGATTTATGCTATCAACATCGTCTGCTTGAACTAAAATCACATAACCAAAAATGTCAAGAGGACATCTATTTCCAATCATGTTACCATAATAACATAAGGAATAATCTAAGGTACCCAAAAATATATATAAAGACCCTTTTAATTTCATCCCAATGGTCTCTAACAGGATTGGACATATAATGGGAAAGAACTCCCACTACTTGGGTAATGTCTAGTCTAGTGAAGACCATATCATACATTAGATTTCCAACTGCACTATGTGTAGACACCGAAATCGTGTCTAATCCCTAGGTCAACTCCCCCCTTGGTCCCCTTTGGTCCACTTAACCACTCCTAACCCATGTCTTGTTAATTTGAAATAATTAGCTATTTTAAATTAACAAAACTCCTTTTCTCTTTCTCCTTGCCACCTCACCACCCTTGGATACCCTTCTTTGGATTCCCTTCATTCCCCACATGGCCAATATTAATGCTTAGACCCCCATTCCAACTTCTCCCCTTTAACCTCTCATCCATTTTAATCACCTTCGACCATTTCTTCTTCGGACTCGCTGACCCGACAGTTGGGAAAATAGATGAAAGGTTATTTTTAGCCTTTTTCCTGCATTCCAACCACCGACATCGGTCAACTGTCGACTGATGTTGGTGATATTGTCGGCATCGGCAGCCTTCATAACAGTTTTATGCAACCGTTATTTGCCCTTGGCCTCTCTCTCACATCTGAGTCTTGAATCCTTTAATCCTTCAATCTTTCGCTCCTCTCTCTTCCACTGCTAACTCTTTGGCTGCAGGTACACATCAAGCAACACTCTCAAGGACTCTGCATCAGTTTTCTACATCAACAATAGGGACTATGCCTTCGTCAATAGCATAAGAAACAACACCATCAGCACTCCTTCTGCAAGCCACAAGTAAGTATCTTGTCTGTGTTTTTATCATGTTCTCAATTATTGCTTTTAAGTAATATCACCCTCGCAGATTAGAGTGTCAACCAAGCCAGACCCGAATCCTTATCTCCCTATCTCCCTATTGGCCTCCTCTACCCTTCTATCCATTTGACATTCTGTCCATTTGACTCCCTCAAACTACCTCAGACCCAGACCTTCAGACTACCACAGACCCAGACCCTCAGACTACCTCAGACCAAACCCTCATACTACCTCAGACTATTCTACAGACCGTTCTGCACGTCCATAGACCCTATCCACAGACCCGACCACAGACTACTGCCCCAACTGACACTGGCTGAAGAGACCACTTCCCCCACTGACGTCGGCATCCTAACTAACATCGACAGACCTTGACAACTGACATCGGTAGGACCACCGACGCCAACGACTGTGACTAGGCCGACAACAACATTTAGGTAAGCATTTTCTTCCATTTTTCATTTTGTCTTTATCATTTTCAGTCTTTTATCATTCTATCCTTTATCAGACATCTTTTTATTAATTAGTGGGTTGACATCCCTCAAGCTTTTACTTTTGGGATCAAGCTTTCGCTTGGCAGCCCACCATCTCCTCATCTAACGCCTTTTCGTGTTTTAGTCTCTTTCCTTTGCAGGTGTCATCCTCCACAACCAAAGAGGAGTTCTCACGATCGTCTGGATTACGGTGCGGATGACTTCATCTAGGTACATCAAGCTTTAGACCATTTCTTTTAGTTTCTTATTCTCTCTTTGAATGTGAAAGCGAAAAATAGCATAGAAACATTCTGGCACGCCTGGTGGGACTCTAGGGTCCTCCTTGGGTTCTTTTCTTTCTGTTCATATAGGGTGCATTAGGTTTCTCCCTTTTCACCTCTTTCTTCTATCTTCCAAAAGACATCATAAGCAGGATTAAAAATAACTTTTCTTTCTTTTCTTGCATTTCTAGACTAGTCAAAAATCATATTCTTCAACCCTTTCTCAACTTGTTTTCATTCCAACTTAACATTTTGACTTGGGGCTTAAAACACATTGCATATCATTTTTGCTTGCTTGCATTTCTTAGTCCACACTTAATAATTAATAACCACATATTGAATTAATCGTAGTCCACTTGATGTTACACAACTGAACCACTTGCACTAAATCAAACATCAAACTTACCTGAGACAAAGGCCCGACTGGGATTTCATCCCCCAGTGGATACCTTACCCCTCCCTGGCAATCCCACTTGGATTTCACCACCAAGGGGAAAGCCCACTCCGTTCTCTGGTGGAGGATAATCTCTAAGCAAGGTATATTTTGGCTAAGCGAGACCAGCTTATCACTGGACTCGTGAAGTGAGGGGAGCTTGCTCCTTAGCACCATGCCACGTACCAAACCTAACCCAGACTCTTGAGTGCCTAAAAAAACCTAAAACCATCCATAGACTACCTCTTCTAGGACCCATTCTTCCATCCAACCTCCCAAACATCACTTTAAGGCATAAGCCACAAGATTCTAAAAGTTGATTCTTAAGATTTAACGCTTAGTACCTGCCTGTCTCCATCTCTATTTTTCTGTTCTTATCTGCTTGTTTGAGCTTGTGAGGACATTATTCTTCCTTTTTTCCAAAAACTCTCAAATCTTTTGGGTTTCTGGAAACCACAATCACCGGCATCAATTTTAGAACCGACGTCGGCAACCTTTCCTCGCCGGCATCAATTATCTGATCGACGTCGGCCATCTCATATCACCGACATCGGTTTTTCAACTGATGTCGATCTCTGTCACAGTCCTTTTTTTCAAAATTGTATCCTAAAACCCGACCCCTTTTTCTACCAAAACCATATTCTGAGTTTCTAAAACTGAAAAAACACAGTTTTTGAAACCTGAACCTTTTGCCTTGAATGGTTTTGACACGCAGTCAAACCAAGGCTCTTCTTGACCAAGCGAGACATCAACCGCTTCCATCTTCCCCGTCCATAACCAGTCCTATAATGGAGTTCCACTTGGAGACTAAAAGAACTCCTACTCGACTGACCCTGACTCAGACCCCCATCGTCCCTGAAGGGGACCAAGATTTTGAAAGATTCTTAGACCTCAATGTCAAAGCCCTCCAAAACTATCTCGCAAGAAACCAAATGCAGGACCTTTCAGGTGTAGCGGCAATGACATCGACGTCACCCACTACCCAACCCATCATGACTCAGCCTATTATCTTGACCAGTCACTTGACCATGGCCAATACGCAAAGTTTGGCCTCACCATCTATTTTCAAACCTGCCTCCATCAGGGTGTCATTGCCCCCTCAACAACACACAATTCAACCAAGTTCTACACCATACCAGAACTTGGTTGTCTCGACCTCGCCCACTCTTGCACCTATACACATGGGAGTGACAACCTATCCTTTTACCAGTGCCACCACTCAACCACCTCTGGCGGTATCTAGTCAACTTGTGTCCTCCAACTTCATGACACACGCCCCTTTGACCACGACATCTATCCCTATGACGTACTACCCTTATGTTGCACCTACACAAGTGCAACCAAGTACGTCATACGCCTCTTCAACCACCTTCTAGGTACCCTATAACTTAGGGGGTGCCCCACCTGCCAATTCGTCAGCTGACGTAATCAAAATGCTGATGGATAAAATGTCCAATCTCGAGACCTCTATCTCTGGTTTAAGCAATGCTCTATCATATGAGAAAATTTGCAATGAACCCATTCATCCTTCTGTGCCCATCTGACCTTATCCCAACCAGTGGGAGTTTCCTAAATGTACTCACTTTCAGAGTAAGGAAGACCCACAATAGCACTTACGGGCATTCAGACATGCCTGTTACCTCATAGCCCATGATGATGCGTTACTTCTACGCACGTTCCCCATGTCACTTTCTAGCCCTGCCCTTGAATGGTATAGTTCTCTTACCAGGCATTCTATCTTTTCATTCACCCAACTCACCCAATTATTTCTTGACCATTTTTCTATCAACATCACCAAACAAGTCTCAATCACAGACCTCTATTCCATCAGGCAATTTGATGACGAATCAATAGTCAATTTTGTCACCCATTGGAGAATCCTGATTAACCAGCTCTCCTTCTCCTTGCCTCAACCTGAGCTCATCGAGCTCTTTTCTCAAGCATGTGCTAGCCATATCTCTTCTACCTTGTGGATTCAGACATTCCACTCTTTTGACGAAGCTTTTGTCATGGCAAGAAAGCTTGAACTCTATGCCATCGATGAAAATAAGGTCAAATTACGTAATAACAATGCAAAATCTAATGACCCTTCTTCATCCAAACCTTCTTCTGCCCACTCCCAGTCCAAGGGGTCAGCAAACACTGTCATCTTTAGACCATCATCTTCAACAATAACCAACCGACCTCAATTTTCAACATCAGACTACATCAATAAACATTTTCAATGTCAAGCCATACAACATCAATTCACTCTAATTAGAGAGTCATATGCCTCTGTCTTAGATAAGCTTGTCAAGCAGGGGGTCCTCAATATCCCTTCAATTTGACCACATCAATTTGACCCCTCAACACCTATCCCTGCATGGTATAGGGAGAACAACTTTTGCAACTATCACCGTGTCAAAGGCCATGACACGGACAACTGTCAAACCGTCAAAAATATCATCCAAGACATGCTAGACAAGGGGGATCTCATCTTGGACAACCTAAATGCCCCGCCCAACCAAAACCTTGACATCTTCAAACAACCCTTTCCTAATCACCTGCCTACTCAAAACAATATCCAGACCATGACCAATGACCCTCAAGACCATGATATACACACGGTCAACACTGTCTTTTCTCTTGTTTCTGACCAACCTCCTTCATAGGAGGAAGACCCTTCTTCCCCTATACCTCCTCCACAGGATGAAGAACTTTCTTCTCCTATTAATCCTCCATCGACCTCTCTCATATTGGAGGATGCTTTGATGGCACCCACACCGGCTACCTCACCCTCATCCTTTTTGTCATCAATGGGGGATCATACATTCCCCACGCCTAGACCACACATCGAGACCATGACCATTCCTACGCTCTATCCAAATGTAGAGCCACACTCTCCTATTTCTTCTCCACTAAGAGAAGAACCAGTCTCTTCGCCCATTTCGATCGAGGAAGACCCAGTCACAGTTTCCTCTTGCCCTTTGCCTGAGATTGTTACATCTCACTCGCCTTCGTCCACATCCAAATCCAAACCTGAATCTAACCTCGCCTTGCACAATAGTGGCCCTCACCCCAAACCAATGAAGACCATTAAACCACATTAGAGGGCTCCTCCCCCACCTTCATCATTACCTTCAATTTTGGGCCCGCATCCGTCCACTTTAATAGGGGTGTTTCCTACTCCCATACTTCAAAGAGGCAAGTCGCCTCCATTACTCTCTCAACCCATCAGACATATATTTTCTCTAAAACATCCAACACCTATCACCACCAAAGTGCCATCTCCACATGTGGTTACACCACCCATGAAAATGATGGTATGACCAATGCCTCTTACGCCTCTCAACCAAAAGTCATCAACCACCACTGCAACAAGATACTTAGACCCATTAGCAGGTTCTTATGCCCTGCTATTATGGCACTTGTTGTAATCTTCTCACGTCAATTTACCACCTCTTAAACCATATCAATCCCTCATACCAAAACCACCCTAGTTCGATGACACTCAAATTTGTGCATATCATCGCACGCCTAGGCACGACACTGAGCATTGTTGTGCCCTCAAGGTTGTCATTCACCAATGCTTGGAGAAAGACACCTTTCTTCTTGACCACATCATCAACAAACCTTCAACACCTCCCCACTCATCAACTCTCAGATCAAGACCATCTTGGTTTGACAACTCTAAATTTTGCCATTATCATCACACTCCGAGACATGACACTGAGCACTGTTGCGCTCTTAAAGCTGTCATTCATCAACACCGAAAAAAGGATTCCCTTCTCATCAAGGATCCTCTTGACCACCCCTTTGAAAAATCATCAACACTAACCCATGCTTCTCAAACCTCGTCACCTAAATCAGGATCTCCATGCCAGGCTATGGTCCCTTCACCACTTTTAACCCCATTATTCGACATCAACACAGTCAATCTGACCACTAAACCTCAACCGATCTTGACCAATCTGTTAAACATTCTCCCTAGCCACTGGGGGAATTCAACCTTCATCCAAGCCTCGACCAACCTTTCAACCCAGTCTCGACCAAATATCAACCACTCTTTTAATCCTAAACCTCAACCAAGTGTCCATCGACCCAATCTTCGACCAAACATTCGACCAGTCTCGACCAATCAACAACCAAATATCAATCAACCAATCATCCAACTAATCATCAATCCAGACCATCGACCAGACACTAACCAATCATCAATCATGGCCTCGACCAACCTTTCGACCCAGTCTCAACCAAATATCAATCACTCTTTTAATCCCGAGCATCGACCCGACCTTGACCAAACATTCAACCCGACCTCAACCAAACCGTCAACTCGACCTCGACCAAACATTCAACCTATCCTCGACCAAACATTCAAACCGACCTCAATCAAACCTTGATCAAATATCAACCAACTTCTTCAGCATCGACCCCAAACTTTGACCAAACATTGACCAACTCCTTCAACATCAATCAACATGTGACCAATTTGAAACGAAGCCAATGGGGCAAGTTTGCTCCCAATTGATTCGGACCTTACATCATAACACAATCATGGGTCAAGATTTTGTCAGAACTTGAGCCCCTTTTATGTCTTGCATCTTTGACCAGTCCACTATTAGTCAAGTAATTATTCATTTGATGTTTAACTTGAGCTCGATCCCTTAAGCAGTCCCTGTCACCATCATTCCTATCTCCTTCAACCCTCAATCCTAACCCTTTTGTCAAGCATGAACACTTTGTCCTAATAAAAGGGAAACCCTCTAAACCTCTATAGTCAAGTCCATGACCAAAAGTCAAGTCAGCAAATCAATCAAATGTAAATCAAAATGGGATGCATATTCTAAGGTCATAAACTATAAATGTAGACTTCTCCCTTGAAGGACAGCTGCATCATCATTGTTGTATTTACTAGACTACTCCCTTGAAGGATAGCTAGGCCAAAGTCATATCAAAAACATAAAAGCAGAATATAGACCACTCCCTCGAAGGATGGCTATGAACAAATTTTGCTACATACACAACACTATCTCTGAAGCTTCCCGCATCGATCAGCTTCACGACATGACCACAAATCAAGACAACATCCCCTCGCAGGCTTTTTGCATTGATCAGTCTGCACCAAAAAAAAACTAACTGACAAACTTTAGAGTCATGGACTTGTCTATAGTCATTATCGGGGTCACCTATAAAAGGGGCAAAGTTGTTCCTGCCAAAAAGGGTTCCCCCTTCCATCTCATATCAAATCTATCACCCCTACATACTCAAGGGATTTCAAGCTCACTTAATGTCAAGTGATTTGATTGATTCTCTAACATAATCACTGGTCAACGACGCAATGCATGAACGGGTCTTTTGTTTCTAAACAACCCCTTACCTATGCCATCATTCTGGTCCTTGTCAATGAAAGAGAAATTCGCCTTTCACTTTTGACACACTTTGGTCACGCATTCAACCCAATCATTATCTATCCAACCAAACCCAAACCCAAACCAAACCAATCAAACATTTTTAGACCAATGACATGACCTAGTCCATTTCACATAGTTTCTGTTGACAACAATACACATGGAAACTATCGACCACACAATTTATGTTAAGCATAAACCAATACTTGCTAAAGCATAAATAGACCTCAATTCATTTTTAGCATACATCCATCATGACTGTGGAAAATTGCTAGGTATAAAAGACCCCTCGACCAATGTTGCAGAATACACCATTACACAATATGGAAAAGGCTACAACATCATCTTTTTACCCTCATCATTCATCATGACCCAGACCAATCTATCGACCACTTTGACCACCTGTCTACCACTCAGACCCTTTGTCTAAACTACATTGGTCTGAGGCCCTAAGACTGGGGCTATGTAGGCAGCACTTAGATGACACAACCGTCTTCTGAGGTTAGCTCGACCACCCTCATTTGTTCATCTCCTTGATAGACAAACCATTCTTTCCTTTGCCCAATCCTTTGACCATGACCTTGACCTCGACCAAGACCATCGACCACTTTGACCCTTCCTCCCTTTGGGGAGAACTACATTGGCCTGAGGCCCTAACCACAGGGGCTATGTAGGTAGCACTCAGTGTTCTGAGGTTAGCTCGGCCACTTTCTTTCATCCATCCATCCACCTCGACCAATGACCATGGAGATCACACCTATCTCCTCTGACTCTGACCACTTCTAAGGCGACTTTGCCTTGGTTTTTTTTGCATGTATGCTACCCCACGACTGGTTAGCAAAATTGTGTGCAGACTATTTTTGACCCTCACAAGTATAGGATCGCAATCCGGTTGATCCCCACTACTTGTGACATTTTCATGTTTCTAGGAGCACTTCCTGAGCCCGGGATACCTAGAACACGATGACCATTGGAACTTCAGCTTAGATTGAATAACCCAATCAGCAGATGACCAAATGCTGGGGCCCAATTATTTCAATTTTGGCACTCCTCGACCCTCAACCTGCGACAATTTGACCCTACCATCTCGTGAAGTGGTATACATGCAATCACAACTATTGCAGCATTCACACTCACCATCTTCATTCACTCTCTATCAAATCAGCACCCGATTCCAGGTTCCCTTCCCTCGACTCCTGCTTTGAGGGGGAATACCTCATCCATAATCAGGACAACCCAACCCTCTTTTTTTTGTCTTGCAGTTCACTTGAACAACCAACAAGATGAAATCAACCTTATCCTACACGTGGGACAACCAACTCCTATTTTTGTCTTGCAGTTCGCCCAGAACAACCAACAAGACAAAAAGGGGCAAATGTAGACACCGAAATCGTGTCTACTCCCTAGGTCGACTCCCCCCTTGGTCCCCTTTGGTCCACTTAACCACTCCTAACCCATGTCTTGTTAATTTGAAATAATTATCTATTTTAAATTAACAAAACTCCTTTTCTCTTTCCCCTTGCCACTTCACCACCCTTGGATACCCTTCTTTGGATTCCCTTCATTCCCCACATGGCCAATATTAATGCTTAGACCCCCATTCCAACTTCTCCCCTTTAACCTCTCATCCATTTTAATCACCTTCGACCGTTTCTTCTTCGGACTCATTGACCCAACAGTTGGGAAAATGGATGAAAGGCTATTTTTAACCTTTTTCCTGCCTTCCAGCTGCTGACGTCGGTCAACAATCAACCAACGTCGGTGTATTGCCAGCATTTGCAGCCTTCATAACGGTTTTCTACATCTGTTATCTACCCTTGGCCTCTCTCTCACATCTGAGTCTTGAATCCTTTAATCCGTCAATCTTTCACTCCTCTCTCTTCCACTGCTAACTCTTTGGTTGTAGGTACACATCAAGCAACACTCTTAGGGACTCTACATCATTTTTATACATCAACAACAGGGACTCTGCCTTCATCAACAACATAAGCAACATCACCATCATCACTCCTTCTGCAATCCATAGGTAAGTATCTTGTCTGTGTTTTTATCATGTTCTCAATTATTGATTTTAAGTAATATCACCCCCACAAATCAGAGTGTCAACCAAGCCAGACCTGAATCCTTATCTCCCTATCTCCCTATTGGCCTCCTCTACCCTTCTGTCCATTTGACATTCTATCCATTTGACTCCCTCAGACTACCTCAGACCTAGACCTTCAGACTACCATAGACCCAAACCCTTAGACTACCTCAGACCAGACCCTCAGACTACCTCAGACTATTCTCTAGACTATTCTACACGTCCATAGACCCTGTCCACAGACTCGACCACAGACTACTGCCCCGACTGACGCTGGCCGTAGAGACCACTTCCCCCACCGACATCGTCATCCTAATCAACGTCGACAGACCTTGACAACCGATGCCAGTAGGACCACCGATGCCGGCGATTGTGACTAGGCCGACATCAACATTCAGGTAAGCATTTGCTTCCATTTTTCATTCTATCTTTATCATTTTTAGTCTTTTATCATTCTGTCCTTTATCAAACATCTTTTTATTAATCATTTGGTTGACATCCCTCAAGCTTTTACTTTTGGGATCAAGCTTTCGCTTGGCATCCCACCATCTCCTCATCTAACGCCTTTTCGTGTTTTAGTCTCTTTCCTTTGTAGGTGTCATCCTCCACAACCAAAGAGGAGTTCTCACGATTGTCTGGATTATGGTGTGCATGACTTCATCCAGGTACATCAAGCCTTAGACCATTTCTTTTAGTTTCTTATTCTCTCTTTGAATGTGAAAGCAAAAAATAGCATAGAAACACTATGGTAAGGCATTCTGCTCATGTCTTCCATATATGATGGGGATGTAGGACATTGTGTAGAATATAAATTTATTCTAACTAAAAAGGAACACATAATGGTCTACAATCCTACATGCTAACCTATATAAAATTGAATTCACATACTTACACTAGCCAGGCCATATATTTTTATTCTACGTATCTCTTCTAATCTCCATCCCAATAATTTGTCTTTAGAACCAAGATAATCCATCTTAAATTTTTCTAAGTGTTGAAATTTAATCTCTAAAATCAAAAATTTCCCATTATCAACAAATAACATATCATCAATGTATAAGGCAATAACCAAAAAATGATCACCATCAGTTTTATGATAAACACAGTGATCAAATTTAGATCATTCAAACCCAAAACTCAATACATATGTATCAAATTTATATTGCCACATCCTAGGACTCTACTTGAGACCATACAAGTAATTAGTTATCTTGCAAACCAAATTTATTTTACCTTTCACCATGTAGTGCTTTGACTATGTCATATAAATCTCCTCCTCCAAATCACCATGAAGAAAAACATTCTTCACATCCATTTTTTCAATATCTAAATCATAAACTACTACAATAAAAAATAAGAATCTAATGTATGTCATTTTAGAAACAAGAGAAAATATCTCATCATAATCAACACCCTCAACCTGAGAGTAAACTTTTGTAACCAACTACGCTTTATATTTTTCAACACTCCTATCTGAACTTATATTTTTCTTGAACACCTATTTGCATCCAATGAGATTACATACTTTAGGTAATGATATAAGATCCCATTATCATTATTTTTCAAAGATACCATTTATTCTTCCATAGTAACCTTCCAAGAATCTACATCATTTATACCCAAAACTTCTTTTGTATATCTCAGTTCAATAATGTTAGTACTCAAAGTAAATATACATGTCCAATCATCAGAATATTACCTTTTTGGTGGTTGTTTATGCCTTTTATACCTTCAAAAAAGTTGAGGTGGGGTTTCTTATTCATCTACCCCATCTTCAAAATATTCAAATCTAGATGAGCTCTCTTCAACTTCTTATCTCTATCGTGGCCTCGACTCAACTTTCTTAGGCATAGGAGGAAGTTGAATCACATCTTTATTTTCTATTTTTTTTAATACTATATAACATAAGAAGGCTTAGTTTCTAAAAAAATAACACTTATAGAATATATTACCTTCTATTCTACTAGATCTCAAAGCTTGTATCCTTTCACACCACAACTATAATTGATGAAGATACATTTCATAGCCTTATTCTCTTTGTTTGCTTCTCCTTTAGCACATGTGAATATGCCTTACAACCCAAAACTTTAAGATCTATTAATGAAGGCTTATGGATACAACATGCCTCTATAGGCATTTTATCAATAATATTTGATGTAGGATACCTATTTATTAGGTAGCAAGTAGTGGTTACAGCTTCAGCCTAAAACCTTTGTTCCAATCCAACACCACTAAGTATACTTCTAGCCTTCTCCGTCAATGTCCTATTTATTCTTTACATAACTCCATTCTGATAAGGTGAATATGGATTTATCTTATATCTTTGCATACCAAAATATTTACATAATCTATCACACTTATTAGATTAAAATTCACCACCATTGTCAGTTCCTAAATACTTAGTATTCTTTCCAGTTTGCAACTCAACCATTTCTTTAAACTCTTTAAATCAATTAAAAACTTTAGATTTACTCTTTATAAAATAAAAACATGTCCTTTTACAATATTCATAAATAAATGAAGCATAATACATGGATTTTGAAAGTGAAGAACATTAACATGACCAAATACATCATAATGAATAAGATCCAAAATACCACCAGATTGATTAGAACTCCATTAAAAATGAAAGTAGTTTTGTTTACCATAAACATAATGCTCATAAAAATAAAATTCAAGATTGCAATATGTTAAACCTTCAACAAGGTTTTTATTCTTCAAGGCTTTAAGGCCTTTTTCACCAATGTGACCAAGTCTCTGGTGCTATAACATAATGTTCTCTACAATCAATTTTAAATCCATAGAATGAGTACCTTAGGTACCCAAAAACCATGACCATCCAAATAAATAGTGAATACCTCTTTATCTAATGGAGTAGTCTTATATTTAGCCTTCACAAAGTAATATTGCACTCAACTATGCATGCATTAATCTTGTACAATGGTTAGAAAATAATCATCACCCAATTTCACCTTACCTCCATTAAACTCTTCATACATAGAAAACCAATTTCTATTAGAGGTCATATGATAAGATACACCTAAATCAATTAATAATGCATTGTTACCTGCATGGGTTTCTATTTTCACTTATATTTACACCCTTTTAGGAGATGTAAATCTCTCCTCATCCAAGTGGCACAATGGAATCACCTCTAGGCTTATGGGTAGCCTAGGGAATGAGGTAAGTCTCTAGATAGGGCTAGATCCCTTGATGTACCACTTAGGATTAAACCTAAAACTAAAATTAGTGGGATGAAAATGGAAAAATCTAACTAAAAAAAAACTAATATATGGAGGTGATATAACAAATTGATTTATTACTTCCAACCATATGTATGCTACACTTGAAATAAAAAAACTAAACATACACTCTCGAATCCATGTCTTGTTGCACCAATGTTACATTTTGGGGTTATGGATGAATGTGAAAACCTATTATGACTATAGAAGAGGCCTTGAGTGGCATTAAATCATTTAAACTTTGACATTTCCTATGACACATCACATGCCCTGAAAACAGAAGCTACAAATAGGTGAGGGAATATGATAACTTGCTAAGGAATTCATAGTCTTCACTAAGAAAATAAAAAATTAAATCAACACACACTAAGTAATTTAATGGAAGAGGTAACACTTAATAATTTTATTTATTGAAAGTTATACAAATGAGCAGGGCTTCACCATACTTAGGTGGAGCATCCCATGCAATACCAAAATGGCTAGTTCTTATAGAACTTGTGAGAGAAAAAAGAAGAGATAATTACAAGGGTCATAAGGAAACTTTTCAAGATGATAAAATTATTTATCCATGCATGATAATAATGTATGGGTCGAACCATGCAATATCAAGAGATCCAAGTGTCAATCCAAGTCACAAACATCATGAAAAGTAGTAAGGAAACTCCTCAACTAGCTATGAAAAACTACCTTCATGATAGGATTTATTTTAAAATACTATAAATAATGAGGAGTATTCCAAATGATTGGAATGGAATGGAATAATATCATACATCCACTCTAGGAATTGGTTGTATGCTTGGTCTTTTTGAAACCTCTAAAAGTGAACCATCATCATCTGCTATCAAGAAATTTGCCCTTCCATGCACCCTACCCACTTGGAATCCAAAATGACTTATATTTATAATTAAAATATATGAGAGGAAGTTTATGAAAAGTTTCAAGACCATATATTTCCCTATAAGCCTCAGGGAAACCTTAAAATGAGCTCATTTGAAGTTTTTCATCTTCTTCACTAGCTTGTCCAATATGCCAAATTTGAATGTCTGAGTTAAATCACCTATTTAGGGAAATTATAAGTTGTTTCATGGATTTAAATTATTATTGATATTTATAATAAGTCCTAATATTTGATCCAAACTTTTTTCATCTCTTAACTCTTCTTGTAGCCTACACAACACATAAATAGTGAGAAAAACTCTATTTTTGCCCCCATCCGTACATGTCCGTACAAATCATCTTGGTGTGAAGTATATTTATGGAGTCCTATAAAACCTCCAATAATCATTGTGTATAAAATATTTCATCTTATTATCTATCCAAACTCATTTCCTAAAACTGGTCCTTGGTAATGGTTTAGTAGGGTTTTAGGCTATTTTTGGTCTTAAGGTTAGTTCATAAAGTTTGGATGTCCAAAATAAAATAAATAAAAAAATTATTTTTATTGACCCTTATAACATATCCAAATTCCTTGGACTCCCATTCAAAACCTTAGGTGAGATATGTGTAATCAAACTTGCCAATTTGAGCTTGTTTTCACTATTCTGCACAAGTCTAAGTGGTTTTGAGATTAAAAAATGGTTTTATCTTAGTTTAATCTAAAATAAATAAGATTAAAAACCTATGTATTATATTTATTAACATTTTAAAATATATTTAAAATCATTTTAAATTCCAAAAATATGAATTACTTCTTCTTTGCTTATTAGGCCTCACCTTTGCCTAGTAGGATTACCTACACCTTGAGGCTCAAAATGGTTTATTGATTATTATTATTATTGAATAAATAGATCACAAACATATAAATTAACCTTTAAAACATTATTTAATAATATTTAATGTCTTTCTCATGCCAAAACTAAAGTTTACCTTCCATTTGGCCTCTAGGCTTAGTCATGCCTAGAAGCCTATCTGCAACCTTTTGCATTTTGAGTTTACATATTTAGGTTAATCCCATATTTATTGGTATATTATGATTTAATAGTTTTATTTCATCATACCCAAATTTTTAAAAATTTTTCCTTTTCTTTTGGTTACTCTTTTCTACCACATTCCTCAAACCCTACAAGGTTTGCATGAGGGAAAGTACCCCCTATCTGAGACAAAATAGGGGGTAATTCCCATATTATATAAAAAAATATTCCATTAATGAGACTTAAAAACTCAAAAACATTATTTTTACAATTTTTTATCCCTTTTTTTGGTGATTTGATCACTCAAATTCTCCAAATTCACAAGCAAACTGCTAATAAGTAAATTGTGCACAGGTGTCTTCCAATTTGACTATGTTTTGACACTTTAGGAGCCCTTATCTCTAATTTTATCCAATGTTTATAGGTTTAAAATTTAACATGGATATATTAATAATGTTCCTTATATGTTTTATCCATCATCCCATACTCCATTAACCTTTCTTATGCACCTTAGGCTTCAAAATTGAGTCTTTTCTTGCTATGACTGAGACACCATGTTTACTCATGCCTGTAGATGTTGGTGTATGGTTAGACTAAAATTTTAGTGTTTAATATATACTATTATTCCCATAAAACCATATTTAATTTATTTAGGCTCATTTTCTTCATCTGCATGCTTTACCTTAATCAAGAGATTAAAATATTACTCCTTGTCTGCTCAATCAACACAATCACTATGTTGAGGAAAATGAAACCCTATGGGTGTTTATTGAATTGGATTAGGAATTAAAAAAAATGTATTGGAAACTTAATAATGTTTATATAATAATTATATATTTATTTTACCCATTATTTCATCTTGAGTGTCCCTAGGTCACCACTTAGGGACACTTTTCACATCACTATTCACCTACAATCACCTACAACAAGTTGTAGGTGTATATGGTCTATAGTTTAGCTTTGGTCATGATTTTTAGAAGTCATTATTATATATTTAAAACCATATAACATATTATTATGTTTATATTCACCTTGAAAAGGCTAAATTATCTCTAAGATCCCAAGTAAACACAACTTTGCCTCTATACCTAGCTGACTGAGACACCTTCTCTTCTTCCTTTACTTGTAGGTTTTTTTAGATTATTAAAAAATATTAATGATTGTGAAAATAATTTAACATATAATTTAAAAATACATCTCACTTTAATTCACTTTTTAATCATTATTATTGGCTAAACAACTTTAAAGTATATAAAACTAGCTCACTGTCCTACATAGTCACACATAGGACTGTAGGTGTGCATTTAGGAAGGATGAAGTAATATATGGCCTTATTTAAACATAATAAGGTTATAAATAATGAATTATATCCATTAAATATTTATTTTAAACATTTAAACCACCAAATATCTATTTCCCATACTTAAACATACCCCTTTAGGTCACTGCCTGCCTATTATAGGTGTCTATTCGAGCAACTTGTACAGATAGGGTATGTGTTTAAGGGTTAAATCATAGTATAAAAAGTCTATTGATAAAAATAATTCTTAAATTAAAATATTTCACTTCATGAGGTCTATAACATGGAAATTTTTCTCATTTACTCTTTGAAGTGATAAAGCCATTTTTTAAGTCACGCCCTATAGAGTCTATTGCCTAGTTTTAGTGGGTTTAGAGGCATATTTGGACCTTTAAATCCCATCTTTTACTGAAATTTTGGCCTTAATTTTTTTCAAGGTCATATTATATGCTAGGGGAAACAAAAATCACCTAGATATATGCCTTAAATCTTTCATCACCATGCTTTATGATACTCACTAGAAGTCCCTTGACCCCTATTTTGCCCATTCAGGGAAAACATCCCTATATCAGTCGTTGGGCCTTTTGAAAGTGGTTTACAACCATTATTTACCAGTTTTATCCTCAAAAAATCCTAAAATATTCCCTTTATCATGACAATATCCCAAATAAATATTCATATTTTTTTCCACACCTCAAAAGGTACCTCCATGCTCTATTAGCACCACCTATAGGTGTGCATTTGACTGAGTAGGAAGTATAACCTTATAAATCATATGCATAATTTTAGTTTCCAATTTAAATTATATATTTAAAAAATTTCAAAAAACATTCCTCATGATCAATTTTTTTTCTTAGCTTAATCACTTCCTGTTTAATGTGATTGATCTCTATGAGGACCCTGTAGGTGTGCTAACATGACCAAATATGTGAAATTGTCTAACATGACTACTAAAATATATTAATTTGAATAATATGAAAAATTTAGACACTAAAATATGATAACTAAGGATTAATTAAGACTTAAAAACCTTAAACACACTTATGATCATGTTATATAAGTCCTCTATATGGAATTAAAACTTCTGTAAGTGGAAAATTGACTGAAACCATTCATGGTGACACCCTCCTACAAAGTGAGTTATTTGTATTATAAAAAAACTTTAAATATGAAAAAAATAATGTAATTATTATAATATTAATTAATTATTATATTAAAAAAATCTCAACAATTAGATTGTATGGAATCTCCCAAACCAAAGTAAAACCCAAAGGGTGTAAAGATTAGCAGGTAGTTTTGAAAATTCAAATTCAAATAGATGATTCATAAATAAAAATTGATAATTATAAAAATTATTTATATAAAAATGGAGGTCTCTTATTGTATAATATTCCCCCTAGATCATTTTTTTTGAAACTCCCTGTGCTGACCATACCAAGTAAGAACCTACAAGTCACTTCTCTATACCAAGAAGGGTGAAAAAGAGATAGAATATTTTTGGCCTAGAAATGGAACTTTTAGATAATTTCAAGTGTGGATTTAAGATGATATATATGAAATCACATCCCTTGACCCTATCCCATGTGGCACATTTCCCAAAGAGGTCATACAAGTACCATTTGCTTTTTCTTTCACTAGAAAATTACCCTTTCTTCTGCATAGCTTACAAATTTCAATTTTACTAATTACTTAAGACTTAAGTGGACACATGTGACATGATTTCAATATTTTTTAACCTTCACATTTATAAAAAAAACCTATAAAAATCATTAAATGCACTGTTTTGACCCCTCAAATGACCCAAAAATGATATAAGGACATAAAAACTAATTGACCAAAGCTAATATAATATTAGTTGACATCAATTATAGCCTATAAAAAACCTCATGACAATATATTATACCCCCTTATAGACCTAAAAAACAATTTTTTTTACTAGGGGTGCCCCAATTTGACCTAAAACTCAAATTTGGTCAATAAATAGGCATAATATGCCTGCTATACTAACTAGACCAATAGATTTATTAGTTCATTAGACTTATGGAGTCATATAAATATTGAGACAAATTAGGATAAATTTCACCATTTATTATAAAAATTTGATCAAAAAATGACACTAATGGATACCTCAACCACATAAGGTGAAAGACACACACACACACACACACACACACACACACACACACACACACACACACACACACACACACACACACACACACACACACACACACACACACACACACACACATGTGATCTAAGCACTTAGGGGAATTAGGAAATGAAATATTATGCACAAATAGAAACTAAACATACCTCCTTTCCTAAATCAAATGGAAAGTTTCTTGAATCATCCTAATGGTGAGATGAAACATATTACCAAGTATACTTGTCTTTATATTGAATGCTTTGTAGAATAGACCTCTTCCTTGGCACTTTAATTGATCTGATCTCAAGTATATCACCCTTTAATAGGTCTCTAATGAATACATATTCCTATTAAACATGTTCACATACTTCATATTTCTACCTACTCTTCACTTCATGATCAACTTGTATCTCCTTAGTAAGCATGGCTTCAAGAGGATTGATTCCTTACTTATTAGAAGTTTGAGGCTAATAGGAGTTTGTTCCATCCTTTAAGAGATGATATTTTTCTCCCAATTTATTGATAATATGATATCCCATCTCGATTAATTCAAACATGTCATCATCAAATGCATATGATTGTTGAAAGAATAGATTTGAAAGAATGATTTTCCTTTTCATACTTGCTTGTGTACCAATGCTACCTTCTCCATATTTGACCAGTTCATATCCTCCTTGAATATAATTATAACCTTCTCTAATGACTTCAAACAAGTCATCTAAATATTGATTAATAAATTGTCCATGTTCATCTATTGTGTCTTGCAAAATGATGAAATTATCGATGATTATTTCTTCCTGTTTGGAAAAAAGAAGACATCCTTCCTTATCAACCCAAACTAAAATCTCCACATAAAAAGTCACCTCTTCTTCATATTTGATAAAATAATATTCAATGGATATTTCATCTATCTTGGTCTCATAATACTCTCCCAAGATTGCCACTTCTTGAGGGATGGCTTGAAAGTGTTCTTCCTTCTTGATAGCTCATTCCACTTCAAATATGGAGGCAAAAGATTGTGAATTGCCCTTTTTCTCACCAAATGGAGTCCCTATGGTGATTTATTCCTCATAAAAACTCATGAGGTATTATTTATCAGCCATTAATTGAGAATGTTCCTCTTCATTTACTTCTCTCAAGATAGGTTCTTCAACACAAAGAAAACATTCTTCACCATCACCCAAACAAAGAGATTCAACACAAGAGTTTACCTTCTCTTCATCGCTTAAGACCTATTAAAGGATTTCAAATTAAAATTAATTTATTATAATCTAATATATTTTATCAACGGCTAAAATATCTTCAACCTCCTTCATGGTGATGCCAAGACTAGACATCTTGAAATCATGTGATCTAGCCCAATCAGGCTACCAAGGAGGTAGGTTTTCTTCAAGCAAGAATCCCATTTATTTATCAATCAGTTGATATTATTTTTGTTCCCATACCATATTTACATCAAGGTAAAGGGTGATGGAATAAGTACAAGATGAACTAGGTGGTGGAGGTGGCACATAGAACTCTAAATCATATTGAGAATGCAAGGTAGGAGGCTTTTTGGGAAGCTCTTGAGAGACAGGAGATGGGATGTATTTAGTCATATGATCTTCTCTTTGGTCTAAACTTTCCATCACACCTTAACTTAATATATTCATTTTTGTCTCTATCTCCTCTATTTTCTTGGCTAAGTTCTCTTGGAATAGTCTCTCTTGAAGCTCATAGGAATAATCATGAGGATAAGGAGTGTATGAGGGATGCCATAGAAAATGAGAAGCTTCTTGAGGAAGGGTGGGAGGGGTTTGCAAAATATCAACTCCATTTTCCACTTCACACTCTTTTAAAATTATTCCATATTATTTATTTCCACATGAATCTACTATTTTTATCCATCTTAGGATGTTAGGATTATATGTCTTCTCAATTTCACACTCTTGATCAAGACTTTTCTCCTCCTTTCCCCATGACTCCACTATCTTAATCCAACTTAAGAAATTATAATTATGAGTATCCCTTTGATGTGGTGGGGATGAAATATGAGAGGGAAATGAGGTTTTTAACTATAATTTATTTGCTTCTAATATGGACTATTGCATATGCATATTTGCTAGCTCAATTTGCCTGTCAAGATTTTCCTCAAACACAAGATTTCTCTTTTCAACTCTCTCCTCCAATTGATTGGGAAAAGGATGAATTTGATAGACTTGATTTAGATCATGAGTAGGGGTCATGCATGGATGATAGGGAACTTATGAAATTGGGTATGAAGGTTGATATACTTGGTAAGACTACCTCTCATGAATGTTCATCTTCTCTTCCAAATATGCAATCAAACCACTCACATTTAACATATCACTTGTGAGCCTTTGCCAATTGGATCTTTCAATAGGTACCCAATATTCCTTGAATAATTATAATTCATTTATAATTTTATGTATGTAATGATTAGGAATCCCTTAACCAAATCCCCTTAGAGTATCAAGCTCCAACATATACCTTTCATATCCCAAAAGTGCTTGTTTGAAGGTGGAAATGGTCTAATTGGAGAAAAGATTATGTTGAATAGGAATAATACATTGATAAGGATGACTATAATACTATTAAGGATCATGTATGAGATGTATATGATCATAATTAGGTTGATTAAAGTCATATTATGGCTGGTAAGGGTCATGACAAGATTGACCCAAGACTTTTTCATATTGATAGGGAATGACACAAGCTTGAAATGTCTCACCAACATGAGTACACAATAAATCAACACCAAAGTCATCCATAGATCTTCATTTAAATTAAGAAAATTAAAAAAACATGTTACCATAAATATTCAAAGGATAACTTAGGCTACTTGACTGGTTGATATGTCTTCAAGGTCACCAGTGATGCTTGAGAATATGCCTCCAAAGGCTAATTATTGAGAGACAACACCAAAAATGCTTCAATATCTTGGAACAAGAGTCCCACCAAGCATGCCAAAAAATATTTTAACTTGTATTTTCACTCTTTTAGGAGATGTAAACCTCTCCTCATCCAATTTGTACAATGGAATCACCTTTAGGCTTGTGGGCAGCCTAAGGAATGAGGTGAGTCTAGAGATAGGGCTAACTCCCTTGATGTACCACTTAGGATTGAACGTAAAACTAAAATTGGGGGCAGTGAAAAGGGATAAATATAACTAAAAACAAACTAATCTAAGGGATTTGATACACAAAATTTACTGATGACTTATAACTATATGTATGCTACACTTGAAATCAAAACAAACTAAACATACATTCTCTAATCTATGTCTTCTTATATCAATGTTACATTGTGGGGTTATGGATGAATGTGAAAATATAGGAGGAATATAAAATAGGACTTTAGTGCTACTCATGAAAGATACTAGCTCACTCAAACTTTGATATTTCTTAGGACACATCACGTGTCCTACATGATGCTGCATATAGGTGAGAGAATGTGATGACTTCTTAAGGAATCCATAGTCTTCACTAAGTAAATCCAACATTAAAGTATTAAACACTAATTAAAGTCATGTAAGGGGTAATACTTAGTTATTTTATTGGTTAAAAGGTATACAAATGAGTAGGGATTTGCCATACTTAGGTGGAACAACCCATACAATGCCAAAATGGTTAGTTCTTATAGAACTTGTGAGAAAGAGAAGAAGAGAGAAGTCCAAGGGTCACAAAGACAATTTTAAAGCTAAGAAAATAAATTATCCATGAATAAAAATAAGGTATGGGTCAAAACATGCAATATTAGGAGATCTAAGTGTAATTCTAAGTCACAAACATCATGAAAAGTGGCAAGAAAACTCCTCAATTGGCTCAAAAAATGCCTTCATGATTAGATATGTTTGAACATCATATAACTGATGAGGATAAATAATAATTATTTAAATGGAATGGGAGACTCTTATACATTCCTCTCCATGCATTGGTTGCATGCCTTGTCTTCTGGAAGCCTCTGAAAATGAGCCATCATCATTTATTGTCTAGAAAACTGTCCTTCCATTCACCCTACCCACTTGGCCTCAAAATTTATTAAGTCATAAAAATATGTGGGAGGAATTTTATGAAAATTATCTAGACCTTAAATTTATCTATAAGCCTTAGGGACACCTTAAAATGAGATCATTTGAAGTTTTCCATCTTCTTCACTAGCTTGTCCAATATGTTAGATTTGACTGGCCGAGTTGAATCACTTGTTTGGGACACTTAGAATTTTTTTTATTAAATTAAATTAGTATTATAAGTTATCTTAAGTCCTAATATTCAATCTAAACTATGTTTTATCTCTTAAATCTTCTTGTAACTTACATAAAATAGTGGAAAAAAACCCTATATTTTCCTCCATATGTATAAGTCTATACAACTCATCTAGGTGTGAAGTAGCCTAAGTGAGTCCTATACAACCTAAAATCATCATTATGGACAAAATATTTCATATTAGTAGCTATCTAACCTCTTTTCCCAGAACTAGTCCTTGGTAAGGGTTTAATAGGGTTTTAGGCTTATTTTTGGTCTTAAGGTTGATTCATCAAGTTTGGACATCCAAAATTCAAATAAATTTCACAAAAATGGTTTTTAGGGACCCTTATAACATATCCAAGTTATTTGGACTCCCATGCAAAAATTTAGGTGAGATATGAGTAATCAAACTTGCCAATTTAAGTTTATTTTCACCATTCTACATAAGTCTGAGTGGTTTTGATGTCAAAAAATGATTTTTTATTGGTTTCCTATGAAAATATAATATTAAAAACCTATTCATTATCTATATTAACATGTCCAAATAGGTTTCAAATTATGTTCAATGCCAAAAGTATGAATGACTTGCTCTTTGCTTATTAGGCCTCACCTTTGCCTAGTATGATTAGTTGCATCTTGAGGCTTAAAATGGTTTCTTGATGATTATTATTTCATAAATATATCCCACACATATAAATTAACCTTGACAACATGATTTAATGAGATTAAATTTCTTTATCATTCCAAAACTGAAGTTGACCTTCCATTTGGCCTCTAGGCTTAGTCATGCCTACAAGCCTATCTATAACCTTTTGCATTTTTGGATTTATTGTTTAGATACATCCCCTCTTTATTGGTATATCATGATTCCATAGGTTTATTTAATTTAAAAAAACCCTTTTGAAAGGTTTCCTTGGCTTTTGGTTACTCTTTTCTACCATATTCCTCAAACCCTATGAGGTTTGCATGAAGGAAAGTACCCCTTGTCTAAGACAAAATAGGGGGTACTAACCCTATTATATTAAAAAAACATTTCATTTTATTAGACTTAAAAAATCAAATAAAATCTTTTTACAAGTTTTGATTCCTTTTTTTTGTGATTTGATCACTCAAAATCTGTAAATTCATAGGCAGCCTGCTAAAAAGTAGACTATGAACAAACTTCTTCTAATTTGACTATGTTTTGACACTCTAAGAGCCCTTATTTCTAATTTTATCCAATTTTTATAGGTTGAAACATTCACATTTATATATTAATAATTTTCCTTATAAATTGTATCCATCATCCCATACTCCATTAACGTTTCTTATGCACCTTGGGCTTCAAAATTGAGTCTCTTCTTGCTATGACTGAGACACCATGTTTACTCCTGCCTATAGATGTTGGTATCTATTTAGAATTCAAGTTCAATGTTTAATATCTCCTGTTATTACCTTAAAACCATATTTCATTTCTTTATTTTCATTTTCTTCATCTACATGCTTTACCTTCATCAAGAGATTCAAATATTACTCCCTGTCTGCTCAATCAACACAATCACTGTGTTGAGGAAAATGAAACCTTATTGGTGTTTATTGAATTGGATCAAACATTATAAACATGTCTTAGACCCATCCTAATTTTTATATTACAATTTTATACTTATTTTACCCATTATTTCATCTTAAGTGTCCTTAGGTTACCACTTAGGCACACTTTTCACATCACTGTTCACCTACAATCACCTACAACAAGCTATAGGTGTATATGGTCTATATTTTATCTTTGGTCATCGTGTTTATAGGTAATTATTAGATATTTAAAACCATATGACATATTTTTATGTTTTTACTCACCTTGAAAATTTTAAAGCATCACTAAGATCCCAAGTAAACACAACTTTGTTTCCATACATAACTGATTGAGAAACCTTTTCTTCTCCCTCTACCTGTAGGTTGTTTTAACTTATTGAAATATATTCATGATTTTTAAAATACTTTAATATATAATTTACAACTACATCTCACTTTCATTCACTTTGGACTCATTTTTAAAGGCTAAAATAACTTTCAAGCATATAAAACTAGCTCACTATCCTACACAGTCACACATAGGACTGTAGGTGTGCATTTAGGAAGGATGAAGCAATATATGTCCTTCTTGAAACCTCATAAAGTTCTAAATAATTAATTAGATCCATTAAATCTTTATTTTAAAAATTTAAACCACCAAATATCTATTTCCCATACTTAGACATACCCCTTTAGGTCACTACTTGCCTAATGTAGGAGTCTAATTGAGCAACTTATATAGATGGGGTATGTGTTTAGGGGTTAGAGCATAGTATATTAACTCTCTTTATGAAAATAATTATTAAAGTAAACTCTTTTAATTCATGAGGTCTCTAACATGGAAATTTGTCTCATTTACTCGTTGAAGTGCTAAAGCCATTTTGTAACTCAAACCTTGTAGAGTCTATTGCCTAGTTTTAGTGGTTTTAGAGGCATATTTGGGCCTTTATATCCCATCTTTTACTGACCTTTTGGCCTTCATATTTTTCAAGGTCCTATTTTATTCTAGGGGAAACAAAACTCACCTAGATATATGCCTTACATCTTTCATCTCCATGCTTTATGATATTCACCATAAGTCCCTTGACCCCTATTTTGCCCATTCAGGGAAGACATCCCTATATCTATCATTGGGCCTTTTGAAAGTGGTTTAAAACCCTTATTTTCTAATTTTATCCTCAAAAAATCCTACCATATTCCTTTTATCATGTCAAGATCTAAAATAAAGATTCATCTTTTGCTTCCACACTTGAAAAGGTACCTCCATGCTCTGTTAGGATGACCTGTAGGTGTGCATATGACTGAGCAGGTAGTATAACCTTATACATCATCTGCATTATTTTATTTTATAATGTAACTTAGATATTTCATAAGTTTAAAATAAACTTCCTCGCTATCAAATTTTTTTCTTAGCTTAGGCACTTTCCTTTCAATGTGATTGATCTCTATGAGGACCCTACAGGTGTGCCAACATGACCAAATGTGTGAAAATTTCCAACATTACTACAATCTCCTCCTTTGCATCATATGAAAACTTGGGCCATAACCATATTCTAACCAAGGATTAATCAAGACTTAAACACCTTAAACACACTTATGAACATGTTATACAAGTCCTTTGTATGGAATTCAAACTTTTATAAGTGGAAAATTGACTAAAACTATTCATGGTGATACCCTCCTTCAAAGTGAGTTAGTTGGCTTATCAAAACAACTTAAAAGATGAAAAAAATAATGGAAAGTATTAGAGGAGGAATTCAAGATGCTTTAGAAACAATCTCATCAAATGGATTATATAAAATCTCCCAAACTAAAGCAAAACCCAGAGGGTGTACAAATTATCAAAATTATTGCTATTAAAATATAGACCTCTCAATGTAAAATATGTCCCTAAGATAATTTTTCTTGAAACCCCCTGTGTTGACCATACTAAGCAAGAAAATTCAAAGTCACTTCTCTATGCCAAGAATGGTGAAAAAGAGATAAAATTGTTTTGTCATAGAAATGGCACTTTCAAATCATTCCAAACATGGATTTGAGCTGAGGAAGATGAAAGGACATCCCCAAGGAGGTTGTATAAGTGTCATTTTCTTCTTCTTTCACTAGGAAACTACCCTTTCTTCTACATAACTTACAAATTTCAGTTTTACAAATTAATTAAGACTTAAGTGGACACATTTAACATGACATCAACCTTTTTTAACCTTCACATTTCCCAATAAACCAATACAAATCATTACATACACCCTTTTGACCCCTCAAGTGACCCACAAATGATATATGGACATAAAAACTAATTGACCAAAGCTAATATAATATTATTTGACATTAATTAACATATAAAACATCTCATGACAATATATTATACCCCCTTATAGACCTAAGAAACCATGTTTTTTACTAGGGGTGCCCCAATTTGACCTAAAAGTCAAATTTGGTCAACAATTTCTAAGGCTGGAATGAAAGCATCACTACCTTCCTTTTCAGATTTATAATTAGAATCATTCTTCTTCTTTTCCTTCTTTTCTTTTATACAATCCATTTGGAAGTGACCAAGTTTTTCACAATTCTAGCATCTCACCTTGCACTTTCTATGAGATTTAGATCTCCCTTAGGACTTTCTCCCTAAAAATGTTTCAACCTCCATTCTCCCTGATGTGCTTGCCATTTTAAAACTATTTTAACAAATAAATTCAAATATCTCTTGTAGAAGCTCCCACTCAAAACTAGATTAGTTAAAAAAACTAACACCCACAACTAAAACCAAAATTGGCCAAGCTCTGATACCACCTGAAAGTAATATGAGATTGAAAAAATAATTCCTTACATTAACCAAGAGAGGAAAATATGTAAATAATTTGAATACTTGTTACATAATTAAAATAAATACATATAAATTAAAACAACAACATACCATAATAACTGATTTACATGGGGAAAACCCTTATGGGAAAAAATCCACTCCAAATAAGTTCAATGTATTATTAAAATCACCAAGATTACAACACACTTTTAGAGCAAGCCTTCATAAGAGCACCACCAATATACTACACACAGGAGAAGAAATGGTTCCACAGAGCTTTAATGCCTTTGCAAAACTCTCTACATTAAAATCTTATATAAATCTTAACTACTTGCATTATCTTCTCACAAGCTTCATACTTCTTAAAATTACAAAGGAAAACACATCTCATTTTTAGATATTACAAATAAGATTTCATAATGTAGGAAACTTCATGGGCAAGGCAAAAATGTGCCACCCTTTATTGGCATCACCATTTATGAATAGTTCCAAGCTTGTAGTCTTGTGTAAGATTCAAAAGTGGATCCTCCACTTTTTACACATCATATTCCACTCTCGCATACCTCCAAAACTATGCCCCACTTTCACATGTGCCTCCAATCTGGAATAGTAACTTATTCCCTACTATCCCATGTGACTCCACATGCCTCTAAAATATTCTCCATTAAATTTTGACTTCTCCTTCCACTCAATATCATGATGCCAACTAATAGGTGTGCCCCATATCTAATATTGACATTTTATACTTAAAATAAAATCATGTACATCTCAAAGGATAACAACTTTTCTCTTTAGTGGAGTGGTATGATCTTCGAATCACAAGCACTTACATTATGTAGATTCATTTTTGGGCCATGCCAACTCATCACAATAAATATCAACACCTACATCATCACCTACATCTCATGCCACATCACCTACATAGTCATTGTCAGCTCACCACTACCACCTCATCACATGAATAGTGACTATCAATAGTAGCTCATGAATAGTGTCCTGACTTGTCAAGGTTGAGACACCTCATTTCCAAATAATATTATTTTGCACATGCTTTTACTAATATTCAAATCATTTGATCCTTCTTAATTTACTTCTTGAGTGCATGATTTTTCACTTCTAGATTCAACTCTTCACCTTGGAATGCCTTTTTAAATGCCTCCTTTCTCTTCATCACTACACCTACAACATCATAATATTCAACACATTATTGGGATGATAACAAATTAAACTACTCCATATCATCCTTATATTCTTCCATATTCAATCTCTATACATCAAGTAAAGGTTGTTTATACTCTCCTTCATTAATCAAAACTACACATTGTGCAAATAACCTTGCACTCTTCTTGTCCATATGAGAATAATGCATGTCTTGAATCATAAGATTTTCTTCTCCAAAACTTATGTGGGATTCTCCCACATGTGCAACAAAAATTTAATTCTTCATTATTCTTGGTAGAAATAAATTCATCATGTCTATCTTCTTGCTTGCCTTTATTCCAAGTGAGTGACATCATTCATATCTCTTTATCCAAATTATATCTGAACCAAACTATATTGAAAAATTATCAACTTTTCTAGCCACCATTATTTTATTTATCCATATTTCAAGATGTAATTTTGATGTATATCCTTCCCTATCCATTGTTTCCCTATGGAGAAGGTTTTTCTCTTCTTGTCAATCTATTTTAATTAATTTTGTGAGAGTCATCTCTTCCACATCTATATGCTGAAAATTAGCTTCCTCTTGTATATGTTATTGACAACAAAATTTTTCCAACACTTTCCCACTTGCTCTTATCTCCAAGAGGCATAAATACAATCCTATACTGTTGGTATATCCTTACTAACCAATTCTTCAACTACTGCTGCCATATAATTCTCTTGTTCCACTTATTCACTTTGATTTTCATAAAAATGACCATGCTAGACTGAACCACACTTTATCCTTTTCTTTACCATTTAATCCATTTATAGACTTACAAATTGAACAAAATCATTAATTGAATCAAGAGTTTCCACAAATAATTCTTCTAGATATTTATCACACCTAAAGAACATGCTATCCAAGTCTTCTCTACTACTCACTTTATCATCACAACTTTCACTCTCATGATGGACTCCTAAAGTCCCATTCTCAAAAACATCCGTGGTTATCCTCTCCTCATTTTTATTTTTATTTTTTTGCTTCTTCACATGGATAGTCTTAGCCACACTCTCATGTTCATTAACTTTCACATCAACCATCTCTATTTTTTCATTCATGGAAACCTACAACTCCTCATGGTTCCTCTCTTATTTCACCTCTATTTTTTCCCTCATTTAAACCTATAAATATTCATTATCACCTTCTTGACTCACATCTATTGTTTCCTTCATGAAAAAATATAGCTTTCCTTGGTTGTCCTCAACCCTTCTACCCTAAAAAATAGAAAATAAAAATGCATTTTCTTCTTTCACTAAGGAAACTTATAATTTTTAACACTTATGGGATATAAAAATATCCTTCCCATCATCAACTAATGGGTCTCTTTATTTTAGCTCAACAACTATCAAATTTACATCCTCCTTCATGATGACTCTTTCCCCTATAGGTTACTCACTACTCTCTTGCTTGTTGATATTCTAAAAAATTAGATTTGGATTTTTCACATGGAAACCTCACCCTCTTTTTGTCTTTCAAAACAACTTTCTTAGCTACGTAGACATCCTCCTTGATGATACTTCTCAAAGTAGACTTGAATTTCTCACATGGAAACTTCCCTCTTATTTTTCCTTTCATGAAAATATTCTTCTACTTTTCTTCTCTTTTAAGCCTCGACACATGAAGCTTTTTCATCTAATCTTTCTAAAATTTTGGGTGCACAAATGACCTAGAAACTTGGAAACCATATGTTTGCAGCTACTTACCTTCTTATTACCTTTCCATTGTCTCCTCTCTTAGAAATCTCTCTAATACACAATTACAACTCTACACAACTTCTTGCATGTAATATTTACCCTCATGGGGTCCTCAATAAAATTATCTTTAAATTCCATTCCTAACTTTACTACCCATTTCATTAACTTATCTAGGCTCTCCTTACCATATAATAAAAATATATTGCTAGTAGGCTTACCTCTTTCCTTCATCTTAACCTCTATTGATCTCTTTTCTTCACTAAAATATTTTCCTTCACTTTGGAATCTCTCCAAATTTTCCAAATTTTATTTTAGGGATAACAACCCAAACACCAACTCTTATTCATCCTCTTCACTCACATATGTAACATATCTACATTGTGTAAACATATCCAATCTTGTTTGGAATCCCTTCACAATTTATGTCAAGTATTTTAATCCTTGGGCTCTTCCTCCTTTATGTGACATATCTCTTTAACATGAAATATTATATTTGAAAACCTAAAATAGAATTAAAAAAGATCATATAACTGACTTCCACAATGCTTTCAAGACTTATCTCACACCTATAGGAAAATTATCATCATTACTATGCAAGATTATTTTTTCACAACTTGCAGCTCACTCAATAAGCTTCTTTTTCACAACATGCAACTAAATCATACAAGATCCTTACACTCTCAACCTATAATTAAATTACCTATATTTTATACCAAATGGTTAAAATAAGAGGGGGTGAAGTTAAAGACTATCTTTATCTTTGTGATTATTGGTTAAACACTCACTCTCCTTTGGCACACACATAAACACAACTATAAATTGAGACACAAAATACTCTTTCTCATTGATTAAACACCACAAACTTACAATAATTTATGCACACTCATGCTTATCTTTATGGTATTATTAAATTCCATGGATACCACTTATATTCCTATTAAATCCATTAAGAACTTGGTATTCTACCCTTCACACTCCTTAACATTATGCTCCAAAAATTGTTTAACTACTACCGGTTTGTTTTCAATCATCTAAAAATTAGATAAATGCCCACTACCTATACTTGCTCATTTTTTACCTTAAAAATTAATATTTTCTTCCACCACTTCTTCTCTCCCTAACTCTTTGAATTCTCTCTTTTCCCAACTGAAGAAATGTCCCCTCTTTACAAAAACACCTTGGGTTATAAAATTTGTGCCACATGGACATTCATATAAATATTCTTTATGGCATAACATACATGCCACGTGGAAATTCATAAAAAATTACAAGAATAAATGTGTGTAGTAATGTAGTGATAAATAAATGTCTAAAAGCTCATGTAAACATCATCAACTAAGTTGGTCATTATGTAACCATGCCAAAACAACAAACACATGTAAGAAATCACACAAACACACAAGCACTATGTTTTTTATAGGTAAGATTTCATGAACCATTAAATGAACTTGGATCACTTGTTATACTAAACTGATGAAATTATGGTTAAGGGATTTAATTAAAAGTTACCTTAGACCATGCAACTATAATAAACACACCCAAACACATAATATTTAGTGTGAAAAATAATTTTTTTAATTATCTATGAATGGAAAATTATAATATACACACTCATAGCTAAAGCTACAGGGTTAACTCAAAATCAATATGACTATAAAATTTCAATACATAAAAAATTAAATATTATATTGAATTACTTATACACTCAAGACTTCTGTTCTCTAGCTCTTTGGCTTAAGGTTCAATGGAATATTTAACATAGTTTGCGTAGCATCTAGACTACTCTATTATCTTTTGAATCTATGTTTTCTTGTATAATTTTCAAGTTTATATATTATTCCCCTATTCTATATTATTACCTATCCAACATCTACCATTAATGTTGATAACATTCTTGCTACTATTTTTAAATTTAAATATGTGGTTTAGGTAGGTTGATGTTTGGTAGTGTCTTATAGAGTATGAATCCAAAGTGAGTTAGAACATGCATTAGTCAAATAAAACCCAACTAAGCATAAATAACATCATGGTATTTTTCAAATGAAAAATAAGAGCTATTGAAAGAAGGAATACAATATCAAACCTTCCTAAGAGTATCCCTCCTCCAAGTGTGGCTCAAAAACATGATTTTCCCTTGATTTGGTGCTCTAAGTCTTTATCAATGATAATTGGATTACTCCTCTATCATATCTCAATACACCAATGAATTAGGATAATGAAGTTGATCAATGTGTGTTAATGGTTGAAGCTATTCTATTGAAAATTCATCATAATAACATTACACAAAAATAGCTAGTGAAGATAATTTTGCATAATAATTTTACATAAAAAGAGCTTGAAAGGATGAGTGAGGACCCTTGTATTTATATATTTTCAAAAATTATCAAAATCAACCATGACCATCCATCTTGTGATCAAGATGTGTGGCCTTAATCAATTCAATTTTGGAGGGTCAATCCATAAATATCCCCATTAATATTTAGAATAATGGGGTATTAATAAGGCATGGGAGGGCTTAAACTAGATATTTGTTCCATTTATGGCTTATGGATGCCACCCCACTAATGATGTCATTAGATGATGTAGATATTAGAAATGAATTTACGTTTAATAAATCTTCAATATATTCCATGTATTTTTCACTTAAGCTATTAATTTGGTTTAATTTGCTTAAAGTTAATTAATTTTATGTAATTCTTTGGAAATTGATTGCATATTTAATCAAACTGGTTGAAATTTCAAGTTATTGAGTTATAATTTAACTGGAATATAATTAGAACAAGGTGTTAGTTTCATATGGAGTAATTTCCCATTTAGATCATTATGGATACGAAATAACACATACACATGTCATGTGCTTTTGAATTAGAAGAATTTAGTGGTCTAGAGCATCAAATTGTTTTTTCATCATTTTGACTCAAAATGATTTGAGAAAAGTTAATAATCACATAAAATGTATTTCCCCATTTAAGGATACATTTGCCTAAATCAAAACTTGTACATAAAAATCTCAAACCATTTAGCACATTTTAGTGATTTTAGCTAAAATTGTGCATTGTCACATAATTTCAAGTAAGATTGACAATTTTAAAAAAATGGTGATAGGAATTAGATGTATACATTTTTCCCCTATTTGAGGTGGTGTAACGAGACATTTGATCGAATTAACATATTTTCAATGAAAATATTTGTCAAGAATAAGTTGTAAGGAAATGACCCATGATACCCCTTTGAGAGGACATAGGAGGATGAAAGAGGGATGAACTCTTGAAAAGAGAGAAATAGTGAAATAACCCATGGATGAGATAATATTCATATTGAGATAATGCTTGTACACATTGATTCATGATGATCAAAAATAAAATAGAATATAATCTACTCTAAGGTGGGGGGAAGTGGGAATAATGCAATCCCAAAATATAAATGACACACTTTGACACATCCACAAGTGGGTGAAAGCTACACACTTAGGGAATGATCGATCCTAAGATAAATTGCATACTTTAAAATTTATAAAATGAGGGTAAAAGATACAGAGCTTGGAATTAGAAGAAACATGAGAGTATTGATCTAGAGAAAATAAATAATAATGTGCCATATTAGAGCATATTCGATTGGTAAAAATTTGAGTTTTCATTAGTAGGGCTGATTTTGATCATTGATAATTAATTGTGCTTCGATAGGGCTGATTTGATCATTGATTGATAAAAATATGGTGCCCTCATAGGGATAATTGGCAAGCATAGCTCAAGGATATAATAAAATGCATAGATTAAATTTGAGTAGACACAAACACATATGTGAGGGTCTAATGACTAAAAAATCAACAAAAAACTAGGCATACGAGGATGCACAAAGTGATGAAAGAGATGAATAGAAGAATAAGGGTGGCTAAGCTAACCTGAGATATGCCATATATCCAAGAACTACTTACATAGTCCAAATTTACTTTAAGCTAATGTAGTTCACCTAAAAGTGAGAGAAAATGGAATGATGAATGAATAATATAAGAAAAATGGACCACTATTTAATTAGACTCATAGTGTATGCTAAGAGATGCACATCTTTCATAGAGTCTTATGTTAGGTATGGTGCATTGAGAGATTATCTTCAGATCATCATTAAATTTTGGACTTGGAATCAAAATCACTTGGTGCTTACTTTAGTAAAAGTGAAATTATGCATTATAAGTATGAGTAAACTCATAATAACATTGTATTTCTATTGTGATGAACTAGTTCAAATTAAATATTTATAATTAAGGATAAAGATAAAATTTACCAATACTAGAGCTACAATGATTTAAATTTAAATAAAAACAATACATAAATGTGACCTAACTTAAAATCTAGATATGAACAATCAAGATTTAAGTAGGAACAAGATTGTATAAAAATAAAGCAAGAACAACTTAATAGATAACAAGAAAACAAGATATGAATAATCAAGATCCATGTGGCTTGGCAAGATTTAATTTTAAAACATAACAAAAGAAAATGATAAATAAATCAGGCCTAACTAAAAACTAGACTAAATAGTGAGTAGAGAATGCATATGAACTCAATAGAACAAAAAAACATAATACAAGACAAAATAATAACATAAACGACTAAAATGCCAAGAATAAACAACAGAATTAATTGAACAAACTATGAATACAATAAATGGAGAGACAAGAAATAACAACAAAAAGACAGTAAAATAAAATAAACACACATAAACAAGAGTTAGTCACAATGTTACTGTAAGCAAATAAAAAGTTGAACTATTCGTACAAGTGTAAGAGAGGTTTTACTCTGTGATAGGGTGACCCTGAATATAAAAAATAACAAGACTAGAAAAATAGAATAATAAAGATAAATTTTTCCCCAAGTGATAGGGAAACAACAACACAAAACAAAATGGGGGAAAAATAATAAAAGGAAGGGGTGGATGAGATGACTCTAGATGTATAAGACAAGTGGAAGTTTTCTACATAGTTTCATAGATGCAAAATCCAATATAAACTTCAAGTCAAATGTAGTTCTCCTAGGAAATGGGATAGAATAAAAATGATGATAAAAAAAACATGATTGATGTTGTAAAGGAAATAAGGAAATGGGCTCACAAAATAGTAAGACAGTTTAAATGATTATTTTCAAAACATCAAGAGTGTGAGATTAGAATTAAAAAAATGCAATAAAATGTTTTTGTTCTTTTTGTCAATTAGTTTCTAATGTTTTTGTGTTTTTGGGATAAGTAATAGAAATGAACTACTCATAAAAGGCCCAGGGAACTTCCTAACTAAGGAGATGCACGTCCATAGGTAAGATTTTAAATAATAGATACACTAGTTACAATGGTGATCATTAATATAAACAATGACATATAGAACCAACTAATCAAGGAGATCCATGTCCAATAGTATACGTTCCAATAATAGCTAAATATAGTTACAATGGCCCAATCTCATAAATTGGTGAGAGCATGATCCTGTTAAGGTAACAATGCCTACAAATATAAAAATAATAATAAAATAATAGAATGCAATGCTAGATAAATCTATAAAACCATTTAGCAATAAAAAACCATGTGCTAATTTATCTATGTTCACTTGTCTATAAGAGGAAGCTACATAAGATTGTTCAAGCTAAACTACTTTTTAAAAATGGCTTGTTGAATGTGTCAAACGTAAAATTTCTCACAAAATGGTGAGAGAGTATAGAAAAGGGGGGCTGAATTGGCCTCAACATGAATCAAGAATGACCTACATAATCCCATTAAGATCCCAATTCATATTAGTTATGCAAACACAAAAGGTGGTGGAAAATTGACCAAGTCACAACAAGTTTGTGAAAGGCAAATGATAATAGTAATGATAAGGTGAATGTGGTAATGCATGATAAAAGGCATTGTTCCTAATTTTATAATAGGTAATTATAATTAGGAAACAATATCATAAGATAGTGATACTAATTTTCCCATAAGAAATTATACTTAATAACACAAGGTGGAATACTGATTTGCCCATAGGTGGTTGTAATCAGTAACACAAAGTAGAACACTAATTTGACCATAGGCAGTTATAATCAGTGGCACTAATCAAAGGTAAATGAAAGATAACTTGCTAGCTCCATTGTCACACTACTTTTATAAACTATCATTTAAATACAAAATTCTAAAACTATTAAAATTAGATTAAGATCCCCTCGTGAAAGGTACATGAAGAACCAAAGGAACCAATATCATGATAAGAAAGACAAAGTTTCCCTTTAGTGATATGGAAATAATAAGACAAAATAAAATGGGGGAAAAAATAAAAGGAAGGGGTGGTCAAGTTGACTCCAAATATATGAGACAAGTGGATGTTGCCTACATAATTCCATGGATGCAACATCCAACATAAACTTTATCCCAAATTTAGTTCTCTCAAGAAATAGGATAAAATAAAAATGATGATAAGAAAACATGATTGATGTTATAGAGGAGATAAGGAAATGGGCTTGTAAAATGGCAAAAACATGGGATCAAAATAAACAAAAGTGAAAGACAATGCTTTTGTTCTTTTTATCGATTAGTTTCTAATGTTTTTGTGATAAGCAAAAAATTTAACTATTCACAAAAGGCCCATGGAATTACTTAATTGGGGAGATGTACTTCCATAGGTGAGAGTTAAAACAATAGCTAAATCAGCTACAATGGTGCTCATAAATATAAATAATGGCACAAGGAACCAACTAATCAAGGAGATGCACATTTAAGATTATAAGTTCCAATAATAGATAAAATTAGCTACACCAGCCCAAGGTCATAAAATTATGAGAGCGTGATCCTACTAAGGCAACAATGCCTACCAAAAAACAAAAAAATAATAAAATAATAGATTTTAGTGATAGATAAATTTGAAGAACCATTCAAAAAGCCAAAACTATGTGGTGATTTATTTTTGTTCACTTATCCATAAGAGGAAGCTACATAGCACTGATCAAGCTGAACTACTTTGTAGAACTACCATATTCAGTGTGTCAAACTTAAAATTTTTCTCAAAATGGTGAGAGCATGGGATTAGGTTGTTCATAAAATAGAAAGAACATATGTAAAAGGGGGACTGAGATGGCCTCAATGTGAATCGAGTATGGCCTACATAATCCCATTAAGACCTTAAGTCATAGTAGTTCCACCAACACAAAAGGTAGCGAAAATTTGACCAAGTCACAATAAGTTTGTAAATAAAGGATAATGGTAAGGAAAATAATAATAGTAATGGCAACGTTAATGCAGATGTATTAAGTAAATATGGAAAAGTAAATAAGCTAAGAAATCAAATGAAAATTTAATCTAAACTAACTCAACCTATGATAGAGCTACAAATGAAAGAAACAAAATTAAATTATACCTTAACAATAAAATAAAGATTCTTCCATTGTGATGTGAATTTGATTTTCTCTCTTTGGATTGTGGTTTCTCACTCTTCCAACACAAGGACAAATGGGAAGCATCATGGTATGCAATCTCTTATAATCTCAACATGATAAAATTGTAATGAAGAAGCTTGGAGATATAATAACATAATAACTTTGGGATGAAGAAGCTTGAAGATCTAATAGAAGAATAACTTTGGGATGAATAAGATTGGAGATATAATAGCATAATTAACTTTGGGATGAAGAAGCTTCATTAAATTGGAGGAAGAACCTATAATTTATAGAATTTGGAAATGAATGTGAACCATCCATCTTGAGATAAAGATCAAGGGATGAGAATAAAAAGTAATTTTTAATTCATAATGGGAATATTGAATTAAAAAATAGATTGGAGAACATGTGAGACTCACAAATGAATATAAAATTAATTTGGGAGGAAAATATGATATAAAATTAGTAATTGGATGTGAGGTAGATTATTAAATTGGAGAAAATCAGATCATGGAAGATAATGGGAATAAAGGTGGATTATTAAATTGGATCATGAAGAACAATGGGAATAAAGGTGGATTATTAAATTGAATCATGGAGGATAATGGGAATAAAAGGTGGATTATTAAATAATAATGGTGGGGGAAGGTGGAACCTTCGGGCATGTGAGGATAATTTTGATTTTTTTAAATTTATGAAAATTATGAATTTCTAAAATCCATGGAATTTTTAATTAGAAAAATATTAGTTAATTAACTTTGGAATAATTTAGGGATAATAAAGTAGTGAATAGTGAATAGTGATTATGAATAATGAATAGTGATTAGGGAAAATTAAGGATAATTAAAAAAGATTATAGATGATTAGTTATTTACTGTAAAGAAGGTTAAAATCAACACAGTGTGTGATTTTAAGTGTCTACATGCATTTTTATTTGGTTGTGTTTAGAATTGGTTGTTGGTGGATTATGTTTGGAATTGGTGTTACCTAAGTGGGGTTTGAATTTGTTTGACATTGATCACATCATCATCAACAATATTCTTATTCTTGGAAAAAAAATTGGTTTTTCAATTTGTTTTGAGGGATTGTTCTTGGGTTTAAATATCTTGATAATACCTTTATTGATTAAAGTGTATTTAATCTATACCCCCTTTTAAATAATTTTTTCAAATGACCTTGGAAAAAGGAGTAACAAGTGATCTCCCAAATCTGAGTTAAGATTGTTCAAAAATATATCAATAAGTTCAATTTTAGGAAAGGACCATGAAAAATGGCTTGTCAATGCCTGTCATCTTTGCAAGAAGGAGGCAAAGGTTTCACCATTACGTTGTTTGGTGATATGTAAATCCAAGGTGTTTAAGTCCTTTTATATAGTATAGGAAAAGTGACAAACAAATTTCTCAAATATATATCAAAAGTAAAGATAGATACTTTGAGAAGGCATAAAAACCATTTAATGGATTTACCCTAAGACTTCATGGAAATAGTCATAAAATGTACTCGTTACTATAAGAAACATCTTCATATGCATGATACAATTCTTTAAGTTGCTCCTTAGGATCACCCTTGTCTTTGTATTTTTCAAATTTTGAAACTTTAAAATAGTTAGGGAAAGGTGTTGTCATGGTAGTTAAATCTTATGGGTAAGAACAAATTTCCTCAAACTTTAACTATTTGTGCTAAGAAAAGGTACCATCCTCTAAGCATTGAATTTTATCTTTCATGTTTCAAAACTCATGGATAAATTGTAGTGGTAATTGATTCATTTGGCTTGAAGAGTTTAATAGGTTTTGGCCTATGAATGGGTTTGTTTTGGCATAGGTTTGTGAAAATTGGTGAAGTGGTAGATTATGATTGAAAGGATTAGGAGGTGGGTTGGAAAAGTTAGCATGTTATGGATGTGTAAAGTTATCTGATTGGTTAGATTATTGTAAATGTTAAAGTGTGTTGGGTTTGGATTGCTGTTAAAAAAAATTGGGTTAGGATTAGTGTTAAAATTAAAATGTTGATTTTTTTGGTGAGAATTAAAGTTAGGGTTTTTTTTATTAAATCTTGGGTTGGATTGGTTTGGTCTGGTTGGGTTAATGTTGGTGTTAAAGTTGAGGTTAGTTAGGTGAACTTGGTCTAGGTTTTGATTTGGATGTGAACTAATCATGTGATTAGAATGGATGCTAATTTTAAATGGTTGGTTAGGATGTGGATTATTGTTGAATAGATTGGTGTTAAGTGATGTTTGGTTTATATTAAATCCTACAAGAGAATGGGAAAACTAATTTTGTAAACTTCTTAAATTATCATTTGGATTTGGATTGGTGGGCATACTTAAAGTAATACCCAAGCTTGGATTTGATAAAGGTTGGTTGATTTGTGAGATAGAATAATTATGCAAGCTCATATCATGATTGGGATAGATGATGTTGTTGATTGGTGAGCCATAAAGACTAGGATTTGGATTGATTTGTGAGCTTGAATGAATATTCAAACTTAGATTGCATTGATTTTAGGTAGGTAAACTTGAGTAAGTATTCAAATTTAGATTTGACTGATCAATGGGAGAGGTTTAATGCACATTCAAACTCAAATTTAAATTTATTGGATGGTTGATTTGATGTTGATTCAAATATCTATTTGAATCAAAATTGATTGGATTGAACCCCAGGTTAAGACTAGGATTGTTTGGATTTGGTTTTATGATCAAATTGATCAAGGTATTGTTTAATAAATCCACTTATCTAGTGACAGGCGATGTTACTTATAAGAAAGGCTTTGGTTTTATGATCAAAATTGATTGGATTGAACCCTAGATTAAGACTAGGATTGTTTGGATTTGGTTTTATGATCAAATTGATCAAGGGATTGTTCAATTAAGCCACGTATCTAGTGATATGTGATATTACTTATAAGAAAGGCTTTGACTCAAAAAAAAGGATCTAAAAAAATGACTTGACACTATGTTATAACACAAAGCATCTAAAAAATTGATTGACAATGAAAAGATTTTGATTTTGAGAGTAAGGTTATTGGTGGATTTTTTTAATGAATCAAAATCACTTTGTTTTTCATTCAAGGTTTATTCAACACATGGTAAATCACAAGGAAATAAACAGATGAGTTATTACTTTAAAAAATCAAGAAATTACACATAAGAGGTGAAAAACTATGATAAGGGTCATGAACAATGTTTGGGCCTTCCAATGTCACTTACACATTCATTATCTCATTTGTGGCCTAATATTTCAAGGAATTAAGCATAGAGGATCCCGCCATTCCCGTGGCCCACCAAGACTAATTTTGAGGGCGTGTGGAAGGTAACTACTCAATGTTAACCACTAATCAATGCACCAAAGTTGAATGATAAAAGAGGATTTCTTAGGCTTCAAGTTTAAACAAGATTATCTAAGGGGAGTCCATTGAGATATACCTTGTGGTACATTGATGCCCACAACCATGGAAGAAATAGATAAATTAGGCACACACTATTGGGTCTTATTCCAAAGTTCTCAACACAATCATAGGGGTTTCACTGTGTTGAAAATTGGTGATATCATATTTTGAGACAACTATTTAAACTCTAAGTATTGGAGTATGAAATACCCTCATATCATGTTGTGTATAAAACACACAACTATTTACATAATTAAAATAGTTAGATCTCAATTTATATACCCCATCGGTATATAGGGTTTGGTCTACTACATGATGGTTAAATTCAAAATCAATAGAGCCCCTATAAAAAGAAATAAAAATTAAGTTTTTATTTCTAATTTCTAAGTATTTTTACCAATGTGATGCCAAGGAAAGTGCATACACAAACACCACTTGGATAACACAAAAATTATGGAATTATTTTTGATTCCTGAGTAACAATACTAATGTGATGCCAAGGAAAGAGCATACACAATTCCACAATTACAAACACAATGATTAAAAATAAATAATTAACTCCAAACTAAAAAAAACACATGCAAACACCACTTGGGTAACACAAAAAATTATGGAATTATTTTGTATTCTTGAGTATCATCACCAATGTGATGCCAAGGGAAGAGCATACACAATTCCATAATTACAAACATAATACTTCAAAATAAATAATTAAATCCAAACCAATGTGATGCAATTACTAAAAATTTAAAAAATTAAATTGAAAGCATTAATAGCAAAAGAAAAGAAATTTATTTTTGTTTATCCCTTTTATAGAGTATCTTTGACAAGCGTTCTACAAATAATTTGTTAAAGAGTTTTTTTTTTTAAAAGTAAACCTACAACAAAGTTAGAACAAACCAAAAAAATAAGAGAAAACAACAAAAATCAATTGAAAAATAATTCTATATGTAACTATGATAAATATGAGATTATAAAGATGATGGAAAGTCCCACCAGGTGTGCCAAAATGTATTAAAGAAATATAGAAAGACAAATAAAGTAATAAATAAAATGAAATCTTATTCTAAACTAACTCAACCAATGAAAGAGCTAGAAATGAAACAAAATGAAATCATACCTTAGCATAAAATGAATCTTCCTCCATTGTGATTTGAATTTGATTTACTCCCATTTGCCCTTGTGTTGGAAGAGTCAACAACCACAATCTAAAGAGAGAATATTAAATTCACATCACAATGAAGCAAGCTTCATTTTATGATAAGGTATAATTTCTTTTTTTTTCTTTCCTTTGTAGATATTTCATAGCTTTAGTGAGTTTATAATGATATTTCATTTGATTTCTTAGCTTATTTGTTTTTTTAGATTTCCTTAATACAATGACAATGCATGATAAAAGGTGGTGTTCCTAGTTTTCCCATAGATGGTTATAATTAGGAAACAACATCATAAGCTAGTGATAATAATTTCCCCATATATGGTTATAATTAATAATACAAGGTGGAATATTGATTTTCTCATAGGAGGTTATAATTAGTAACATAAAGTAGAACATTGATTTTCCCATAGATAATTATAATCAATGGCACTAGTCAAAGGTAAATGAGAGATAACTTACCAGATCCACTGTGACACTACTTTCATAAACTATGACTTAAACATGGTCTTCTAAAACTATTGAAACTAGATTGGGATTTCCTCATGGAAGGTGTAAGAAGAACTGAAGGAACTAAGATCAAAAGGAGTTGGGTAGGATGACTAAAAATAGGTTTTGGTCAATAGTAAAGGCATGGTATGATAAAAATGGTATAAGACATAGTATAAATAAAATGATAGGATGATAATTGGTTATAATGACAATAGGCTTTCCCACAAATGATTATTTCTCATAAAACGGTGAGAGTGTGGGCTTAGTTCATTCATAAAATGGTAAGAGCATTCAAACTTAAAAATTACTCATAAAAAAATAAGAGCATGGCTAATATAATTGAGCTAACATTAATAGAAATTGAGTCCTGTCTACATAGTCCTGAAGAACCTTGAGTCAATGTATTTAAAATGGCATGGTAAATAGGACCCAATGGTAAATGATTTTACTACTCCTGATGACATGGAGATGCATATCCTAGTCAACATATAAGATAACCAGAATAATCAATCATAAATTTTTTTAGCTCATACCCTTTTACAATAGTTGATCTATTAAGAAGTTGTTATAGATTTGGACTCCAATGATGTTGTGATATTCATTAGCAATTAATTTTATTTACTTTAAACACTGAGATAAGAGATATTTGTATCCTCTATAAAGGAAAGTACATCTAGGCATGGTAAATTATGTTAGGAATAGGATGAATGGTATAAATTAACACTATAAAGGTGGATGATAATGGAATGGATAATGGTTAGGTAATAAATGATGATTGGGTTTTTCAAGCACACATAATGTTGTTGATTCTAGATTTGACATAATTTGGGTTGTGATAGGGCTAAAGACTTCTACACATGATCTTGAAAGGACCATCATATTTTTTTATTGTTTGGGTTTGAGAGTAGCTACAATCTGATTATGATGTAGATTGGAATATGTATTGATTTTATCTTGAATATTTTCTCCATCAAATAGTGAAGAACTATTGTGTTAAGTTATTGGTGACTTGATGAGGTTTTCACCAATAAATTTGTATTGATTCTCTCATAGCACCTTCAAGAAGGTTTCACTAAGGAACATTAACTTTTGATTTTGATTTTCTCCTAATGCCTAAAACAAGGTTTTGCTAGAAGATGCTAATATTGAACTTTGATTATACCCTAGTTCCTCCAAAAAGGATTCACTAAGATATTATTCCTTTTTTGCATAAATGTTGTCTTAGTCCCCCTAATATTCTTTAACTGATATGTCACCATGGATGTAGTTCAACAAAATGTGATTTTTTTGGTCCTAATTGACACTTGTGGGAGGAGAAATGTTAATTAATGTCTATGTTGGGTGGTGATAATGGAATGATGAAAGGAATCACAATCCTCATAGAATATACTAGGATAACTTATGTCGATGCTAAAATAATCATCCTCAAAAATTGTAGAAGGATCATAAACATATTTAAATTGATCTATAAGGCAAGTATAACCAATGTTGTAATAACCATGACTATATTCTGATTGTGAAGTTGAGTCCGAGTCAAAGGATATTGAATCCAATATTTAGACTAATAGTGATTCTAATTTTGATGCTAAATCTAATGTCAGCTCAATAATAGAACCTAACTTTAATGTTGATTATTCATTTGGTATGGATGTTTCTATAATAATATTTTGTTGAACATTTGGTATTAGATAAGTAATGGCCTATGATGGAATAATGGGTTCTATAAAAAAAATTCATCTAGGAAGGGTTCAACATAGAATATCTCATCTAGGTAAAGCCCCTCAAAGAGATGGAACCACTCAAGGGATGAATCCATAGAGACTAGCTTGTCAAAATGAGATTCTTTAATGAGTGGGAAAAGGTCAAGAGATAACTCTATATAGATTGGCTTGTCAAAGGGATGGGTCTCTTTAAAAATAGGACAATGGTCAAGATAATTATTTACCCAAGGGTGCTTATAATCATTAAGAAGTGACTTAACAAAGATTGGCTCATCAAGGTGAGACTCCTTGACAAAAAGTATAGTACCAATAGGTGATTCATCATAGGTTAATTCATCACAAATGGGTGGTTCAATAATAACATCATGGCCTTCATTTAGAATTTTTTGCAAAATATCAACTTTGAACACATTTGTTCTTCAAAATATGGTTTTTGAAGAAGAAATGGTTGGTTTTGTTATGGCACGAAGACTGGCATAGATCTTCTAAGGTGGAGAATAGTTGGCACTAGATGAAAAATGGTCTATGGTTCAATAATGGGCTCTCCAAAAATTATACTATCAAATAAGGGATCAACAAAGACTAGCTCATCAAATGGATGTTCATTGACAATAGGTTCAACAAATACTATAGATGGGCCTAGAATAGTAATGATTGTCCATTGAAAAATTTGGTTAATATCACAAGCTAAAGAAGGGCCTAGAATAGTGACCATTGGGTGTTACAAAGTTTGGTTACTCATGCAGGTCAAAGTAGGAGAACCTAAAATGGTAACCTTTGAGCATTATGGAGCATGGTTTCTCACACAAGCTTAAGGAGGGTAACCTGGAATGGTAACCTTTAAGCATTGTAGAGCTTGGTTGCTCATTCAATCCAAAATAAGATAACCTAAAATGGTAACCTTCAAGCATTATGGAGTTTGGTGGCTTGTGAAATTTGAAGGAATAGAATGGGGTTGGCATATAAAAATTGACCTGGATTGGTTTGGTAATTACACATTAGGTTCAAAGAGAGTAACATCCTCAAACATGATTAAGTGCTCATGTTTATCATAAAAATGTTATTCCTTGTAAATAGGGCCATAAGAGACCCCATTTTGAGTATACCTTTGTGTCATACTTGGAAGGTTGTTTTCCTCATTTGCTAAGATGTGAAATGTGTTTTTTCAAATGTTAAAAGGTGTGCTTTTATTTATTCAAACAAGTGACAAGGTAAGATGAGACTATAATAAAATAAGTGGCATAGTACCACATAACTATAATAAATGGTCATGAATTTACTCAACTTTAGTGGGTTGAAATCATCAAATTATAATATGGTATGATAACTTTAGAACCTAAAGTTAAAGCTAGTATAACAAACTTAGGTCAAAGATACATAAATACCATAAAAGCTAGATACAACTACAATGAGTTGTGATTAGAAATTTAGAAGAGGATCTTTCTGATTAGAAAGATAACAATGCAAACCAAGAAGCTCAAAATGTGAAAACACATAAGAAATACTAATTATAAATCTAAAACCAAATGGGTAGCATAATACTGCCACATGGTAATAGGAAGTATAATGGTTCTAAGACTTAGAGAATGAGTGAATGCAAGATAACCTAAGTCCATAATGATAAAAATGATGATAAGTCTATATAATGGCCTTTAACCCAAATAGGAAATCATACCCAAGTTAACTCAAACCAAGTGCAAATGGAAAACTAATTAACACATTGGCTTAGAACTTATAAAGGTTAGATTCTAAATTTGAATTAAAAATGAATGAATTTGATATTTTTTCAAAGTGACAAATGGTTTAGACTCAAATTATAAGCATAATAATTTTGCTTAGATAACACAAACACAATGTTCTAATTGATGATTTGAAAAAAGAAAAAAGAGGTTTTGAGTTGGTCAGTGTAACACCTCCTTGTTCAAATAAAATGGTGGATAATAAAACTATTTGGTTATGATGTGTTTTTGGTTTTAAAACAAGTTATAGACTCGATAAAACCAAGCAAGTGAAGGATAAAATGACAAAATACAACTAAATATAACATCTAAAGTCATAAAACTAATAAGGTTACATGGTACTGTCAAATTCCATCTATATACATGATCTTTAGATTATTTTAAGTGGTAATCCAAAAATAAAAGTGCATGAATAAGTAGGTTTCTACACCCCCTTATCTCAAGATATTATATGGTGACATAGAATTTTTGGCTACTCACCTTGCATCAACACTATGTTCATGGTTCTAAGTGTGGATAACACTATATATGCCTCATATAAATTAGATTTGCATAAATTATCTTGTTATGAAAAGGTCTTATCCTTTTCACAAACACTACATTCATCACTTTCTCAGTATAGTGTGATGTTCATATTTCCCCTACAGTCCAACTTAGAATACCACTAATAGAGTTTGCTTACTGCTCAAACAAATATCCCAATAGGTCACCCTCAATTTATATACTCCACCATGGAGTTGGTTTGAAATGATATCAAGAGATGAATTCTAGGGCCAACACTTCCCTAGAGGACTTGTGAGGAGGTGATGAAATCCCGCTCATAAAATAAGTTTCATAAAACTAAAAGACAAAGTGAAAAGACTTTAAGGTCATGTTTAGATCACCCAAATTATAAAAAATTTAGGAGAGCCTTAATGATATTATTTTCATGCCTTTATAAAAGTCATAAATGCAAATAAAGAGTGATTTTGGTCACCCAAGTTCCCTAAAAGGGATGGGGGGAGAGCATACATGCATCAATCATTTTGCAAAAAAAACAATTTTAAAATATCTATCATAAAACATAACACTCTTAAGAGTTTTTAATATAAGTGAGTGTTTATTAAATGTGGCCCCTTGGCCTTTGTTGAAAATTTGTAAAAACTTTCACAAACAACTAAACATAAAATATCTAAATTACTTTTTAGCACCAAATGAAGTATTCAAGACTTAACCACCTTCAAATATATGTCTTTTTCTAGCTTGTGACCTGCAATTTTTAGAGGGTTTATGTCTTCCTTGATTCCAAAATATGAATGAGAAAACAAGATTTTAAAACTTGCTCTCGAGTCTCTATTTTATTGTTATAGAGATTTATGTTAATTCATGAAGGAACCAATGATAGCTATAAGAAATTAATGATAGTTAGTTTAAGCAAGGTTGAGTTCAGTCAGCTAAAATTTGCATTGATCACTATATAAATTATGTGTCATTAGAAAGAATAAAAACACATGAAAAATGAAGATAAAACTTGATTTTTAGAGACTTTTAAACATGTATTAGAAGATCTAAGAGTTTCAAGTTAGTATCCTTGCTTATATGGGATGTGTAGTCCCACTAGGCATGCCAAAATGTAGAGTAGGAATCCAAAGTGAGTTAGATCATGCATTAGTCAATTAAAACCCAAATAAGCATAAATAACATAACTCGCTGAGCCAAATTACTCATGGGGTTTGGAAAATGAAAAATAAGAGCTAGTGAAAGAAGGAATACAACATCAAACCTTCCCAAGATCATCCCTCCTCCAAGTTCATCTCAAGAATGAGATTTCCCTTGATTTAGTACTCCAAGTCTTTATAAATGATGAGTGGCTTAATCCTCCATCATCTCTTAATGCACCAATGAATTAGGCTCATGAAATTGATAAATGTCTGCCAATGGTTAAATATATTCTATTTCAAATTCAACATAATAATATTACACAAAAATAACTTGTGAAGATAATTCAACATAATAGTTTACACAAAAAGAGCTTGAAAGGATGAGTGAGGACCCTTGTATTTATATATTTTCAAAAATTATCAGAATCAACCATGACCATCCATATTGAGATCAAGATGTGTGGCCATGAATCAAATCAATTTTGGAGGCTCAATCCATAAATATCCCCATTAATATTTGGAATAATGGGGTATTAATGAGGCATGGGAGGGATTAAACTAGATATTTTTTATATTTATGGCTTATGGATGCCACCTCATTGATGATGATACCATATGATGAAAATATTAGAAATGGATTTCCAATTAATAAATCTTCAATATCTTTCATAGATTTTTCACTTAAGCTATTTAGTTTAATTTTCTTAAGTGAAGTTAATTGATTTTATGTAATTATTTGGAAATTGATTGCTTTTAATCAAACTAGTTGAAATTTCAAGTTACTAAGTCATAATTTGAATAGATTATAATAAGAAAAAGGTGTCGATTGCATATGGAGCAATTCCCCATTTAGAGCATTGTGGATGTGAAATAACACATACATATGTCATGTGTTTCCAAATTAGATGAATTAAGTGGTCCAGAGCATCATATTACATTTTCATCATTTTGACTCAAAATGATTTATTAAAATTTAATAATCACATAAAATGTATTATCCCATTTAGGGATATATTTTCCTAAATTGGCACTTGTATGTAACAAGTTCAAACCATTTAACAAATTTTAGTGATTTTGACCCGAATTATGCATTGTCATAGAATTTTATTGGTTTACAGATCTTGGAGGAATAGATATAGAAAAATATTTAATGTATTCAATGTAAAATATTTTATGTTTTATTTTTTTTAAAGGAAGCTTTAAAAAGATTTACAAGGACATGAGTTGGTTGAGAAATGAACTAATGAGTAAAAACTACCCGATAACTAAAAACATGAAATAAACTAATACAAATATAAATTTTGATTATAAATGATCCCAAAAAAATCCCCATTGATCCAAAGGGGTCTATAAATACTAAATTAATTATATGTGACTCATCCAAGTAGACTCTACTGCAACTGCAACTAGTACATTGTACATCCTAGATTGATCAATGCCTTGATCATCCCTATAATGAATTAGAACAAGATCACACCCTATCCAACTACATTGATCCTCACATAGAAGTTGTTTGATAATTGATTTAACCAATACTATGTATGACACATCTTAAACTAATGCCCAATAATTACCAACATCTCTTATAGGTTTTTCTTAACACTAACAATGCTAGCAAATCAATGTTGACTCATACCATAACCACAGACAACTAATAAGAAATAAATATGCAATATATTCTCCCCTATCAGGAAAGAGGTGAGAATCCATGAAGTAAATAAACTAAGTACAAACCACTAAAATTCTCCACATCAAATATCATATCAATAATAAATCTATGAAAGCAAAGTACACAAGCCAAAAAATGCTACTACATTAAATCCCAATATTGAGCCTAGTATCTCCCACAAGATGGGTGTGTTAGCATATCATAATATATAGTCATAAAATATGGAGCAAGAAACTTCATAGTCATCCCATACATTAGAATAATATGTAGAAGAATATCCAGAAGAGAAACTAGAAGAGTGACCAGAGTGACTGGAGTGACTAGTAATGTTTGTTTCTACCTTTTGTCGATGTCGAGAGGAATTTATTTTGGATGGGCACTCTGTAGAGAGGTGTCTTATGAAACCACAATTTTAGCATTTTTTTCATGTCTAATGGAACTAGAGGAATAATAGACACATGAAGAAGAATGTATGTTATTATACTTATGTCCATGTGAATATTTGTGGTGGTGCTCATGCTTTTGAGAACCAGAGTGATGGTTTTGCTTCAGAGAACCATAATGATGTCTCTATTTTGAAGAACTAGAATGATCCCTATGTCTAGAATGATGCTTATGTCTAAAAGTGTGCCTCTAAGAATGTTTCTATCTCTAAAAGTGATTCAAAGAATGTTTTATATTGTGCTCATATAATGGATTGCCTATTTTGTTATAGTAGTCCTCAATAGGTTTTTATTTCTTCATTGCAAATTATCACTCATGTTGATTGAGTAACTCACAAATGGAATCAAAAGTATATTTTTTAAGCTTATCACTAAACTGTAACATTTCTAAAAGTTCCTATAGCTAGGGCTAAGGCCATTCAAAACAATAGAAATGAGAATTTAATCATCAATTTTCCTTCTAGTAGTGTTATATTCTTATTTCAAATTATTAATTCATGACACATATTCTAAAACAAAATCATTATTTTTTAGTTTAGTGTTGAGCAACTACATAAGAATGTCAATTTTCTTGTAGGAAGATTGTTTATCATATAAGTCTTTTAGATATTTCCAAGCTTCAGACTTGATGGTCTCTATGTGAATTATAACTTGTGCACTACAAGTTGATTTCAATAAAGCAAGGTCATGCTTGTCACATCTATGAAATTATGCAAGCTTTGTGGCATCAGTGGACAATGTTGGTTTTTTTTTTCAATTACTTCCCACATGTCATTGAATATTATGTATTTTACATTTTCATTGAACATTCCTTATCATTTCTAGTTGCTCAGCATCCATTTTCAAAAATTAAACTCATAATTTTAGCCATGGTACAAAATCAAAAAAATAAGTAATGTTATTGAGGTTTTGCCTTTACCTTTGAAATAGATTCTAATTACAATAAATTCCTAGGACTTGTAAAAAAAAATATTACACCTTGTAGCTCCTATTGCACCCTTACTTTTGCAATTTTCATTGAAAATTATATCCTTATAACTCCTTTTAAAAAATAATGTCAAAAAATAATTTTGACCTAAAATAATTTCAATGGGTTTTGAAAACTAGACTTCACAATTATGAGTGACTTTCAAACATTCATCATTAATCTCCCCTTTAATCAATCCAAGAAAAAAATGAAAATAAGTTCTATATAACAATCATTTTTGAATGAAAGATAAGAAAATCATTGATGGTAAATAACTTTTACAGAATGTTTTAATTTACCCTTTTTTTTATGGTGGAGCCCATTATATTTTAGGGCTTAATAAAGGCATCTATACCATCACTCTTTACTCATATATCTATCAAATTATTCAAGTATGACCGAACCTAAAGAATACCTTTATTAAAATCAAGAATTCTATACTTAATTTGATATACATCATAATATAACCCTACCTTTTCTCTCACCGTCCTCATGATTTTTACATAACATGACATTTAATATCTCTTAATGTTGGACATTGAAACACTTGGGAAATGGATGATTCCATGTTTGAATCAAGTTTGTTTTTCACTTTGGTGATGTGATACCCACCAGTGAGGAATGTTCTTAAGGGTTCTTATGCCCATGGCTGATCCATGGATTTTTGGTTTTGTATTGCCACTCTATCCCATAGGTTGAAGTTCCTAGAGAATCATGCCATTTTCTAGAGTTTCATTTGCAGCAACCACACTTCTAAAATAGTCATATAGAATTCACTTCACATTAAAAATTGATGCAAGTTCTCTTTATTTGGGTAGGTCTCTTATTGAATGATTTTGCATTTGCATTTTTAATGCCAAACTAACTTGTATATTGTATTGCACTTAAACTCTAAATTAAAATGATTATTTTTCCATATGCATGTTTCTCTTGATAGAGATTACCACCGATGTAAAAACTACCTAATTTAGTATAACTTTGCCTTGAATCATTGTATAGTTCAAAATTAACCTAAACTTTATTTCATCATGTGATGTTGCTAAAGCATATTACTATATAAAATAAATTAAATTTTGGTGGTGATTTGGATGAATAAATTCCTCCAGTCACTTGTGGAAATCATGGACAATCAAAAAATTATTCTTCAATCTTCACTCCTACATGAGAAACCTTATTCTAATACCAATGTTGGTTTGTAGATCTTTAAGGAATAGATATAGAAAAATATTTAATGTATGTAATTTAAAATATTCTAAGTTTTATTTTTGTACACGAAAGATTTAAAAATATTTACGAGGACATGAGTTGGTTGAGAAACCAACTAATGGGTAAAAACTACCCAACAACTAAAAACATGAAAAACTTAATACAAATATAACTTTGGATCATAAATGATCCCAACAAGAATTTCAAATAAGATTGACAATTTCAACACAATGGTGATAGGAATTAGATGTCTACACCTTTAACTACCCACATGGAAGTTATAATTCAAATTCAAATCATTTGATTCTCACCTTGGAAACTTATAGTATTTATAGGGTTTATGGGATAGTTATAAGTCTACATGTCAGCCTTTTCTCTTGTCATTATGCCACATACCTTTTATTTATGTAACTTATAATTACACATGTGATTGTGACCTTTTTTGGTTAAATGTGTTATTTTAATCCAACATATTTCATAATACATTTTGTAATTGTGCATAGTCAACATTTCAAAATCTACGCAAACCAACTTTTTATGTTTAATTTGACTACTTTCTACACTCTTTAAACACTCCTTTCCTCAATATTATCTGATATCTTCTACCTTAAACTTATTTGCATATTTTTTTTACAATACATAACATTATACTTGGTAATATGAAAATTTAATATGCACCTGGCATGATATTAACTAACTAGTCATGATTTGGCTCATGCACATTCCTACATCTCAGTATGCATTAATTTAATACATTATGCAATCTATGCAATTAAAAATTAAAAAACTTTCATGGGGATATCAAATAACTATCCATGTTATAATTTTAATGTTATCTTCACACCCTATTGGCTCATTTGGTCCAATTTTACCCTTTTCTTACTGATTTCACTATGTATAAATTTAAAGTATACAACAACAAGGGTGATCCTTTGCATCATATTTTATATTTATTTTATTAATGGTTTAGTTTTATACAAGGAAATATATTGATGAATAATATATTTCATATAAGCCTTAATGACTATACCTTGGATTGGTTTTATTAACTTCCATTAGGCTCCATGCGTCATTCACTAATTTTGTTGATAGCTTATTGGTGCACAATCCTAAAAAAATTATCCATAATGTCACATCTCCATAAATTTTCCAACTTAAACAAAGACCTAATGAAAATGTTAATGAGTATGAAATTAAAGTTAAGAGGTTTCTTATTAAAATATCTCAAAAACTATTTTATAGTGAGTTAAAAGGTATTTTATTCATCAATTTTCCTCAATATCTCAAAGACAAAGTAATATTTAACATGTATCAATATTGTGATGAGTTTTACAATATGTTTTAGAACTACAAGATTAAAATTTTAGTGGCCAACATGATAAAATATGGGACCAATGTCCCTACCTATACTACACAAAAAATATTAAGGTAAATAAACATTTAAAGATAAATCTAATGATACTCCTATTTTCAAATCTTAAAATAAGGTTAAAATGTAGTCAATATGATCTCTCAACCACTTAATAGGCTTATCCATCATTTTGGAACACCCAGATAACTTATAAGGTTATTTGGGCCTTCTCACCAAGTTCTTAAATATTTTATTAAAAGAAACATGATATATATACCTCCAAATGTGAGTTGGATACATCTTGACATTTACCAAAAAACTTTGATGTGAATATTGTGAGTACCATAGATCTTCAAGACATACTATTGATAGGTGTGTTAAATTGAGAAAAAATATATGATCTAATTGATAAAAATGTTATTTAAGTACAAGGACATAATAGTGGTTTTAATGAACCTTCTTCCCAAAAAAAAACACACTTGAAAATATTCAAAAATCCACTTCCAAATCCTAAAGTGAGAAAATGTTCATATGGAAATATTTACACATCAACTAGTGATTTCCAATTATCATCCTCTCAATGTTATTACAGGCATGGTTAAAATTTAATGAAAATAAGTTCATTCTATTGCATTCTATGATCATGATATTCTAGTGGGTAATTTTAACAATGTTGTTGTTCCCTAACACACATACCCAATTTTTATAAATTCAAATGGGGACCCATTGTTAATTAAATATTATTATTCAGGGTCTTCTGAACTAGAAGTCTATGACATAGAGTTTGTAATAGAAAACTTAATTAAACTTAATCTGGTGCTAAAATTAATATTTTTACCTCTCTCAATCTATATTATTTACTTGAATCAAGAAATGGGATTTTAATTCAATGTTTTTAGAGTGTCTCAAAGTTATCAAAAAATCAAAGTTGTGTATAAGCTAGGATAACGTATTTACTTTTCACATTCAATTTTAACTTATGATTATGCACACTTAATATATGATTTAGTGGCTAATTGGGATTAAAAAAATTATTTTAGCCATGTCTTTGTCTATGGTATGTCTTAAGAAGGTTATTATATGCTTTGGTGTCACTTGGGCCCTCTTCAAACTCATATTCTCTTACTACACAATGCCAATTGACTAACTCAAAGCCTACATAAAGAACACACGTAGTCAAGTGGTGATATCATTGCAATATTTCATATAGAGTCACCTATGTAAGCAAATAATTGGGATATTTCTAAGTTTCATCATCATGGTAGCCCAATGGTGATTTCAGTACAATCATTTGTATGAAGTCACCCAAGAAACTAGATCATTAGGATCTTAAAAGTGTCATCATCCTGGTAGCTCGAAAGTGACATTAGCATGGAAATTTGTATAAAAATTCATAATCAAGAATAGTAGTGACATTTGTCCACATGTCATCATATTTTTAACCTAGAGGTGATGTCATCATGGACCTTTGTATATAAATTCCCAAGCAATCAGGGAAGTTATATCCATCCACATGTCATCATCTTGCTAGCCTAGAGGTGACATCAACATGAACCTTTGTATGTAATGTCCTAGGCAAGTAGAATAGAAATATTCATTCATGTGTCACCATCCTATTATCCTAGAGGTGACATCATCATGTAATTTTGTATGTAAATACCTAAGTAAGAAAAGAAGCTAGATTCATCCATGTGTCATCATCTTGTTAGCCCATGACCAAAGAGACAAAACATGAAAATATACAACTTGGATAGGAGTGGAACAATGATACTCAAACACGTGTCCTTTGAATCCATATAATCAAAAAATGAAGATAATGAAACTAATATTGAGAGAGTATAAAAGAGAAATATACCATATTAATATGACTAAGCACCTAAAGAATGCAGAAGGAGCCACATGGTAGGAAAAGCCATGGAAGTCAATATTATGAAATTCATATGCAAATAATAAATAGGGAAAAGAGTGAATGCCATTATCAAACTTAATTCACAGGAACTAAATAATTAATTTATTCAATTCCCAAAACTAATTTAACTAAAGCAATATATTTTGAATTTCCATTTCTAGTCTAATTACATTGCCTCCAAGCTATCAAGAGTATTATGAATTTTGAGCTCAAGTGTAAACTATGAATCCAATAATCCATTATGACAAAGAAGTATACTATTTCCACATAGTAAAGTATTTTTAGATGACATAAATAGATTCTTCATCTTTCATTATGATTAAATCTACATACTCAATTATAGGATCAATTGAAAACATAGATACATCATTTGATTCGATGACTCTGAACCATGATTTCAAACACTATTCTTCTATTTTGGATATGGTTGACATAGTCGAGCCATACAAGGATGAAAACCAACTCTCCATTTTCACATGTAGATATAAGGATGAACTCCTATCCATCAAAGTATTTGGTATTTATAAGATATTATCTAAGCTAGAGGTAATTCCCTATGTTGACCTACTATTTGATTTATTCATGAATGGAAAAGTTACTAGAAATATACTACACTTTAGGCTTGACAAAGCACCAATTGCGTACATTAATGAAAATTAATTTGAGATGTATTAAAATATACCCTTATTCTAAATTTCATATAAAATGGACATGTTGAATATATGTATCCTTAATAATAATGTTAGTAGAAAGTTACAAAGCACGCTGACAATCCAAGCAACTTTGTAGTTCAGGGCCTTACCTCAGCTATACCCATTTTGGTATTCAAACAAAGTGTAAGAATTGTCATGACCCTATTAAATATGATATATGTTTTTTCAACCATCACTTATGTCATCTAGGTATGGTTCCCTCTGCTATATATGATTTTAACATCCAAAAAAATCATTGCATTAGGGAAGATTATCATCTCTAATTTGATTTTAAAACTCAAATCCTGGATGTTCCCCAGATGAGAATTTATATAATATGTCCTATGTGGTAGATGAAATGACTAAAATTATGCCTTCATATTATCAGTATCCCTAGTAACCATCTCTTGATTACCCTAAAAATAATATATGTGATGAGTTCAATGTTCTTCATGTACATATATTCAGGAAGAACATGAAAAGGCTATCAAAGACATTCTATCCCATTATGTATCAAGTAATCTAGGGGAATAATATGCCCAAGATATCTGAACCTATCAAGAAAACTATTTAAAATATGGGTGATTACTATTTTTACCCAAACTATACAATAATCATAATTGAAGACACAAAGGCATGTCTTTTATACCTACAAGGATTGTGCTTGATAAGGTAGTTGAATAAAGAATTATTGCCCAAAAGGTAAGAATTGTTGATTATAAATTAAGGCCAAGTAATAATCTATCCATCCAACACTTCGTAGTATTGGGAAGATGTAGTACATAAGGTGGGAACGCCTCTAATTTATTTGAAAGATAAGGACACATTATGGGCTCAAACTGATACCTTTTAGACACTAAGAACATATAAATAATGTAAACACTAGGACATGGGTCTAATGTAAGAGAACACAAAACAAAATATAAAAGAAAATTAAGGATAAAATATGGACACTAGTATTATGACCATGACAACATATTTATAAATGTTGAAGATGATTCTAAAGTGGCTATAAGGATGCACAAGGATAATATGTTTATGATTCTAGTGAAAAGGATCCATTATGATACTTCCATCACCAAGGAAGATGCCAAGAGGATTGAGAAGAAGGAATGGGTTTCTAAACCTATTCATAAACCCCCTCCTAAGGTAGAATAAGAAATATAAGAAAAAACTAGCCTATATGGAGAAGCATACATTGGAAAAGAGGCCTTAACACTTCTAATCTCCCCTAAACATGTAGCTACTATTTCTTCTCCACAAAACATTATGGAGGATTCTTAGAGCACATATAAATAAAAAATAATTAAAAGTCCTAGCACATTAGATGGAATCTTCTCCATGCTTTCCTTTACTCTATCAACCATTTTATAACAATTAAGTATTACTTATTTTCTATCTCAAGTTCATGTTTATTCTCCTCCTTTGTCTCCACTATTAATGATTCCCTAGTCTACTATATTACCATCTCCACCACCTATCATTCCTCTATTGGTCACCATTCCATCTCCCTCACCATCTACTAGCACTATAATCCCTCCATCTCCCATTCCACCTTTATTTGGTCCAACATCTATTTTTACAAAACCAACAATGACATAGATAAGGAATACCAAGACCCTTCCCATTTCACCTCAAAAGGTGTAATTAGAGAGGAAACAAGAAGTTTCTCCTAAGGAAAGGAAAATGAGAAGAATGGGTGATCTGGGGGAAGACCCTATGTATCATTATGAAAGTGAAGAGGAACATAAAATATGGGGTGATGAAGAAAAGTGGGTCTCAAATATAAAAACACAAGAGACAAAATCATTTTATGAGACCACTTAGAAGAATATGATGAATGGATTACTAAGGGAAACACCCATTTAAGAGGGAAGAATTATTAAAAGAATCTTAAGAATTTAACCTATGATATGGTAACTCAAGGGATACTAAATTATTATCTAATTTATAAGGGGATGTGGAAGGAGAGGTAGAGTCAAATGTGTAGATCATAGCACAAGGGCCATCCCCAACTACACCTCTAAGATCTCCACCTCAAATCATTGCAATAACAACTACAACATATGGTACCATAAGTATCTCTCCCTTGACTATAAGTCCTCCATGTTCACATTCTTTGGAAATGACCTTAATTATTGAAACTACTAATGATGGATTAGATTCTTTGAATTTCATAATCCAAATAAATTAGCTAGATGCATCTATAATGTTGATTTTGACTACCAAAACCTAACTTGATATTGTGGCCCCTACCACCATTATTATTACTATTGGGAATGCATACACTACTATTACTGACTATTATCAAAATATATTGATCACCCTAGTAACCTACTTATTATTTAGTGGAACTATTTCATAGTTATCGAAGCTAAACAAAGGGGTAAATTTTGAAAAACTAGTGTACACATCAATTTGTACTAAAATAACTACCCCTTCTAGGGTGAATACATATTTAGAGATCCCTATTGGCATACCACCCCAAGTAGACTCACATACCATTTCAAACCACAAAGTAGCAGGAAAGGCTAGATATGTGATTGAAATAATGGTCTAGTGGTAGGTTACTGGATAAAGGAAGGCTATTCCTCATTTTCCTACAACAGGGACATCCTCACCAAAGGTCATGCTACCTCAAAGATAATCCTCATTAGCTACTCTTATAAAACACATAGAGAATATAGAGTAATAAATTTTACTAGGTATCCCTTCATGGATTAAATAATTATAATATGAATAAGAAGGGAGACAATATTTAATAATAAGAACCCTACAGTAAAGTTGCATTTTGACAAACATACAATCACCTTGAGAAAGGTGAAGAATAAAATTATGGTTGCTAACAGTCAACATGTTGAGATGGAATAAAGAGAATATATATTCTCTATGACAAAATAAAAGAAAAAAATTCCTCAGACCTAGACAAATATAAGGAGTACCCCTATACTTTTGTAGATGTCATTGCGAGAGTCATAAAAGATATGTTCAAGAGTTTTAACTAGCCTATATAGAGGAAACTAGAGGTGAGTACTATAAAGGCTCCCAAAGAGATATTGGATAATTTTTAGGGAATAGATAGAAATATATTTGATTCATAGGATTTGACCAACTTACTCTTTCTATAATTTATCCTAATACATTTTTATCCATTTACATACTTCCTCTCCTTTACTTGACACTAAACTTATAACCTGTCACACACAATTATTATTATCTAATTATTTTAAGATCACCAAGAATTTAAATAATTCTCAACTCACTTTTATAACTCCATTACATCCTTATATAAGTTCTTGAAGTAATTTGAATACTACAAGTAATGATATGAGCTTTCAAACATCTTAGAATTTTGATTGCATTTACAGTCCTAAAAAGATAGTCCATTTTATCTATTTGTTTTCTTTATCTTAAGACATATAAACACTTGAAATAGTTTAATATAATTATTAGTAACCTACACACCAATTTTCATAACCTTTCATATGTACAAGTTCAATAAAATTACAATTTTGTATTCTAGGCTTAATTAAAGACTAGAAGCTTGTATTTTAACCATATATTTTTACACATTACTCCAATAGATTCCAAACCACTTGAATTTGATTTTTTATTTCAAGGTGAACCTACTATCAAAATTTTATAATTTTTAATTTTATATTTCTTTAGGAAAATAAATTTTAGTCATGGAAAACCATAGTTTTCTGAGTTTTAACAGTCATAGATCGATAGCTATAATTTTGACTTTATTTATTATTAAAAGATATTCAAAGCTTGAAAATGGATAATTTGGATATGTAAAAACCTTAATAACCTTTAAAATAATCTTATGTTCATAACTTTCCTTCTTATCATCCTTGAATATTCTTTTGTCTTTCTTGTTACAATTCTACATTTTCCTGGATTTAACCTTTTTATTAAACTTACAAGAACCTGAGAGAGAATTAGTCATGATTATTACAAACTAAAATCATGGATATAACCTAAACACACCTATTCACCTTTTTATCCATGAATCATAATGAAAAACTCCTTTAAAACTTTATACTCAGATTACTTTATCAAGTCTCGAGATCTCTCACTTTTTAATGACATTTTACCAATTCACAATTGAATTTGAATTTCACATATACACCTATAGATATCATTATTTGAGGCTCTATAAGACTTGATATGGTTTTTGAATCATTATAAATATACCCTTTACACTTTATTACAAATTTTTAAGTTGTTTAAAAACTTAAAATGGAGTATACAAAGTTTTATCAAACCCAAACTTTATTTTATACATAATTTCATGATGCTCATATCTTCATATCAGATGTTTATGAATTATTTAGTACTGCCCAAGATCATTAGTGGGGAATTTATGAAATTCATAAATTTTTTCAATCTCCATTTCAATTATAATATGCCACATGAACTTTCTATTTATAACATTCAACATACTCATGTCCAGAAAATACTTCCACTATAAGAATTTTATTTAGTTATAACAAAGTGATTTCAGACCTGAGAGACTCAAAATAACAAATCATTTTTTTTTTTGTCTTTGATCATTTTCTATTAATACTTAAAATATATGTTATATTATCAAATCTTACCTCTATAATAACTCTTTGGTTTCCCTTCATTAGAAAACACACTCAACTCTTTACTGGTATACCTGCAATTACTCAAACCTCCTTGTACAATCAACATTTATAACATCCCTGCTAGGATCTAACTATATTTTTTTTAAAACAAACACATATTTAAAAGTATCATAAATATTGATATTCTAATATAGATAATTATATTATTCACATGAAAACATGACATCAACTCATATTATACGGATCTCTAATATCATGAGAGAAAGACAACTCATTATAGAAACTAATTATAACATTTTAAACTCAACTTATCCAAATACACAATCACCACTATCAATTTGCATAAATGTATAATTTAAAATATTCAATAACAATTACAATATATATAATGTATAAATAAGATACTTGTCTACCCTGAATATTAGTTCCCAAACTTCAAGTATTTATGGTAATCTCAAGTGTCATCTCAATAAGTAGTACTATTGTGGGGGACAAAGAGCATCATCTTATTTATTTTACACACCAACCATGTACCAATGATTCCCCATACTAATCCCATCAATAAATGGCCCTACCTTCATGGATGGGTAGATAGTGATAATGTGGTAATCTAGAGAGACTATAAATTACCCATGTGTTGTATGATTTCTAAATAACTAAACATGCAATGTATCATAGAAAAATTAATCTATTTCAAGATATTGCACATACATGTAAATCATACTCATGAAATTATAATGTCTCACTAAACATAATTTGGCCCAAAGTTTTACAAATAATAATATAAAAGTGATCTAAAGATCTATCATATTCATACACACCACTTGATTGGATTACCTTCATCTAACATTGCAATGAAAGTAAACCAATGAATTATATCTCTCCTTATTCTACATTAACAATGCAGATTAATCAAATACAATTCAACCATAGGATTCAACAAATTACATCCTACTATCAAAAACATCACATGACACACCCTACATAGAAGTAATAATAGCATACATTTAATCCATCAAACACATGCATGAATATTTCATTATATTATATCCCATACTATAAATAATGATCGTAAATATACCACCTAGATAAACATAAAATTAACTATACAATTAAAATAATATAATTGGTTTCTAGTTATCTACACCTTATAGCAACCCATTTACCATAGTCTAATGTTTTAAGACTTAACTACTATTTTACACAATCAAACATATGAAGTAGTCTCAAATACACAAAAATGAAAGTGTTATACAAGTAACTATATATATCAAATCAATACTTAATTCCCATGAAACACAATAACATACCATCAAAACATTATCTAAACCCCTAAAATTTGCATGCATGCATACACAAGTCTTACCAACTATAATAACACACACTATCCATAGAAATAATCAATGTGTGTATGGTAAAATAGTTAAATGTAGATATGAGTTTAGGCATAGTAATTATAGTAAGTACCACCCAAATACAATATAATTTTATACTATAGTATCTTATGATATCCCATACTATCATAGGTTCCCAACTACATAACAACACATAAACCAAACTTATGATTTCCAAGACTCAACTGATTCACGCAAATAATCACAAGAAAATAATAAATAATTATACCATCTATGTATACTGCATACAATAAACATGCATCATGATGCACCACTATGAACTAAGTATAAAAAAACATTTATACATAAAAACATACTCATAGTATGTAATGCACACAAGTATTTCATACTAAATACACAAGATTAACAATCATTCATATTATTAATAGTGAGTTGGATAAAAGTGTTATCCCATTGACTCATTTGCATCTAGGAGACTATTCTAAAGGTTATAATTCTTTATTCTTATGTAATTTAATTACTTATACAATCGTCTAATGAATTATAGGTATAATGTACCCAAACTTCATTTTCCCAAAACATAGTAATCTACTTTCATAAGTAGTTTATATTTGGGTGTTTACAAGCAATCATACATTATCTTTAAACAATCCTTTTAATTTATGTTAATAATTAATGTAAGAATATTAACTAAATAAATCTACCCTATTTTATCTCTCTTTTTTAAAATTATACTATAAGTCATGTAACTCAATATCAACTTTTGCATGACTAGTTTCAAATATTAGGTTACCTCGATATTTCACACAATTAACCCTATTTTATTAGGTTATATTTATTCACATAGAATACTTGTTATCCCAAATAATAAGGTTTATAAATCACTGTATATTACTTTACACAATCATAAATCATCCATTAATAACACCATAAATGAAACTTGTTTTGGTTTTAGGTAATTTACTAACATCACCTATTTAATTGAAGTCTAATAAGTATATTTATTAATGTAGTTTATACTTAAGTACACACGTCAAGGTACTATTATACACTATAAGGCATATTACACCTATTTTCTAAAAATCTCTCTTATCAATAGCAATAAATGTATAACTTGGTATAATTTCAACTTCTATATGACAGGTTTTCATATTTTAAGGAGTCTACACCCTCCAATATATTTTGATACACCTTCCAATATGTTATTTTTTTTATTTATGTCACTTTTATTATACTCAGCCTTGGTGAGTAAGGTCAATTCTAAAACTTATTAAAGTTTCTTTACTCATAATTATATTCTTAATTTTGTATCTTTCTTCTATATATTTTAAATAGTGAGATTGAATTTATTCCATGATAACATGCGAAGATTTAAGTAATATGGAGGGAATGCACATATCCAATGACAAAAACATAAGGAACTATGATGAAATATGTAGAGGAAGTGAAGCATCCCATTGTTTTATGTTTAACATATATTTAATTTGTTTGGTGTCTATAGGAATGGTATTATTTCTAGTAGTCTTAACTATTATGAATATGGTAGTGGTGAGGGATCACCTATTTCCAAATCACACCATCTTATTCACGAGAAGAAAAGTTTCTCTCAAGGCAAAAATATGTGTTTTAGATCCCATATAAAGTGGATTATAAAATCTTATGCCTATTTTCTATTACATAAATAGATCTATATTACTTTATAGAAAATATTACCAAATATCTATATTAGAGAACTAAATCACCATGTTTAAAAAAAAAACCAATGGCTAATCTGAGATGTTTAGTCATTTAGATCATATTTGTATTCTAACCGTAAGTTTGATGGTGACTTCTTAGCTTGTTGGTCAACCACTATGATTCAATAATAGATGGATGGTCAAAAAAGCATACATGAATGATGCACATACATTTTCAATGTTGTTATAATTTAATGTCTCTAGACTTGATTGAACATTCTCACTAAACCAATTAATTCATGCTAAAAAATTGAATTTTTAAATCCATACAATTGTTTGAACATATGGAAACTAAAAAATTATTCAAAAAACTTAAGGATCACTGCCACATAAAATAAATTTTGTTTTATAAACCCAAAACATAGCATGTAAAATTTTGATGCTAGATTATCAATAAATTAATCTTATATTACTGTTAAGATTTATCATAGCACTAAATATATTGGGATATAGATATTATTTATGGAGACCTGACCTCCCACTCATACTATGCTAGAGATAAAGATATGAAAATACTTTACTAGTTTTATCTTGATAGATACAAGAGCCACTACAGTAACATTAAAGTTGTATATTATTATCATTCAAGGCATCAAAATTCTATACTAATCACCATATACTTGGAACTTAAATAACATAGTATGAGCTATGGCTCTACCAGTATGTAAAATACCCCTTTAATATATATTATTATAATAGAGAGATGTCTTTAAGTTCCTATTTTGTATATATACATTCCTAGTTCTGTATACATGCATTCAACCTCATACTATGTCATATACATTTCTATAAGTTCTCTTTCCATCGTATGGAATAAACATTCCAAGAAAATAAAGTCTAATTCTCTACCAATTATATTTAAAATTTTACAAATCAAATTATAAGTTGGATTATACAGATTTACAACCATTGATTCACACCCAAAAATTTAATACTTCTCTTACTTGGCAGAATTATGATTTAGAGAGACCTCCACCTTCCTTCTTCTTCCTTGTGGCGTTGTCTCCAAAGCATGAGGAGGTCTCTCCCACCAACTTCTCCCCCACTTCTCTAAACTAGATACTTATTATTTTCCAATTTTTTTTTTTAATTTTCTTTTTGTTTTATTTTCTTTTATTTACTAATTTCAATTTATTTCTCACTTTTTTCTAATTTCAATGTTTTTATTTTTTTCCTCTTTTTTAAAAAAAATAATTCCCTTTTTATATTTTAATAGGAAATTCCAAATTCATATTAAAACCATTTAACATTTAATTATGCCTTAAAAATTTAATGTTAAAATAATAATCCATATTAAATTTTACCTTTATTAATTTTGCTTTTACATGCATTAATGACATATTAAGCTAAGCACACAAGAGAATTTATTTTTATAATCTAATTACTCAAGAAATTATAGAGAATAATAATTTAAACAAATATTAAATAATCGTTTCAAATGAATTTTCTACCATGAATAATTATTGTGGTGTGTGCAGGGTCTTGTTAACAATCTATTGACCAACGATGTCTCCATCTACTTCATCCTCTTCTATAATGTTATCACTTTGGTATGCTTGAGGGAAGAATTATCTTGCATCCACATCAAAAAACATAGGTGATTAGATATTATCACATGATAATTATAAATAATAATATATAACTGAAATAATTCATTAATATGTTTAAAATGTAAATACATACATAACCAGTTCATAATAAGCAATCATGTATTATATTCTAAGAAGTAATCTATTATCCCAAAATATCATAAATCTCAAGCATAGTTAGAAATATAACCAAATCTAAATTTGTTAATTGTAGATATCCATAGATAATCTTGCAAGTTTGTTCGATGAAGAATCAAGATGTAACATCCTTCCCCTTTAAAGATAGTCATCATCCCTGATGACTCTTATTCAAACATAAGTTCTCAATCAAAAACATTTATTATCAAATTAATAACATGATATACAATGCCAAACTAAGAAAATTAATGGAAAATTACCTGGAGAACTCATTGTAGTTCCTCCAAGCTACATTATTTCTAGAGTATTGGTCCCACAAGACCCTACTTAATAACATCTTTAAATTAATCACACATGGTTGTGAGTATTATTTGATTTGACTGATTCTATCATGACCACCCTGGGGTCCAAAATCATCAAGGCATACCTACATAATATATAAATGACCACTTATATTACTTTTAAGGGTCTTATTGGGGTTCTAGAGTTGTACCCTAATTGAGGAGGGCATTGTTCAAATCTTCCTACTCAAATCTAGTCTAACATGGGACTAGTCCTAGGTTATGGGTAACCTAAAAGTGGATCAGACCTTTAGAGAAGGCTACATTCCTGATGGATCTATCACCTAAACCAAACCTAAAATATCACCTACTTGGTAAAGGGAGAGAGAATTGACAAAACTTATAAAAACATGTAAAAAAAGTGGTGATGCACCAATGATTTGATCACTCCAACTCACACAAAACACACTACGAGACACTTTTCAGACCAAAAAATTCCAATCTCACATAAATATTTTAGAATAAGGCATTAATCAATTACCATATTAGTAACAGAGGGCAAATATCCACTTTTAAACTAGACAATAAACTATAGATTGTGCTTATAATGACTTGTGAGACTATTAAGCCATTTCTAAAGGTGGGAAAAACTTATACATAAGTGAGGAACATATATTAACTTAATAATAGTGCATGAATTCATAAAACACACTTCAATCTATGTTTAAAAATGATGAAATTTAATATTTATTACATTAAAAGGTGTTGTAGTATAAATTTTGGTAAAGTCTGGTAATACCAAAAAGAGGGATAAATGGATCAATTCTAAATCTTAGAAGCCTGTATTTATATAAAAATGAGAGAGAGAGAGAGAACTATGCATTGAAAAAGGACCAACAAATTATGATGGATCAATACCAATTTTAGGATGTTTCTCATTGATCTTATCAAGAAGGCATAATTTCAAAGGCTTTACAAAATAATTTAATGCTTCATTGATCTTTATCTAGCAACTAGGTCATTATCTCAGGACTCCATGCTACTTCCACTTGATCTGTTGATGAGGATCATGTCTTAGAACTGGCTAAAAAGTACTAGATCTACATTAATTGGCTAACTACACTTGCATTATCAAAAATGATCAATGATAATAAGTGAGACAAAGGTCCACTATAGGTGAAAACCAATCCTAGACCATTGGTTTCATAGTCATAATATCTATGAAAGTTTGAAAACTACCTAATGTTGCTTCATGGTCACTGGTTTATCTTTACCTTTTGTATTAGACATAAAATATCTATTATATGGATCATTAATAGAAATTCTTTGTCTCTAAATTTTAGCCCTAGTTCAACTCTGAGCTTGGCTCATTAACATTTTTCTTACCTAGGTTCATTTAAACTTTTTTGACTTTTGTCAAAAATGTCCTGAGATCACTTTCATTTATTGGTTGTTGATTTCCAACTCAGACTATCTAAATCATACTCAACTATCTTTATGTTCATTAGCTTCATAGATATGCTAAATTATTGAATTTACCTCACTCCATTGATATGTTTATGCATGGATGCCCATGAGCTATTTATTTTCTACCAAGTACACTTGTGTTACTTGTACTTGACTCATTAGCTCTTTGGATTTACTGACTTATTGAATTTGTCTCACTCTATTTGATCTTGATGTATGAGTTCATGTACACCATATATCTCCCTAGTCCCACTTTCTTATCATTTATCACACTCCATCTAATCATTAGTATGATTGAATGTGATCCCTTGATTTTATTAGACCCATCATTTTGTCAGTAATTTTATTTCATTGGTCTTGGCTTCATTATCCCAAGCAGTTAGATTATGTCCAACTTGTATATCTTCAAAGGATTTAACCTAAGGACCTTTTGAATTAGTTGACTCTATCGTAGATTATTAGATCTTATGTGTTAGTATGAGTATTTTGTAGACCATAGATCTTGACCAACTTCAAGCATTTTAAAGACATTTTGAACTTAAATGGTTATTTTCCTTGATTAAAATTGATGTTCACACTAACATCATTTGAAATCTATGTAGACATATTTGACATTCCACAAACTATCAAATTTAAGCTCATATGGATTTTTGTAGTGTCTTCATTGTCACTCTCGCATGATTGTCATTCATTGTTTTATCAACTTTGACAATTTATATCTTGACACATAGGAATCATGGAAGGGATATATTTGATAAAGATGTTATTGAGGTCAAAAGGAACAAACCCAATTAATCCACTAGTTTTAAAAGCCTTTTGAGTGAAGATATAACATGTTCAAGTTGACTGGTCCATATCTAGTTCACATGATATCCTAGTGACATTCTAGCTTATTTGGATAAGTATGGAACACCTAGAAAAAATGCTTGGGAGCCCAACTTTGGACCTCAATATCTTTTGATGTGCTTTGGAAAAGGACTTGAGATTTAGTTCATATGATCTTGACATGAAAAGGAAGAAACCCATATGACCAATTTTCTCTGATTTATCTACACATGTGATATATTGCCTCTATAAATTACATACTTGGAATTTCTACCACTAGAATCAAATGTGAAGATGGACTCAATGAAGAATTGGATTAACTCTATGTATTTCCATATTTATTCCAAACACTCTTAACAGCTCATGTGGGATTTGTATCTTTTGGACATGTCCTTAGAAGATGATAAATTACACTTTAAGTGGAATTAAAGTATTTCAAAATGCTTGTAATCAAAATGATCTTCATTTTGTATCATTAGGTCCTTCTCTCAATCAAGAACATTACTCAGTCCTTGAAAACTCTATATGTAGTCTAAAAATGGCTTACATCTCTAGTGACTTAGTTGTGAAGCATGCTTACTATGCTCAAACTCAAACTATATACATAACTCTTGGATCATCATAGATAATACATGGACTATTAAATGAGTGTAAGACATCCTCTTGACTTAAAAAGATAAACAAATACTAACAATAGGGAAATAAAATAAACTAAAAATGAAACCAACCTAAAAAATAAAGGCATCTTAACTACTAAATGATTGTGCAAGAAATAATCACTTATTTAGAAAAAAAATAGAAAGGAAACTAACTAATGTGTTAGAAAACACTTGGAGAAAAAAAAGAAAAAAACTATGTATAGGGGACTTAGCTTTCATTAATATTAGTTTTTGAGATGTATCCCATTGACTAAGATATGAATTTCTTTACCATTCATCTTTGTGAGATGGAAAGCATTGTGGGATTTGTAATTGGCAACTATATATGGTCCACTCCACAGAGAATCAATTTTTTTGTGTTTTCTTGGTTTAGCTCTATCCTCTTCCCACTTAAGTACCAAATCTCCTTCTTGGAAACTTATTGAAGAAGTTCCTTTGTCAAAAGATCTCTTTGTCATTGCTTGATGGGCCTCCATATCCAACATGGCTTGATGCCTTGTCTCCTCTAGCTCCATGAGCTCAACATATCTTATTTCCATTAGCTTAGTCTCCAAAATCTCAAGCTAAAGCATTAATAATCATTCTTACTTCCTTACCATATACTATTTTATATAGAGAATTAACGATTGATATTTTATAGGTAATCTTGTCAATGGATAGAGCTGACTTCAATTTGAGATGCCATGATCTCTAATTGTCTTCTAGAGTCCTCTTGATGATATTTAACAAATTCTTGTTAGTAGACTCATCAAGGCCATTACTTTTTGGATAATATTTTTATGAGGTACTGAGAAAAATACTATGTTAAACTACCCACTGGTTGATCTTAGATCCTAAAAAAGCTATAGCATTATCATAAATTATAGTTGAAAGGACCCTAAATCTAGTAATTAAACCTTCATATAAGTATAAAACATTGGTTTCATTGGCTTCTTTTAATGCTACTACTTCTATCCATCTAATAAAATAATCTATGGTAGTTAGTATCCACTTGTGTCCTGAGCTTGTTGGGGGCTTGATAATAATAATAAAGTCCAATCCCCATTGGATAAAGGGTTGATTAACTAAAATTGGTTGGAGAGGTAAGGCTACAAGTCTTGCTTTTCCAACAAACATGGCACACTATCTACATTTCTTGATACATGCATGGCAATCACCAAATAAACTTGGCCAATAATACCCACCTCTCATAATCTTGTGATATATAATCCTAGCTAAGTAATGTCTTCCACCATAGAATTTCTCAAGTAACTTCTATGTTTGACCTAGTTATATACATTTTAGAAGTATACCATTGATATCCTTTTTAACTAATATATTATCAACAAGGAGAAAAGGAATTGACTATAATCTGAAATATCTCCTCTTTGAAGGAGTGAGATGTGAAGGATAAATACCATATTGTAGATATCTTACCATATCTTGGAACCAATTTAAAGTTGAAGTCCAATTACTTGTAGGTTCTTAATCATTTGACACCAAAAACTATTCATTATACTCCCACAAGTCTTGGGATAGATGTTCACAGAGTCCTTTGCCTCTAACCATATTTGTGACTTTGATCTCAATGTCATATTCCATGACCTTAGTTATCTAACCAACATTTTTGTCACTTATATCTTTGTTCAAAATAAGTTCTTTTACACTTAGATATACAACCATCAAATGTATTTTATTATTATATATCAAGTACCTAAACTTTTAAGAGACCTTATAACTAAAAGAACGTGCTTCTCAACAAAATAATACCTTATTTCATATTCTTCTAAGTCTTGACTGAAAAAGGCTATTGGATACTCTAAAGTCTCTTTATTCTACTACATAATAATAATTGATACTATGTTAAGGTTAGCATAGCTATATAATAATAAATATTTTGTAAGATCAAGGTTCAGGAGTGTAGGAGCACTGGTTATAGATTTCTTGATTTATTCAAAACTTTTCACTCCTTTAGACCAATTAAAACTCTGACCTTTTTTTCACATCGATATAAGTGACCTAGCAAAAGTTAAAAAAAAAAATTTATGTCATTATCAATTTAATCTTCCCTAAATATCTTTGTGAGTCTTTCTTATGCTTAGGCAATGATAGTGCAAGAATTGATTCTATCCTATTAGGGTCTATGCTTGTACCTTTCTTTGAAATGACATGTCCAAGAAGCCTACCTTCATGAATAGAGAAAAACACTTTTTTGAGTTCAAAAACATTCAAAATTATATACACCTTTCAAACACCTATCTAAGATGTATCATATTCTCATTTGTGCTATTAGAGAATAATGTTATGTCATATAGATAAACAATAATAAACTTGTTGAGGAGACCCTGAAATGCCATGTTCATATATTTCTAAAAAGTGGGTCTAGCATTAGATAAATCAAAAGGAATATATCTCTATGAAAATATCCCCCACTTAATGGTGAAGTTTATTTTGTACTGGTCTTCTTCTTTGACCAAAATTTAGTTATATCCACTATAACCATCCAATAAATAGAACTTTTCTGAACCTGTAACTAGCTGTAAAATCTATTCCATTGATGGCAATAGATAGTGATCTTTGAGAGAGGCCTTGTTCAAGTCACAAAACCTGATACATAGGCTTATTTCACCATTATTTTTCTATACTAGTACAAGGTTTGCTACCCAACTTGAGTGCTTAATTGTAGATATTATCATTGACTCAATGAACTTATGTAGTTCAGCTCTCATTAGAGGTTCAAGATTTAGATTGATTGGCCTTTGCCTTTGTCTAACTAACCTATTCTCATCTTCTAACTCAATATTATGTTGAGATAGACTTGGATCAAATCTTTAAGGTCACTGTATTGCCATGCAAAGACATCTACAAAATTTGAACGCAACTTAATAAAAGCTTCTTTCTTTGAAGATGTGTAAACTTTACCTAGCTTTAAATTTTTGCCAATTGCAATCTCTATATTTGGGTAGTGTTCTTCTTTGGTTGATAAAGCAAACTTTTATTTTCTTAATTCATCATCTCTACTAAATATATTTTCAAAGGTGACTACTCCTTTATGCAACTTGTTTGTCTTTAATTGCACAATTTCATCAACATATTGTTGTAAATGCTTGTCTTAGTTCCTTAAGGAGAATTCAACTTCCTCTTATAAGAGTCTAATAATTTGGATGCCATATTAAAATATTTCCAATTATCATATTTATCTATAAAAAAATGTATAAAAACTACCTTGATGTATGATTGGATTTTGTCCCTTTTTATATTTTCTGGGATATTGAATTATGATCCAATAGCAGCCAACCTATTTACATACTTGTTCTATTTTCTTGATATGGCCTAAATATTAAAGGCTTGAAAGTATTCAAATAGGTCCCATATTATATGATTATAAGACCTAAGTAGTGATTTATTTCATATATTAAGTCACCTTACTTGGTGAACTGCTAGTTCACTATCTCTAAAGACTTATAATGAATTAACCTTCAACTTTCTTGCCCATTGCAAACCATGGAATAATGCCTCATATTTAGTGACATTATTGGAACAACAAAACTAAAAATTGAGATAAGAGAATACCTTGATTATCTAGATAAATTAACATCATTCTAACTCCAGTGCCATGTTTGTTCTTAGATCCATCAAAATATAGTTTCCATAGTCCATCACTAAGATGCTCATCTTTCATCAATGTTAAAATTGGTGCATGATTTTCTTGAAGACAATAGACACCAAGTCCATTTTATTAAATTAAATTTTAGGGATCTTTCTCACATAAATTAGAGTCCCATTCATCAAGGAAAAGATTTAGGACTCCATCTAGAGGTGATTCCGATTCAACCTCACTATTTTCTAACACCTTGTCTGAGATAACATATTTAGTGTTCACCATGCTTGGAATATATGGATCCAAATGAAATATCACAATATGTTTAGAACATATTTTCACCTTAGTTCCATACCTATTTTTGAATATTAGATAGGTCTAATTAGCTAATAAATATCCTCCAATTTTTGAAGTAAAATCTCTTAATATATGCATGGCAAAATAGGGAGGTAGGTCCACTAAAACTACATATTGCTGAATAATAACATTAGGGAAAGCATGCAATGTCAAATTTAGCTATTTTATCATGCCTAATATTTTTTTTGTGAGCAATATAATTTTAATATTTCTTTTGTATTTCGCTCATAAACAAGACCAAGCCTGTCTACAATTTGTTTGGGCATGACAGTGCTACTAGCTGCACTATCTACCATACAATTATAGACTAAACTGTCACCTACTATCAAAGAGATATAAAAGGGATGGGTATTACTTGAAATTTATCCAACTTTTTCATGTTATGTATTTATTGATTAGGTTTCTTGATTTGCAGGTCTGAATTGGCCAAGATAGCTTCTTGTTTCTTGGCTAATTCTTTAGATACCTTGAGATCCAAAAGTTCTTGAATCAACATGTCCTTTTACCTTGGGATGGAAATGGAATCCCACATTCTATTATTAACATTTTATTTCTTAATTTTATCAATAATGTTAAAATATGTTCCACTAACCTTTGGCTATAACTTTTGATCCACTAGTTATTCTCTAGTTAAGGGCATTTAGGGAACTTTCACTATCTCTATGTTCTGAATATTCTATGTTATAGGAATAACAACTTGATCTTGGACATTATTTGACATTAGGAACACTATAATTATTTCTCACATCCTAGGATTATTCAATTTCTCTTATTTTAGTTCTAGTCAAAGGTGCCACTTGACCATTTGTGTTGGTTAAATTTAATGTGATCATCCAAATGCCAATTAATATTGATAGCATTAGGTTGACCTAGAACTTGTTGATCCTATCATTAGATTGCCATATTCATGTCTTGATATTGACCATATTGAAGAGGTAAATCTTCTTGTGGCATCTATGGCATGATAATCTCTTGTGATACCAAAGCTTGATTTTGAATGTCATTTGGATTGGAAGGTTTCCAACCTGAGTCTTGCATTAAGTTATTTTGGGGAATAATAGCTTTTGAGATAAAAGGCACATTGGGATCAAGGGTTGCATATGGCCTAGTTTGGGTTATAGCCCATTGATTTTGATAAGGTTTCCTATTGTATTTAAAACCTTGATAAGGTCATATTTGGTTATTAAAAGACTGATAGGTACTCTATTTTTGCTACTGATAAGGTCTACCTTGGTACTGTTATCTCTTGAGTGAAACACTTTTATTTTTGAAATCTTGTAACATGCTTTTAAAATAAACAATCTCACTAGATCAAGTAGGAGGGGATATAACTTGGAATTTTATAGATGGAATAGGGGCTATAGTAGGAATTTGAGGAACTTGAGGGGGAGGAATAGGTTTCAATTTTAGAAAAAAGGGTATTAAAGGCCTTAGAGCATGTTTACCAACTTGAATGAAGTTATTATTTGTTCTTATAGCAATCTCAGAGGCATTTATCAAGATATTACCACCCATGGACTATATCAAGACATTTATATCAAAATTAAGGGCCTTAAGGAATTACAAAAATGTTGAGGATGGTCTAACCAATGTCAAGATCCTAATCCATAACTTTTAAACTCTGAAGTTAAATTTTGACATGAATTCATGGGGGTACTTTTTTCATGGTAATCAATTATTCAACCAAAGATAGATGATTAAAATTTTCTTCAAATTGCCTAACTAAAGTTCCACCTAACAAATCCTAATTATAAATGAAGGTGAAAGGAATATTACTATACCATTGCACTTATTTTCCTTTGAAAGAGGTAGCAAATAATCTGATAGCCATATTATCTTAAGTAACATTATGGATAGAACATAGATTGATAATATCTTGGATATGATTAATAGAAATAGTTTTATCACATTCTCCAAATAAGAAAGGGATACCTTTTATAGTAGACATAGGAATTTCATCATACTTGGCCAAATTTAAGAGACTACCCCTGTTAAATGGAACAAACACTTAATCCCTGATAACCACTTGGGAAAAAGAGATTTAGCTTATGGGGATAATATATTGGAATAAAACAATAGACTGACCAAAAGATAAATACTTTTTTGGAGGATAAGGCCTTTTGTTATTTTATAAGAAGTAGGAGGTAATTCAATATGTTCAAAAGGAGTATCTTTAATTTATGCTTTTTTGTAACCTTTGGCATGAAAACATTGTTTGAAAGATGGTATGAGCTATACAACCTGAAGGATCTTCAGCTTTTAATGATGGTATATCTCTTCCATTTGTTGAAAATATTTCTTCTCAATCTTCAAACTTAAATTATACCAAAGAAACTTAATGTCCCTTTGTAATTTGAATGTAACCCCTTTGAGGAGATCATAAGTATCTCCTCATTTAAGTGGCATAATGGAACCACCTCAGGGTTGTGGGTGACTCAAATTTGAAGTGGATCTTTAGATTAGGGCTAGTTACTTTGATGTATCACTATAGCTCAAACATATTGATAACTTTGGGGGGATGAAAAAGGAGAATGATAACTAAAAATGAATCCAATCTAGGAGAGGTGATACACCAAATATTTTCTCTACTCACACCACTTAAAATTCATTTAAACCAAATATAGTTCCACACATACACTTCATCCAATTCAACACTCCTCTTTTACATCAATGTTTCAAGCATGGGGTCTTGAAGAGAGATTAAGATAGAAGGACTTAGATAATAGGTCTTCTAGAAACACTAATGAATGAGCTACTCATTATACCTACAATCCATATTAGACACTTCTTTCTAACTTACAAAAGAGAAATCTTAAATCACATAAGGCACTAGGAAGAGTAACAAGTGAAGGTAAGCAAAATAAACTTACGTAAGACCAACATAAAAACATGCACTTAGTGAAATATTGAATGAGGTAAAACAACATTATTCATTAATTCAACGTAAAAATTTGGTATAACTTTTCCATACCCAAGTGGAGAGATCCATACAACAACCAAAGAGGCTAGAATTTATAGCAATTATGAAAGGAGAGAGAGAAAAAGAAGCTCTAGAATCATTAAGACACTTTTTAACTAAGGAAAAGGAGTTACATTATCATGGGATTTGGAATTAGATAGGTACTAAAAGGAAATCAAGGATAAATGTCCCTCAAACTTGTTTAACTCCTCCATATGTGGTGTAGATTCCCTTATGCTTGCATAAGAAACTATTTTCATGATTTTCCTTCACAAAACTCCTTTTACACTAAATAAGGTCAGGTATGATTATTTATATAAGGGGGAGGGGTTACAAAAAATTATCCACATGTATTTTATTGGTCCTCAATCATTCCTATTCCTCTATTTATGAGTAATCATCTCAAACAATTACAAAAGACTCCTCATGCACCTCTCACAATTGGCATCCAAAACCTTTCTAATTATACAATATAATCCATGAAAAAAGAGGTATGACACCTCTAAGCAGTGTTTAAGTCATCAGGTTCATCAATAAAGCCTAAAAAATCTTTCCAATTGGAGTTTCACCATTTTTCACTAAGTGTTCACTATCTACCCACTAGACTGCCTAAGATGAAAGGGATAGAAAACACACTTAGGAGATTGGATGGTTCAATCTATGGAGATATTGATATGATTAAATAAATAAAAAAATACCTTAAGGTATGGAAACACCATATAATACTCTTTTAGGAAGGAATAACTCTACAATGTCTCTTCAAGAGGACAACCTCCAATATCCTCTTACAATAGAAGACTCAAAGCTTACTTCCTATCTTTACCATGATAATCATCTCCTATATATATATATATATATATATATATATATATAACCCATGGATGGGTAACCTACTAATCCCAATGTAGGTTGACCATTACCCAATATACTAATTCCATAAGTTACTCCATTATCCTAATTTATTGTACCCATATAACTAACTAAAGGGATGTGTGACACATGTCGACATCTCCATCAACCCATATACATTAATATATCATATCCCTAGGTACATAGCATTACTTCCCTCCTTGACATGTTTCATCCTTGAAACATACGAAGAAACCAAATAATGAGTGTGCTTCAAATCATTGCACACTTGTCTCCAATCTCGATCATCTAGCCATCCAAATGTGATCTTGCTAGGTGATAGCTCTCCAAGCTTATTTCCAAATTCCATTGTGCTCCTCTAATTTTATTCATGATCATAATTATACTTCTTTGGTGTCCAAACATAATTATTCCTCTTTTTATTCCATGTACCATATTTCTCTATGCTACTCTGATTCCAACCATGACCATAGTAGTTATTCTTCCATGCATAATCATAGTGATTTCCCCATTCATTCCATGTGCCATAGTATTTTTTATTTGGATTAGATGCATATCCATAATGATTGGAAATTTTATTTTCTGTATAAAAAAAATGATTGTTGTTACGACACTTCCTCATCTGGTTCCATGATTTTTTCCTCTCATGATGATGTGGGTGTCTATATACCTCAAATTTTTCCAATATTTTGACCTTATACACTTTTGTTTCTACTTCTTCCACCTTTTCCTTCTTTGTCTCTTGAGTAGATGAATTTTTAATTTGTAGTGTGTCTTTATCTATATCATCTGAATCTTCATCATGATCTTCATCACCTATTTCAATCTCATCCTCATGATATACCTTGATTGTTATTGGTGCCTTTTTCACTATGATATCTTGTAAAGTGATATTTTTTTTCCTATACCAAAACTTCATGATATTTTTCTAAACATTAATATTCATTGTTCCCAAAGTCTATAACCATGGATATCTAAGAAATATATCCACATCATCCATATAAAAAGCATAAAAATCTGAATGCAAAACATATTTTTCCATAATGAGCTTCAAATATCTAAACAGTGAAATATTATTACCATCTACTTGAACCTCCTTGATATTATTTGCTTGAACATGTAGATGCTTGGCCACATTCATGTTAATGAAGTTATACTTTCTAGTAGGGTTTATGGAGTTATATTATTTCTATTCTCATATATATATATATATAAACACACACACACACACACACACACACACATACGTACATACACACACACATGTATATATATATACATATATACATACATATACATATATATGTGTGTGTGTATGTATGCATGTATATGTATATATATATATGTATATATACATATATATGTATATATATACATATATATGTATATATATAGACACACACACACACACACACACACACACACACACATATATATAACCCATGGATGGGTAACCTCCTAACCCCATTTTAGGCTGACCATTACCCAATGTACTACTTTCACAAGTTACTCTATTATCCTAATATATTGTACCCATATAACTAACTAAGGGGATGTGTGCTACATGTCAGCATCTCCATCAACCCATATACAATAATATATCATATCCCTAGGTACATAGCATTACTTCCCTCCTTGACATGTTTTGTCCCTAAAACATAGGAAGAAACCAAATAATGAGTGTGCTTAAAATCATTGCACACTTGTCTCCAATATCGATCATCTAACCATCCAAATGTGATCTTGGTAGGTGATAGCTCTCCAAGATTATTTCCAAATTTCCTTGTGCTCCTCTGATTTCATTTATGATCATAATTATATCGCTTTGGTGTCCAAGCATAATTATTTCTATTTTTATTCCATGAACCACATTCTGTTGTGCTTCTCTGATTCCCACCATGACCATAGTAGTTATTCTTCCATGCATAGTCATAGTGATTTCCCCATTCATTCCATATGCCATAGTATTTTTTATTTGGATTCCATGCATATCCATAGTGATTGGAAATTTTATTTCTTGTATAGACAAAATGATTGTTTTTATGACACTTCCTCACCTGGTTCCATGATTGTTTCCTCTCATGATGATGTGGGTGTCTATATACCTCAACTTTTTACAATATTTTGACCTTATCCACCTTTGCTTCTACCTCTTCCTCCTTTTCATTCTTTGTCTCTTTAGTAGATGAAGTGTTCATTTCTAGTTGTAGTTTGTCTTTATCTATATCATCTAAATCTTCATCATGCTCTTCATCACTTGTTTCAATCTCATCCTCATGATCTACCTGGATTGTTATTGGTGTCTTTTTCACTATTATATCTTGTAAAGTGATCTTTTTTTTCCTATACCAAAACTTCATGAAATTTTTCTAAACATTAATATTCATTTTTCCCAAAGTCTCTAACCATGGATATCCAAGAACTATATCCACATCATCCATATCTAAAGCATAACAATCTTAATGAAAAACACTTTTTTTCATAATGAGCTTAAAATCTTTAAACATTGAAATATTATTACCATCTACGTGAACCTCCTTGATATTATTTTCTTGAACATTTAGGTGATTGGCCATATTCATGTTAATGAGGTTAAACTTGCTGGTAGGGTTTATAGACACAACCACCTTCTTCTTTTAAATGCATCCATGAAATTAAAAAATTGACTCAAATTTATTTTTAGCCAAATTATTTGAACCCTTCTCTTCTTCTTCTTCTTATTCTTCTTTATCATCATTATTTTCTTCCTCTTATACATCCTCTTTTTCTTTTATACCCCATCGATCTAGGAAGATTTGTTTCATTGCTTCCCATGAAGAAAACTATTGTGCAAAGCTCAATTGATTACACCACCATTGATGTGCGGGCCCAGACAAAGAAAGAGATAATTCTATTTTCCATAAAATTGTTTTAGTATTATTCTCCTTAAAATTAAGCCACCATTCTCTAGCATCAACATCATCTTCCCCTAAAATTTTTTACAACTCCATGATCCACAAACAAATTAGGGTTCATGAAACCCTAATATATCAATAAATCCTAAAAACCTAATCCAAAAGTCCCAAATTTTTACTATAGATTCCTCTTATGATATTGGAACCTCTGTCAAAATTTTGTGAAAAAATGTCACAAATTTTGACCTTTAAATTGAATATACAAAAAAACATAAAATCGCAACAAATCACACAAAACAACTAAAAAAATTCTAAAATTTTAAATGTGCTTCTCTTGTATCTTCTTACATCTATAGTAAAATGTTTGAATAAAAATTCCTTATATTTCAAAATATATAGATAAATTATTATAAACCCTAAAATAGCAATAAATACCTCAAAACTAATCAAAAGATCTCAATTTTTTTACTGACTTATTTAAAATATTATCCATATCTAGTAAACCATTTGTGGAAAAATCAAAACCAATCAAAATTTATTGATGATTCAAAAATTATATGGTTTCAATCCACACAAATTGCTCGAATCGAAGCTTTGATACCACTTGATATTCAATATATGTAGAAATACCCTTAAGGTAGGGCAACACCATATAATACTCCTTTAAGAAGGAATAACTCCACAATGTCTATTCAAGGGGACAAACTCCAATATCCTCTTACAATAGAATACTCAATGCTTACTTCCTATCTTTACCATGATAATCATCTCCTATATATAGACATCTATCTAACCCATGGATGGGTAACCTCCTAATCCCAATGTAGACCGACCATTACCCAATTTACTAATTATATAAGTTACTCCATTATCCTAATATATTTTACCCATATAAATAACAAAAGGTATGTGTGCCACATGTCAACATCTCCATTAACCCATATACATTAATATATCATATCCCTAGGTACATAGTAGATGAAGACTTATAACAAGTCCTAATCTCTCCCCTAAAATTGGTTGCATCATTTTTAACCTCTCCGCGCCTACAAAACATAGAAAATTATCAAATAAAAACCTTTTAGACCCCTTATATATATTAAGGTACACATAAAATGCATATTTTAGGTCCTTGGAGAGTCCTACATCTTAAAATTGGTTTCATGGCCTTTCCACTGCATTTGGATGCTTCAATTTCCTTCTTTCCCCAATCAGGTCCTTAATAAGGGTTTTATAGGGTTTTGGAGTGGTTTCAGGTCTTAAAATTTCTTCATAGATTCAAAAAATTGAATTCCTATATTAATTACACTAAGGGATTCTTATTTACCCTCCCTAACTACCATAATAATTATGAGGTCCCATGTAAAACATTGGAGAAGTTCTAAGCATCTCAAGATGATATTCATGTGCTTTGTCATGTATTTTGTGATGTCTGAGTTCATTTCAAAAAAAATGGCTTCTTGGATACCTCCCCTAGATAATAAAATATAAATAACCTATATACGCACCCAAAAAATATTTTTCCATCATTAGAAGAGCTCCCTAAGAGTTATAAATTAAAAGACCTCCTACTTTGGCATTAAGCCTAGACCTTGTCCAATAGGTATGTTTACTTTGGTGGTTCAAACCTTTTTTTTGGCCTTCCATACGTTTTATATAGCTCCAACACAACATCTTAACCTTCATGAAGATGATCCAAAGCATTATAATTCTTTCTAAAATCTGAAAATGGAAGAGACCCCCTATTTGGAGTTAGGCTTGCACCTTGCCTAACTAGGTTTGTCTGTAGGTCTTATTACATAGGGACCCTCTTTGGCCTAAGAGCTTATAGATATGTTTTACATGTTTATTAATGTGTATTAAACCTCTAAAAACATTCTTGAATCACTCCTTGACCTCTAACCCATGTTTTTACATCCCTTAACAAGAAAATAGGGTTTGTACAAGGGGAAAAGTGCCCCTCATTTGAGACAAAATAGGGGACACTTCCCTTGTTAGTTCATAAAAACAACCATTTTATAGGGTTATTAAGGTACTAATTATGTTATGCATAAAAAAATATCTCCTTAATCCAATTATAAGACCACTAACTCTCTCCATTTTCAAAATTAAACTTTTCCTAGGAGACTGCTTACAAGGTTTTGGTATGGACTAAGTTTTGGCTTTGTTTGATCTTCTTTCCTTTCTTTTCCTTGTTGAATATAAAATTTAAAAAGTATAAAAGTCATCCTTTTAATTTTTTATACTTTATTGTGCCACTTCAGTTTACCACACTTCTTGGTATCCCTTACTCAGTTTAACTGAGTTTCTAATGTTTGACTGTACCCTACCTTTTGATTCCTATTATAGGTGTTAAGTTGGGGTTGTTCAACCTTTTTCATGATGTTAATTTAGCTTTTTAAAACCTATATAAGGTTAAAAATATTCATCTCATTTATATTTCACCCATATGCTTCATTTGGGCTTAAAATATGCCTCTCACTCTTGACTCAGACATTTTCTCCTAAGACCCTATTATAGATTATTTTAAGGCCTAGCTAGGGTAGTTATGGTGAAAAAAGGAGTTCATTCATATTAATTTTGAATCACATAACACCATAATTGCCTTTAAATCACATTTGGTTTTCTAATAGACATCTAAACCATGCATAGATGCTAGTCTTTTCACTTTGTACATTTGACTAGACTGAGACACCTGTAGGTGTCTATTTCATATTTGAAGGGCCCTGTAAGTAGCTATGGGAGGTGAAAAAGATCTTATCCCAAATTTAAAATTATGAATTTGGTCTCATTTGAGTTTTCTTATACTATTTTATCCATATCTTATTCTTGGAGGTCCCATTCAATTATTTCTCAGTATGTCAAAACTCATTCACTTTTATATACATGTAGACACCATTAAGGTCTTTTAGTGTGTTAAGAGGTACGTTTAGAGTTTTAGATGACTATCTTCCACTTTACATTTTAACCCCAAATTTTGTGTAGTTATTTTACATGGTATAAGACACTAAATTGATTCACTAAGATCTTTCAACACCAAGTCTATCACTTTTATTTGAATCCCACAAAAGTGCTTGGTGCACTATTTTGCCACTTTTAGGAAAAGGGTCTTGAAACTCAAAAATGTTTTTTGGGATGCTTTTCCAACACCTAGTGAGCTACCAAGGGTATTAAACAAGCTTATTAATCCATAAAATTGCCTCATAAACCTAAAGAGGTTTTAACCTTCTGAAATACCTCTGGACAAACCTTCAACCCCTATTGATGTCACATGTAGGTATGCATTTGACTATGTAGATAGGGAGGATGGAGTTGAGATAGAAAGGTTTGTTGAAAGTCTTATAACACCAAAAATACATTATTAAATTTTAAAATGTACAACCTCCATAAAAAACAACTTGAAAACAACCTCAAAACACCTTCTTCTATGTGGAAAACACCTGCAAGGCACCTGTAGATGAAAATAACAAATAATGGAAAACCCAAACAAGCCTAGAAGAGGTTTATTGAGATATTGAGGTATAAAAAATTGATATTATGATGGGAAAAATTGTGGGGAGGTCATTAGAAACATATTAAATCATCAAACTTGTCAAAACAAAGTAAATAATTTTAAAACTATCTCAAGCAATGAACCCTCTTAGGTTAAGAAGCATAAAAAGCTACATAGATTCTTTGTGATGGTTCATAAAGGTGGAACCATGACACTAAAAAATATTTTCATGGATTTGAATTTGACTCAGATCAATTTCAACCCACAAGAGCATTTCTCCCAACTCCATGTGTACATATCACACCAAGCATGCACAGTTGACCCTTCTTGGCTTATGAAGGCAAGAAAGATAAAAATTAAGCCAATAATTAAACTTTTTTACCTTTCCTCAGTACACCAAGTAGATAAATTACTTTAGGGAGTTGAAGAGACACTATCCCATCTTTTTAGCTAAAGGTGAGCTCCACAAGTCCATACAAGTGCCATTAATGGACTATTTTCAAGGAGAAACTACATCTTTATGCATGAAACTAATTCTTGAACTGACTCTAGCCACTTCCTAATATATTTTGACCTCTTCCATATAGAAAACCAACTTTGTGATAAATTTTCTTCCTTGAAAGTCTGTACAAGTCATTAAATGAGCTAAAAATATGACTAAAGGGCATATTTTCACATGAGACATGGTAAAGGACCAATTTATGAATTAGGAACATTTTTAAAAAATTAAAATACCACATTAGGACATTTTAAATATAATTTTATCCTTTGACCATGTTTGACCATGGTTGAATTTGGTTGACTTTAGAAGTTAGCCTTAGACCAAGGCTAGAGCAAGAATGGGTGAGATGTTTAGACCAACATGAGACCTCCATAAGATATATAGGAACCTTTAAAAAAGTTTCAATATGTAGAGGTTGAACTAATTTGAATAAAAGTCATATTTGGTCAACACTTTTGGCAATTCTTAGGGGTAACATGCTTGCCTATGTTAAGTACCAGTAGTCTTATCCCATCCATTAGGAAAAGGGAGTTAGATTCACTGTAAAACAACAAGATCAAACCTTGAGTTGACCAATAAGATAGTTGATTGACCTTAAAACATAGAAAAAGAAAGACAAACATACACCAAGAACAAACTAAACACACAAAACAAAGGCACATTTATGTTACTTAGCACTTAGGGAAAATAAGACACAATAATAAGCAAAATAATTATATACATTCAACTCAAACATACCTCCCTTCCTAGATCAAAAAGGAAGTATCTTGAATCTCCTTCCTCATTAGATGAATGAAGGTGCCAAACATTTTTCATTTTGGATGTAGTACTAAATGGCTCAAGCTTCCTTTTTTCTCTTTGGCTTGGCATGTCTGTTAATGGAGTCATCTCAAACAAGCCTCCAAGGTAGATGAAATCTTCTTGAATTTGGAAACATGCTTCATACTACTATCCCTTTATCTCACCATGGTAGATTTTCATATATATGAATGGAAAATCTTGTTGGAAGTCTATGTCTTCTTGAAATACCTCATTTCTTTTCTCATTTATTGATACCTATTCAAATCCTTCAAGAAGTGTTATATCATGGAATTCAAGGGGTGTTTCTTGTCCAAACTCCTTTTTGGTGTTGGTAGGAGTAATTTCACATGCAGTTATAGGATCAAACCTCAAGTCATCTTTGAAAGACTTATAATCATCATAAATTGATCTATCATGGTTTAGAATCTCTTGATAGTGATGCCTCTTAACACATACCTACTCTTCAAAATTTAAGGTATTATGTAATTATGAGTCTTATCTTCTCATTATCTTCATATGCTTTAAAAATTTGCATATATGTGTGCCACATGTCTTCTTCTTGAAATACATCATCTTGTTTACCATGTCTTGTAGTCATGTCCAAAGGACTTGTAGGCCCCATGAAACCTTAAAATTCATTGCAAATGTATTCAAATATCTACCCCAAGTCATCATCCTTCTTTTGATCAGTATCATGAAGTGGAACAATAAGAGAAACCTCTTCCTCTTCTTCTTTGGAAACCAAAATAACTTCTCCCAAGGCATCTTCCTCAACACAAGGAATGTCATCTTGATTACCATTACTATCTAAAGTCTCTTCATAAGGAGTCAACTCCTCCTCATCATTAATCCAATCTAAAATATCCATCTCCTTCTCCCTCTTAGTGGTGTTAATGATAGGCATCCAAAAATAAGGAAATTCAGCCCAAGAAGGCTCCCAAGGAGCAATGCAATCCTCACCATTAGAAGGTAAAAATGGATTGGTTAGAGGAGGTGAAAGGATGGGTTCCATGGATTCTTGAGGTGGGGTCAGAGGGAATTGAGTAGTCTCAAGTTTTTATTCACTTCTAACTTCTCCACTTAAACATGCTTTGTTTTTCTTTCCACAAGTTTTCATTACTTCTTTCCATCTTGGGAAGGTAGGCTTAGAGAGTTCTCCATGGGGTTGAGATACAAATGGAGGTGTAAATGATAGGATTAAGAAATTTGGGGTTTCATTGGATTTGGCATCTTGTCTCCCACTTGGGAAATTAGGCTTAATAACCTATAGATTTTATGTTGCCATGATGGATTGCCTTAAAATTTGGTTTGCCAATTCAATCTTGATGTCAAGATGGTTTAAAAAACTCAAACTTCCTTTCTCAAAATATTCTCTAAATAAAACAACCTACTCAATAGTGGTGTCCTCCTTCCTTTGGCTACTCTCTTGGATGGAGATTCAATAAGCGAAAAGTTGGGAAATGCATGAAGGACTTGGGTCATTTTGAAACATTCTTAGATTAGAATCTTGAGTGGGAAAAGTTGACATACTTGAAGGTTAATGTGGGGTATATTGGGGCTATCAATACTAAGCTAGTTCAGAGCTCTCAACCTCTATTCTAGGTGTAAAATTAGGCCACAAACATCAAGAATCTCATTTGTAAGACCTTGCTAGTTATCTATCTCTATAGGAATCCATTGTTTCTTGACTTGCTCCAATGAATTTCTCACACTCTTGATACAATCACTAGTGATGACTTGACCATAACCGTTTCTAGTATCAAGGTCTAACATATAGTCTTTGTAAGCAATGAGAGTCTTCTTGAAAATTGTAATGGACTGACTTGGAAAGGAACTAGGTGGATTGGGTGAATCACAAGCTTGATATGGCTGATCATAGGGAACATATGATTAATAGGGATCATGAAAATATTGGCCAAGGGATTGCGCATATTGAGAGGGAAAAGGCAAAGATGGATATGTTTCCCCAACTTGTGTTAAGACAAACTCAACATAAAAATATTCCATGAATCACTCATGAAAAGAGTATATAACAAGAAAATAACCTCAAATAGATTACTTATGCTACTTAACTAGTAGATTTATTCTTGGATTCACCATTGGTGCTTAGTGAAATTACCTCTAAAGGCTAATATCTTGAGGAAAACACCAAAACTCCTTAAATTCTTATAACAAGAGTCCCATCGAGCATGCCAAAAATTGTTGTAACTTGAAATTTCACCCTTTGAGGAGATTAAAATTCTCTCCACATTGAAGTGGCTCAATAAAACCACCTCAAGGCTGTGGGTGATGCAAAGTTGAAGTGGATATCTAGATTAGGGCTAGTTCCCTTGATGTATCGCTATAGTTCAAACCTAGTGCTAACTTTGGGGGGATGAAAATAGATAAGGATAACTTAAAATTAATATAATCTATGGGAGGTGATACACAAAATATTTACTCTACTCACACCACTTAAAATGCACTTGAAACCAAAGAGAATCCCACACATACACTTCATCCAATTCAACACTCCTCTTTTACATCAATGTTTCATTTATGGTGTCTTGAAGAGAGCTTAGGCTAGGAGGACTTAGACAATATGTCTTATATAAACCTTAATGAATTATATACTCACTATACCTACAATCCACATTAGACACTTCTTGTTAACCTACAAAAGAGAACTCTTAAATCACATAAGGCACTAGGAAGAGTAACATGTGAAGGTAAGAAAAATGCACTTGAAAAAAACCAATAACCAAAACATTATTCATTAATTCAAGGAAAAAATTTGGTATGGATTCACCATACCTAGGTGGAGATATCCATACAATAGCCAAAGAGGCTAAAATTTATAGCAATTGTGAGAGGAGAGAGAGAAAGAGAAGCTCCAGAGTCATTAAGACACTTTTCAAGCAAGGAGAATGAGTTAAATTATCATGAGATATACAATGAGATATGTCCTAAATGAAAATCAAAGACAAATTTCCCTCGAACTTGTTTAACTCCTCCATATGTGGCATAGATTCCCTTGTGCTTGCATAAGAAACTATTTTCATGATTTGCCTTCATATAAATCTTTTTCTATTGAATAGGGTCAGGTTTTATGATTGATATAAGAGGTAAGGGTTACCAAGAAGTCTCCACATTCATTTTATTGGTCCTCAATCATTCCTATTTCTATATCCATGAGAAATCATCTTAAATAGTTATAAAAAGACTCTTTCTCATGCATTTCTCACACTTGGCAACCAAAACCTTTCCAATTATATAATATAATCCATGAAAAATGAGGGATGACACTTTTAAGGAGTTTCTAATTTATTAGGGCTATTAATCAAGCCTAAAAAATCTTTCCAATTTGAGTTTCACCATTTTTCACTAAGTGTTCACTATGTACCCACTAGACGAGCTGAGATGACAGGGATAGAAAACAAACTTATGATATTGTATGGTTAAATATATGGAAATTAGGACTTATAAAAAGTCCTAATATATATCTTAAAAATGGTTTCATCCTTTTAAACCTCTCCATTCTTGAAAAACATAAAAAAAATTCAAATAAAACCCTATTAGACCCCTTATGTATAGATAGGGTACACCTTAGTTGCATATGTCAAGTACCTAGAGAGTTATCTACAGCGTAAAATTGGAATCATGGCCTTTCCACTACATTTAGATGCTTCAATTGCCTTCTTTCCCCAATCATGTCCTTAATGAGGGTTTTGGGGTGGTTTTAGGTCTTAATGTTTGTTCATAGAGTCCAGACATTAAAGTCCTATATAAATTCCACTAAGTGATTATTAGGGACCTTCACTAACTCCATTGATCATGATGAGGTCCCATGAAAAGTGTTGGAGAAGTTCCAAGCATCTCAAGATGACATTTGTGTCCTTTTCCATGCATTTTATGAGGTCTAAATTAATTTCAAGCTAGAAATGGCTTTTTGGAGAACTACCCTAGATAATAAAAGATCAATCACCTATATACACACCCCAAAAACATGTTCCCATTAGAATAATAGCTCCCTAAGTATAGAAATGAAAATACCTCCTTTGGCATTAGGCCTAAATCTTATTCAATAGGTATGTCTACACTTTGGTGGATTAAACCTCTTTATTGGCCTTCTATAGCTTTGAGATAGATCAAAAAAATCATATTTACCTCCATGAATATGATCCAAAGAATTATAATGATTTCCAAAATCTAAAAATGGAAGAGACCCACTATTTAGAGTTAGACCTACACCTTGCCTAACTAGGTCTGCCTATAGGTCTTGTTGCATAGGGCACCCTATTTGGCCTTAGAGATTATATCTATGTTTTACATTTTGCTTAATGTGTATTAAAACTCCAAAAACGTTCTTGAATCTCTCCTTGACCTTTGACCCATGTTTGTACCTCCCTTAACAAGAAAATTGGGTCTGTACAAGGGGAAAAGTGCCCCCTATCTAAGATTAAATAGGGGCACTTCTCATATTAGTCTCACAAAATAAACCATTAGAGAGGGTTATTCAGGTCCTAAGGATTTTCTTCAAAAAAAATTATCTCCTTAATCTAAGTATAAGACCACTAACTCTCTCCATTTTTAAGACTAAACTTTTCATAGGAAACTACCTATAGGGTTTTGGTATGCACTAATTTTTGGCTTTGTTTGATCTTCTTTCCTTTCTTTTCCTTATTGAATAGAACATTTAAAAAGTATAAACATCATCCTTGACATGTTTTATACTTTTTTGTGCTACTTCAAATTACCACACCTATTGGTATCCCTTACTCAGTCTAACTGAGTTTTCAATGCTTGACTATACCCTACATTTTGCTTCCTACTATAGGTGTTAAGCTAGGGTTGTTCAAACTTATTCATGATGTTAATTTAGTTTTATGAAACCTATATTAGGTTAAAAATATGTATCTCATATTTATTTCATCCATATGCTTCATTAGGGCTTAAAATATGAATCTCACTCTTGATTGAGACATTTTCTCCTAAGACCCTATAGTAGGTTGTGTTAAGGCCTAGTTGGGGTAGTTATGGTGAGAAAAGAAGTCCATTTAGATTCCTTTTGAAGAAAATAGAATCATCCTTGACTTTAGATCACCTTGGGTTGGCTAAGAGACATCCAAACCATGCATATATTCTAGTCTTTTCACTTTGTCCATCTAACTAGACTAAGACACTTGTAAGTGTCTATTTCATCTTTAAAGGGGCCTATAAGTATCTATGGGAGGTGAACAAGATCTTATCCCATATTTAACATGATTAATTTGGTCTCATTTGAGTTTTATCATACCAGTTCATCCATATCTTATGCTTGGAGGTCCCATTCAATTATTTCTCAATATGTCAAAACTCATTCACTTTTATATGCTTGTAAACACCATTGAGGTCTTTTAATGTGTTCAGAAGCACTTATAGAGTTTTAGATGACTACCTTCCACTTGCCATTTTAACCACAAACCTGGTAGAGGTCTTTTACATGGTATAGGCTACTAAATGGATGTACTAAGGTATTTCAACACCAATTCTATCACTTTTATTTGAGTCCCACAAAAGTGTATAGTGCATTATTTTGCCATTTTTGGGAAAAGGGTCTTGAAACTCAAAAATGTTTGTTGAGATGCTTATCCAACATATAGTGAGTTTTCAAGTGTATTAAACAAGATTATTAAGCCATAAACTTGCCTCATAAACCTCAAGAGGGCTCAAACTTTTTAAATACCTCTGTACAAACCTTTAACCTGTACTGATGTCACCTATATGTATGCATTTGACTATGTGTAGATAGGGAGGATGTAGTTGAGCTCAAAAGGTTTGTTGAAAGGCTTCTAACACCCCAAATGTATTATTCAATTTTTAAATGGATAACATCCATTAATAACATATTTAAATAAACTGTAAAACACCTTCTTCTACATGGAAAACACCTTTAAGGCACTTGTAAATGAAAATAATAGACAATGACAAACCCAAACAAGCCTAGAATGGGCTTATTGAGTTCTTGAGGTCTCTATAGAGTAATTTTTTACTCTACGTCATATTTAGATTTTTAGCCGAGTGTTGCGGTTTTGGTTCCTGCATACCTTGGTCATGGTGGCAAAAGTTTTGGAGCAGAGCATGGGTTTATTTTTGCCTAAGTGTCAAAGTGCAGTGGAAGCTACCAAGTGGCGTAATCCAAGCACGGGTTATCTTTCCCCTTTTTGTTTCCTCCATTTCATTTTTTTCCTAAGTATTAAACTTGAGTGGAAGCCACCAAGTGTTGCTTTCCAAAACATGAAACCAGCTAGCTAGCATCATCTAAGACACCTTTTGTAATTTTCAGGAAAGCCATGGATCATGCCCCGTATCTAAGAATAGCTAAGCAGAACGCACCACGTGTTAGCATCCACATCCCGTGTCAGCACCCATAATCCATCTATTTTTTGGTGAAAGGGTTGCAATAAGCTAAGCAATAAAAAGTGCTAGGTGGCAGTCGTGGGAGGTCCTGAACTACTTTTCAAAGGAAAGCGAAGGTCTCCACATATCTTCCCAAGAATAGTGGGGGCTGCCACATGTCAACTTTTGAGACCATCTTCAAGCTTCATTACCAAATAAAGATTATGGTGGGTCCCGAGTGTTACTTCAAAGGTCTGTGGAAGCACCAAGTGTCAACATGTGAAGAAAAGTTACTCGGGCAAGGAACACGGTGAGTTTTATTTTGTTAAAATTGCTAAGTATTAAAGAAGTAGATTGAGATAGGTGTCGAAGGTGGAGCATTCTTGAGAAAAATATATAGAAAGAAAAAAATGCTAAGTGTCTTTGATAAATCAGGAAAAAAGCACCACATGTCATTCTCTAGTGCTTTGTAAGCAATAAAGAGAATTTCTAGAAATTGACTAAGTGTCCTCTTTCATTTCAACAAAACAAGTGTTCTATGTACCTGTTGCCACAAAGAAAGATGGAGGGAAACTCAGTGGGAGTTATTCTTGGTAGATGGAATAGTTCATCAAGTAGATTTGTGGAGCCTGCAAACATTAAAAGGGCCATTTATTTGTACCCTATAAGCAGAGGCAGAATATATAGTTGAGTGGGTAAGCAGGTGATGGAATGAGAAATTCAGGCATGAAAGGAGGTACTAGTCATGAATCACCATGTCGCAGTCAGGGTAGTTCTTGATAAGACAAGGATGCATCCAAGGCATTGAAAACACCCTCTGTTTGTCCCCTATGAATCAAGGGTGGAATTAGAATTGTGCAGGAGAAGGGGTTATGGAATGAGACATTTGAAGCTATAAAAGAAGAAGAATTGTAAGAGATAAAATAGAGGAGGAGGACTTTTCTACAGTTTTAGACTTTCTAGAGTTTTTGACCAAATAGTATCATTTGATTTCGTCTCAATTTCTTGAGTTGTAAAGTTGGTGTAACTATGCATGTTTTTGTGCCTTTTATGTGGCTGAATGAATTAAGAAGATTGAACTCTATGCCTTGGTTGGTATTATCTGTGTCATTTGTAAAGTAGTCTAGACTATAGATTTTCTAGATTTGTGATTGGGAATGTCATTTGCTTTTGTCTCATTTTCTTGAATCAAAAGTTCTACATAACTAGATGTGTTTTTGCACCTCTTATATGATTGGAAGATTCTTATTAATAAGATTGAACTCTATGCCTTTGTTGACATTTTATGTATCTTAGCAAAAGAAGCCTCTGTTATGAGCCTTTGTTTCTATTATTTAAATCTTTTACATTGAACATGCACTTGTCTGCTCTTAAAATGTAATTGAATCCTATATATAGTCTCACTTTGCTCAAGTTAGGATTAGGATTACACTCAGGTGCATTGCCATAATTAGGTTTCATTTCCTGCATTTGTGTTTCTGTCTAGTTTCCTATCCCTTTTCCCCTAACACTTCAAGAAAATAAGAGACCATCTTCTCTAAAATTTGGAGGTTGTTTCAAGCCGCAATGTCCCATAGATTGAAACTTCCCATTGTTGATTGATTAGAATCAAGCACAATTTTCATCATCAACAGTTTTTGGCACACCTGGTGGGACCAATCTTTCAAGGAGTCAAAGAATTTTGGTGTGTTCTTCGGCCAACTAGCCTTTGGAGGTCTTTGTTTTAGCAACACCGACAACAACTCTAAGTCAAATCAGCTGATTAAGTAGTCCTGATATCATCAAGAAATCACCATTTGGTATGTATAATTATATTACTCATAGCTATGAGTCTTATTCTCCTTCACATATTTTTAATCAAGATCAAGTTTATCCTAGAATCACGTCAAGTAACAAAGATGTATATGGTCATGAGCTTCTCCCTTCACAGGTCTGATATGACCAACCTCAGCCCTGTCATGAGCTATACCAATCTTATACCCCGTCTCCCCAATATGTCACATCCCATGCTCAAACTAATCTCATTTCCACCTTCAAAAAATCATTACTGGGATATAAAAACTATGTATTGGAGCTTGACAATAGAAGGGGATGTGGCCAATAAATTCCTAATCATGTCATCCATCAAATAAGAGATGCAATAGATCTAATTAAAAGTGAATGGGATCTTATTGAAAGAAAAAATTGGAAAAGGCTTACATATGAGATGTTGGGTGTGTGTGGCTTGATTGCATTTCTAGAAGAGAAGCTGAGCATTCATGAGAGATAGCCTTACCAAGTCTATCAACCTACACATCCACCACCACAAATTCCATATCAGACATAGGCCAACCCTGCTCATGAGCCAGATCCAACCTATCAAGGTTATTTCCCCAATAATGTCGAGTCTATGTTAGCATCAAGGGAAGAGGACTCTAAACCCTCACTTCCCCCTCAAGTCCCTTCCACCCTTCCTTAAAAAGCTTCTTGTTTTCATCACAGCCTTCTTCTTTATCCCTTTTCAATGAAGAATATACTTTGGATGGAGCAAATAAGCATGTAGAGGAGTGCACTCAATTCATGGTTAGTCAAGAAGATTTCAAAGTAGATGAGGAGGAAATCACCATAGATGTCCCCTTCAATGAACAAGAGGACAAGCCACAAGCTTTTCTCTTAACCTCTGAAGAGGAAGAGATCATTTCTGACTTTTTTCTCACTTTACAAAAAAGATATGGTGGAGAATGGACACTTCCTTGATCAAGTCATTGAGACAGGTGAAACTATTCTTCAAGAAGGCTATGAACTGGCCAAATGTGGAGAAGACAACATCGAGACTCAGCTAAATATGCAGAGGGGATGCCAGCTTTCATATTTATCCTTTCAAGAAGTTGAAATCATCAAGGAGAATGATGATGCAATAGAACTCAAAAATAAGGTAGAAGGAGATAAGCCAAAAGATGATGAATATCAAAAGGCACAGAGTGGAGAACCAACAACCATCAATTTCTTGATGAGACACGACAACATGAAGATCTGGTATTTGATGGGATTTCAAGAACAAGAAGAGCTTATGGATGTCAAAAGCATGTTTGACTCAGCCTCACTTGAATGCAGGCAAATCAATGTGGCCCATGTAAAAGAAATTTCACCAAAGATATACCCATTTCAATCACTTGTATGGCAACTAAAGCTGGCTCGTCATGAAGGAGATGTTAGAAATTTTGTTTTTGATCCCGGAGGGAGAAAAGGATGCTTAATTAATGTAGTTAAGTAGTTTCCCATTCCCACATTATTTTTGTTTTCCATTATTGCTTTCCCACTTTCCTTTTAAATAAGTTTTTTTTAAAACACAGAGTTGGTAGCTTAGAAAGTTTTTAAATTCCTTAAGTTTTCACCACATTAAATGCTTCCCAAATCTTTCAAAATCTCTAAGGTACTTTGCGCTACAACTTGCATAGCGTGTCCACCTCACTATTTCCCAAAGACTGAGTAGGATCTGCTAATGGTCATCTAAATTTAATGTTATTTAAGACTTGATAGGTCCATAAATATCCCTTAGCAAGATTTAAAGTTTACAAATTCTCAAGCATTCTTGCACCTATGAAAATATCCTGCTCATTGCGATTGTTAGTGCCTAGTAAAATTTGCTTCGACAAGAGTGTTTCTATCTTGCACAAGGTTCATCCTAGGTATTATAGATATAGAGATGGTGGGAACATCATCTGCACAACAAGGAGCTGGGATACCTGGATCTCTTGATAGGTTGCTGACTAGTAAATCATATGTTGTAGCTCTTGTGCAACCATTGAGAACCTATCCAAGAACTAAAATCCTAGAAGTTGGTCAAGTCAGTGACCCATCAAAAGTAAAGGATTATGCAGATGGAATCATAGACCCCATTTTTCAACAAACTAGTAACAAGAGTCTTAGAGAAAGGGCACACCAAAAGTGTCTTCAAAGAGCCAGAGCAAGGCAATACGAGACATTCAAAATGAGGATGTGGACCTCACAACTGGCTCAATTCATTATCCCAATTGTGTATCCATGCCCTGATTTGATTGAATTATGTGCAGACTTGATCCATGCACCATCTTACACCATTCAACAAGGTCCCTTCATGGTACATATCACATGACAAGCAATTAGGGACATGTTAGCCTTGCATTATGAAAATATAGCCACATTCCCCACTATTGATAAGATGTAGAGGACATCGGTGAACGTCAACACTCAGACCAAGTTTTTGAGGTCTGAGTTACAAATGACTGATGGTGATACTCTGGTACCCATGCTCCCTGCACCAAGAAGCCAGTTTGTGCCAGTTAGCCAAGACACGCTATCAATAATGGCTCTCATCTTTGGCATGAAGGATGAAATGGAGGTATATGCAAAATAAATGGCCATCTTTTTTAGGATGAAGACAGTTGACAAGACGTAAGAGTATTGACTTGACTTCTCAGAGCACATTGCCTTTTCAATAGTGGAACAACTGACCCAGTTTAGATCAAAAGGGGTGTTCAGGTATTCCTCTTATTTGTTTCATCTCATATTGTACTAGAACCCTGATCTTTTCACCCAACATATGGATCTAAACATATATGACCCAAGTTTTGACCCCCAAAGGACCATTCCTGTGTCTGCATGGACACACATTTTATCAAGAACTAGTGACCTGTATGATTTTTAGGAACTGTTTGTTACCCCTATTCTTCATTGCCTTAGCCCTGAACTTGTCATAAATAGGTTATTTCCAAGTGTTTTAAACCTCCTAGTTAATTGTCCAATCCCATGTGACTTCTATTTTGGGTCCCACCACATGATCATAAGGGTTCATGGGTTTTGTGGGGAACCAGTGTTGCTACCGAAGACTTTAACTCTTAGGTTGGCATTCTTGAAAGTCACTAGGTAGGCTTTCATAGTAAAAAATGAGTATGGATCTAAGAAGAAGAATAGAAAAATGTGCAATCTCTCGTGGATGGCAGGCAACATAAGCCTAAAATCCAGAGATGCTGAGACTATGCTACTAAGAAAACTGGCCTTCCTAGGGTTCCTGCTAGTTGAAGACAAATGGGTTTACAACCCAAGTGATTACATAGCTTCTTGGGTATGGAACAATAGGATTGGGGCCAAGATTGTGCATGAAGGTCACCTTTTTTAGGAGACTAAGAAAAACCCTACAGAAGATGCTCTTGGTCTTTATGTTGAATTGATAGATTTGCCCCTGCCACAAAATAGGCCATGGGAAACCTTCTTGATAAGCAGAGGGATTATGATCCCAAAGTTTGAATGACTTCTGGTTTGAGAAGGATATTGAGGAACAAAGATTGGGATGCAGAGAAGATTGAAGCCTATTGGAAATATAGGCATGAAATTTCTCAAACAACCCATGCTTTTAGAAGTGTGGATTTAGATGAAAGATGGGAGGAACTCTAGGATGAGCATCATCCCTCCCCTACATCTAGCCCAAAAACAAGTCAATTGTTAACACTCGGTACAGGGCAAAAAGTTAGAGCGGGACCAAGCCAACAACCATAGGCCTCAAAGTAAGTTGTCGTTATAGTCACTACATCAACCTGGCCCTAGCCTCTTAGCACCATGGAAAAACAAAGGAGTGTGGTGTCTTCACCACCAAAAGCTTCCCCATCATTGAAAGTGATTGAAGTCCCTGGTTCTCCACAAGCACCACCAGTAACAATAGAGGTGGAAGGGAAGTAGACACAGCTAGAGTCAGAGATGCCCAGGAAGAGAAAGAGGGTACATTTCCAAATAGATTCAGAGGAGGAAGAATAACCTTCATAGTGCCAAGTGTAGAGCACTACAATTCCCCCTTAGGTAAGTATTACTCTTCCTCCTCCCTCTTAGTCTATTCTTTTCCCTATCGGCATGATGCCTCCACCTAGCCAAATGACACCTCCTATCACCTCTGCCATCCCCATTTCACAATTCACCCCATCCTTAGGGCCTCAAGCCCTAATGCTAATCCATTTCTCCCCTTTTATTCCCAAAAAGATGCCCCTTCAACTCACCCCTAGCCAACCACTGGCTATCCAATATGGCCTGCCATAAGGACATCCTTTTGCAGGAGGATACATTACATCCCCTTCCACCTTCTAGGCTTAGGTCAATGCTGCTAAGAAGGAAAGAGAAGCCCTGTTGGAGAAGAAGAAAACCAAAGAGAATAAAGCATTGGCTGTCTCACACCTATGGTCATAATTTGACCCTATTCAACAATAGTTGACAATGACCCATTTGTCACCCAATGTTGTCAAGCCGAGCGAGGAAATGCAGCCAAAGGATTATACAATGAATGTAGTGGCTATTGATATGTCCCTATTCAGGCCCCAGGATAGAGTTGAGCTATTGACAAAATCCACTTCTATAGTCACAAAGGATTATTTGAAAAAATCAAGAAGACTACAGAAGATGGAGGCTGATTTGGCCAAAGAAAAGGCAAACTACAACAATTTGGCTAAATAAATCAATAAGAAAGATAATGAAATAACTAATCTAAATAAACAATTACAAGATATTATTTCCCTTCAGACTCATCGAGTAGTCCAGGCCCAAAATGATTCATTAAAAGTAGAGCTCACACTTGCAAAAGATGTAGCAATATCCCTTAGATGGGAGAAAGCAATGTTGCAGGGAAGAGTCAAAGGACTACAGCTACAAGTTACCCAATCGTAGCATAGGCTGTTGGATGAACAAAACAAGACCATGGCTTTTCAAGCCTAGTTCTAAGTGGAGCAACAAAAATCAGTGCAACTGAAGATAGAACTAGCTAATAAGCCATAAGGTGTAGGAGTGATACAACTGGTAAAGGATCTCTACGAGTCAGCATGGAAAAGAATCTCCTTAGAGATTATCTAGCTCAGGCGATCTCTCACCTTCCTACTCAACGCACAGCAATTATGCGAGAAGGTGGAAGATTCAGTGAAGAACACTCTAGATATAGTCTCTAACAGAGTCACAGACTCCCAAACCTTATTGTAGAAGCTTTATGATGTAATGGATGTGACATTGGTAGCCATAGGAATCATTGACAAAATGGTCACCCTGAAACAGGTCAATGAGGTGCTCAATTACAATGCCATGGCTAATAGTTATAAAGAGCTTATAGAAGTTGTGAAAGAAGGCATCAAGGAGATGAGACAACATATTGAAGATCTAGTGTAACTAGGCCTTCCTTCTTCATTTCCAGACACCAACATGGTGCTGAGGGTTGATCAAATTAAACCATTGCTTCTAGCCAAATAGAGGGATCAAACAATTTTCTAAGACTTGTGGGATGATTCCTCAGTCTCAGAAGTCAAAGCTGTTATAGTTCTTATTTTCCAACTAGAATTCAAACTAAAAGCTACAGTCCATATTCTACAAACTTTTTCGCATAAGGATATCATTAACCTTGATCTAGCTTTCGTTGAATTTCAAAACAAGCAAGGGTTATCTGACCATGAATGGTCCATCTACCAAATAGCACTTTTGAAGTTGTAAAATTTTGAAATTTTGACACAGCGGGAGTCGAGATTCTTTTTGAGTAGGATCAAAAGTCTTGGGGCTCGCCAGTAACTGTAAAGTAATTTTTAACTCTACGTCGTATTTATATTTTCAGTCGAGCACTACGGTTTTGGTTCCCACATACCTTGGTCATGGTGGCAAAAGTTTTAGAGTAGAGCGTGGGTTTATTTTTACCTAAGTGTCAAAGTACAGTGGAAGTTGCTAAGTGGCATAATCTGAGCATGGGTTCTCTTTCCCCTTTTTGTTTCCTCTATTTCATTTTTACCTAAGTATTAAACTCCAGCGAAAGCTACCAAGTGTCACTTTCCAAAACACAAAACTGGCCAGCTGGCATCATCTGAGACACTTTTCATAATTTTCAAGAAAGCCACCAATCATGCCCCATATTTAAGAATAGATAAGCAAAACACACCATGTGTCGACATCTACATCCTATGTCAGCACCCGCATTCCATATATTTTTTGGTGAAAGGGTTACAATAAGCTAAGTAGCAAGAAGAAGTGGAAAGCACTAGGTCGCAGTCATAGGAGGTCCCAAACTAATTTTCAAAGGAAAGCAGAGGTCTCCACGTATCTTCCCAAGAATAGTGGGGACCGCCACATGTCAACTTTTAAGACCATCTTCAAGTTTCATTACCAAATAAAGATTGTGGTGGGTCCTGGGTGTTACTTCAAAGGTCTATGGAAGTGCCAAGTGTCAACATGCAAAGAAAATTTGCTTGGGTAAGGAATGTAGTGAGTTTTATTTTATTAAAACTACTAAGTATCAAAGAAGTGGGTTGTGATAGGTGTCAAAGGTGGAGCGTTCTTGAGCAGAATATAGAGAAAGTGAAAAATGCTGAGTGTCTTTAATAAATCAGGTAGAAAGTGCCAAATGTCATTCTCCAGTGCTTTCTAAGCAATAAAGAGAATTTCTAGAAATTGACTAAGTGTCCTCTTCTATTTCAATAGAATAGAGTGTTTCATGTACCTATTGACACAAAGCAAGATGGAGGGAAACTCAGTGGGAGTTATTCCAGGTAGATGGAATAGTTCACTGGGTAGATTTGTGGAGCCTGCAAACATTAAAAGGGCCATCTGTTTGTCCCATGTAAGTGAAGGCTAGATAGACAGTTGAGTGGCTAAGCAGGTGATGGAATGAGAAATTTAGGCATGGAAGGAGGTACTAGTCATGAATCACCATGCCGCAGTCAAGGTAGTTCTTGATAAGACAAGGATGCATCTAAGGCATTGAAAGTGTCATTTATTTGTCCCCTATGAATCAAGGGTGGAATTAGAATTGTGTAGGAGAAGGGGTGATGGAATGAGACATCTGAGGCTATAAAAGAAGAAGAATTGTAAGAGATAAAAGAGAGGAGGACTTTTTTATAGTTTTAGACTTTATAGAGTTTCTGACCAAATAGTATCATTTTCTTTTATCTCATTTTCTTGAGTTGTAAAGTTGGTGTAACTGTGCATGTTTATGTGCCTTTTATGTGGCTGAATGAATTAAGAAGATTGAACTCTATGCCTTGGTTGTTATTATCTGTGTCATTTGCAAAAGTAGTCTAGACTGTAGATTTTCTAGAGTTGTGATTCGGAATGTCATTTGCTTTTGTCTCATTTTCTTGAATCAGAAGTTCTACATAACTGTACATGTTTCTGTGACTCTTATGTGATTGGAATATTCTTATTAAGAATATTGAACTCTACGCCTTTATTGACATTTTTTGTATCTCAGCAAAAGAAGCCTCTGTTTCTATTATTTTGATCTTTTACATTGATCATGCACTTGTCTGCTCTTAAAATGCAATTGAATCCTATATATAGTCTCACTATGCTCAAGTTAGGATTAGGATTACACTCAGGCGCATTGCCATACTAGTTTCCTATCCCTTTTCCCCCAACACTTCAAGAAAAAGAAGAGACCAACTTCTCTAAAATCTAGAGGTTGTTTCAAGCTGCAATGTCCCACAGCTTGAAACTTCCCATTGTTGATTGATTAGAATCAAGCACAATTTTCATCATCAATAGCCTCCAAAACTAATAATATGATGAGAAAACTAGTGGGGAGGTCTTGAGAAACATACAAAACCATTGAACTTGTCAAAAAAAGAATATAATTTTGAAACTATCTCAAGTAGTGATCCCCCTTAGATGAAGGAGCATAAAAAGTTACCTAGCTTCTTAGTGATGGTTCATAAAGGAGGAACCATGAAACTAAAAAATCTTGCCATGGATTTGAATTTTACTCAATGGAATTTTAACCCCCAAGAGAATTTCTCCCAACTCCACCTATATGAATCACACCAAGCATGCAATGTTAACCCTTCTTATCTTGTGAAGGCAAGAAAAATAAAATAGAAGAAAAAATTGAAAATTTTAACCTTTCCTCAGCACAATAGGCATGGAAATGACTTTAAGGAATTGAAGAGACACTATCCGATGTTTTTACCTGAAGGTGAGCTCCACAAGTCTGTATAAGTGCCATTAATGGCCTATTTTCAAGGAAAAACTACCTCTTTTTGCATGAAATTTATTCTCAAACTGATTTTGACCACTTTATGATAGATCATAACCTCCTCCACATTGAAAACCAACTTTGTGACAAATGTGCTTCCTTGAAAGTCTATACAAGTCATTAAATGAGCTAAAAATATGACTAAAGGGCATATTTTCACATGAGACATGATAAAGGACCAATTTATGACTTAAGAACAATTTAAAACATTTAAAATATCAAATTAGGACATTTTAAAGACAATTTTAGCCTCTTACCATGTTTGATTAGGGTTGCCTTTGGAAGCTAGGCTTAGACCAAGGCCAGAGCAGGGATGGGTGAGATGTTTAGACCAACATGAGACCTCCATAAGACATATATGAACCCTTGAAAAAGTTTAAATATGTATGGGTTGACCCAATTTGACTAAAATTCATATTTTTTCAACATTCCCACCAAGCATGCCAAAACAATTGGGGTTTTAGATTTGCACCCTAGTTGAGAAGGGGATTGTTCACATCTTCTTACTCAAATCTAGTCCAATATGGGACTAATCCTAGGTTTTGGATATCCTAAAATTGGATCATACCTCTATAGAAGGCTGTATTCTTTATGGATCTATCACCTACACTAAACCTAAACTAGTACCTACTTGGTAAAGGGAGATAGAATTGACAAAATTTATAAAAACATGTAAAAAAGTGATGATGTACCAATGATTTGATCACTCCAACTCACACAAAACACAATATGAAACACTTTTTAGACCAAATAACATCAATCTCACATAAATATTTATAACAAGGCATTAATCAATTACCAAATTAGTAAAAGAGGGCAAATAACCACTTTTAAACTAGGCAATAAACTATAGATTGCGCTTATAATGACCTATAAGACTATTACGCCCTTCCTGAAAGTGAAAAAAACTTAGACATAAGTTAGGAACATATATTCACTTAACAATAGTGCATGAATTCATTGAACATACTTCAATTTAGCTTAGAAAATTATGGAATTCAATCTTTATTACATCAAAATGTGTTGTAGTACAAATTTTGGCAAAGTCTAGTCATACCAAAAAGAGGCATAGATGGATCAATTTTAAATTTTAGAAGCCTATATTAATAGAAAAACAAGGAGAGAGAGAGAACTATACATTGAAAAAGGACCAATCACTTATGATGGACTAACACCAATTCGAGGATGTTGCTCATTTATCTTATCAATAAGGCATAATTATAAAGGCGTTGAAAAATAATTTAATCCTTCATTGATCTTTATTTGGCCACTAGGTCATTTTATCAAGACTCCATACTACTTCAACTTGATCCATTGATGAGTATCATGTCTTGAAACTAGTTGAAAAGTACCACATCTACATTAGATTGCCAACTATACTTTCATTATTTAAAATGATCAATGATGATAAGCGAGACAAAGGTCCAAGATAGGTGAAACCCAATCCTAGACCATTGGTTTTCACATAATCATAATATTTATGAGAGCCTACAAACTACCTAACTTTTCTTCATGGTCATTGGTTTATCTTTACCTTTTGTATTAGACCCAAAATATCTATTATATAGATCATTAATGACAATGCTTGGTCTCTAAACTATGGCCCTAGTTCAACTCTAAGCTTGGCTCCTTGACATTTGCTTTGCCTAGGTCCATTTAAATTTATTTAACTTTCATTAAAAATGTCTCGAGATCACTCTCACTTATTGGCTATTAATTTCTAACTTAGACTATCTAAATCATGCTCAACTATATTTATGTTCATTAGCTCCATAGATACACTTATTTTTTGACTTTACCTCACTCCATTGATATGTCTATGCATGGAAGCCCATGAGCCACTGATTTTTTACCAACTGAGTGTGTTTGTGTTACTTGTCCTTGACTCATTAGCTCTTTAGATTTACTAAATTATTGACTTTACCTCACTCCATCTGATCTTGATGTGCAAGTCCATGTACACCATAGATCTCCTTATCCTACTTTCCTATCATTTCTATGCTCCATTAGATCATTGGTATGATTGAACATGAGCCCTTGATTTTATTGGACCCATCCTTTTGTCAGTAATTTTGTTCCATCAATTCTTAGCTTGATTATCCTTCACTGTTGAATTATGTCCAACTTGTGTATCTTTAAAGGCTTTAACATGGGGACCTTTTAACCTGGTTGACACCAATAAAAATTATTAGATCTTATGTGTCAGTCTAATAATTCTACAAACCATTAGATCTTAACTAACTTCAAGCCTTTTAAAGACATTTTGAACCCAAATGGTTACTTTCCTTAATTAAAATTGATGTTCACACTAACATCATTTGATGTCTATGTAGACATATTTAATGTTACATAAACCATAAAATTTAAGCTCATATGGATTTATTTAGTGTCTTTATTTTGACTCTCGCATGACTATCCTTCATTATTTGATCAACTTTGACAATTTATATCTTGACACACCAGAATTAGAGGGGATAATTTTTTTGGAGATGTTATTGAGGTCAAAAGGAACAAACCCAATTGATCCACTAGTTTTAAAAGCCTTATAAGTAAAGATATAAAAATGTTCAAGTTGACTGGTCCATATCTAGTTCACATGACATCCTGGTGACATTCTAGCTTATTTGGCTAAGTATGAAAAACCTAAAAAAAATGCCTAGGAGCCCAACTTTGGAGCTCAATATCTTTTGATGTGCTTTGGTGAAGGACTTGAGATTTGGTGCATAGGATCTTGCAACAAAAAGGAAGAAACCCATATGACCAATTTTATCTAGTTAATCTACACATGTGATATATGGCCTTTATAAATTACCTACTTGGACTTTCTACCACTGGACTCAAATGTCAAGATGGACTCAATGAAGAACTAGATAAACTCTATGTACTTCCATATCTATTCTAAGCACTATTAACACCTCATGGGGGCTCTGTAACTTCTAGACATGTCCTTAAAAGATAATAAATTAAACTTTAAGTGGACTTATAGTATTTCAAAATGTTTGTAAGTAAAATGATTTTCATCTTTTATCATTGGGTCCTCTCAACTAGGAACATTAATTAGTCCTTTAAATCTCTATACATAGACTAAAAGATGGCCAACATCATTGGTGACTTAGTTGGTAAGCATGCATACTATGCTCAAACTCAGACTATATACATAACTCTTGGATCATCATAGATAATACATGGACTATTACATGACTGTAAGATAACCTCTTAACTTACAAAGACAAAAAAATCCTAACAATAGGAAAGAAAATAAATTGAAAGGGATACTAACCTAAAAAATAAAGGAATCTAAACAACTAAATGATTGAGAAAGAAATAATCACTTATTTAGAACAAAATAGAAAGTAAACTAACTAATATGTTAAAAAACACTAGGAGAAAAACAAGAAAAAAAACTATGTATAGGGGACTTATCTTTCTTTAATAGTAGTGTTTTAGATGTATCCCATTGACTGGGATAGGAATTTATTCACCATTCATACTTATGAGCTAGAAAGCATTATGGGATTTATAACTAGAAATTGTATATGGTCCACTCATAAGGGAATCAAATTTTGTGTGTTTTCCTAGCTTGGCTCTATCTTCTTCCCACTTGAGGACTAAATCTCCTTCTTGGAAACTTCTTGAAGAAGTTTCTTTGTCAAAATATCTCTTTGTCATTTTTTGATGGGCCTCCATAGTCAACATGGCCTAATGCCTTGTCTCCTCTAGCTCTATGATCTCAACATATCTTATTTCCATTGGCTCAATTTCCTAAATCTCAAATTGATGCATTAATTCCAAAGTAGGGAATTCAAAATAAATAGGAATTTTTACTTCTTTACCTTATACTAGTTTATAAAGAGAATTGGCAATTGATCTTTTATAGGTAATCATGTCAACACATAGAGTTAACTTCAATTTGAGATGCCATGATTTCTTATTGTAATCTATAGTCCTCTTGATGATCTTGAACAAATTCATGTTGGTAGACTCAACAAGGTCATTTCCTTGTGGATAATAGTTTGATGAGGTACTGAGAAAAATACTATGTTGAACTACCCACTAACTGATCTTAGATCCTGTAAAAACCATAACATTATAAAAATTATAGTTGAAGGGACCCCAAATCTGGTAAGTAAACCTTCATAAAATTCTAAAACATTGGTTTCATTATCTTTTTTATATGCTAATGCCTCTATCCATTTGGTAAAATAATATATGGTAGTAAGGATCCACTTGTGTCCAGAGCTTGATGGGGGGCTGATAATAATAATAAAGTCTAATACCCATTAGACAAAGGGTTGATTAATTAAAATTGGTTGGAGAGGTAAGGCTGCAAGTCTTACTTCCCCAACAAACATGGAACATTATCTACATTTCTTGATCCATGCATGGAAATTTCCAAATAAACTTGGCCAATAATACCCACCTCTCATAATCTTGTGAGCTATAATCTTGGTTGAGTAATGTCCTCCACCATGGAATTGCTCAAGTAACTTTTGTGCTTGACCTAGTTCTATGCATTTTAGTAGTATACCATTGATATCCTTTTTAACTAATAAATTATCAACAAGGAGAAAAGGAATTGACTGTAATCTAAAATATATCCTCTTTGAAGGAGTAAGATGAGAAGGATAAATACCATCTTGTAGATATCTTACCATATCTTGGAGCCAGATGAAAGTTGAGGTCTGATTATTTGTAGGTTCTTGATTATTTGACAACAAAACATGTTCATTAGACTCCCACAAGTCTTGGGCTAGATGTTCATAGACTCATTTACCTCTGACCATCTTTGTGACTTTGATCTCAATGTCATATTCCATGACCTTGGTTATCTAACTAACTCTTTTTCCACTTATATCTTTGTTCAAAAGAAATTATTTGACACTTTGATGTATAACCATCAAATTTATCTTATTATTAGATAGCAAGTACCTAAAATTTTTAAGAGACCTTATAACTAAAAGAACATGCTTCTTAATAAAAGAATACCTTTTTTCATAGTCTTCTTATCCTTGACTTAAAAATGCTATTGGCTACTCTAAAGTTTCTTAATAAAAGTTTTGTACTGGTCTTCTTCTTTGACCAAACTTTGGTTATATCCTCTATAACCATCCAATAAATAGAACCTTTTTGAACCTACAACTAGCTATAAAATCTGTTCCATTGGTGGCAATGGATAGTGATATTTGAGAGAGGCCTTGTTCAAGTCACAAAAGTCAACACATAGGATTATTTAAGCATTCTTTTTCCATACTAGAATGAGGTTTGATACTCAAATTGAGTGCTTAATTAGAAATATTATGGTTGACTCAATGAATTTATGCATCTCAACTATCATTAGAAGTTTAAGATTTGGATTAATTATCCTTTACCTTTGTCTTACTGGCCTAGTCTCATCTTCTAACTCAATGGTATGTTGAGCTAGACTTATATAAAAACCTTTAATGTCACTGTACTACCATGCAAATACATCTACAAAATTTGAACATAGCTTAGTAAAATCTTATTTCTTTAAAGATGTGCAAACTTTACCTAGCTTTAAATTTTTGCCAGTTGTAATCTCTACATTTATGTAGTGTTCTTCTTTGGTTGATAAATCAAAATTTTATTTTCTTAATTCATCATCTCTACTGAATATATTTTCCAAGGTGACCAGTACTTTCAAAATTTTATTTGTCATTAATTTCACAATCTAATCATCATATTGTTATAAATTCTTGTCTTAGTTCCTTGAGGAGAATTCAACTTCCTCTTATAAGAAACTGATAATCTAGGTGTCATCTTCAAATACTTGCCAATTATCATGGTTGTCTATGACAAAAGGTCTCACAACTACCTTTATGTGTGATTGGACTTTGTCCCTTTTTATATTATCCACTATACTAAATTATGATCCAATAACAACCAACCTATCTACATGCTTGTTCTGATTTTTTGATATGGCCTGAATATTAAAGGCTTGAAAGTCTTCAACTAATTCCCATACTCTATGATTATAAGACCTAAGTAGTGAGTTCTTTCATATATTAAGTCCCCTTACTTGGTGAAATACTATTTCACTATCTCCAAAGACTTATAAGGATTTAACCTTCAACTTTCTGTATCATTGCAAACCATGCACTAGTGCTCCATATTAAATGACATTATTAAAATAACAAAACTAAAACTTGAGTTAAGATAAATAACTTTGATTATATAGATAAATTAACATCATTCCAACTCCAATGCCATGTTTTTTCCTAGATCCATCAAAATATAGTTTCCATGGTCCATGACTAGGCTACTCATCTTTCATCAATGTTAGAATTGGTACATCATTTTCATGATGATAATAAACACCAAGTCCTTTTTATTTAATTAAATTTTAGGGATCATGATCATGTAAATCAGAGTCCCATTCATCAAGTAAAATATTTGGGACTCCATCTATAAGTGATTCAAATTCAACCTCACTATTTCTAATACCTTGTCTGAGATAACACAATTAGTGCTCACCATGCTTGGCATATATGTCTCAAAATGAAATATTACAACAGGTTTATAATTTATTGTCACCTTAGTGCCATACCTAGTTATAAACATTAGATAGGTCCAATTATTTGACAAATATCCTCCAATTTTTGAAGTAAAATCTCTTAATAAATGCATGGAAAAATAGGGAGGTAGGTCCCCTACAACTACATATTGTTGAATAATAACATTGGGGAAAGCATGTAATGTTATATTTAGTTATTTTATCATTCCTAATATTTTCATTGGTGAGCCATATAATTTTAATACTTCTTTGGTATTTGTCTCATAAACAAGACCAAGCTTGTCTATAATTTGTTTCAGCATGACAGTGCTACTAGCTCCACTATCTACGATACAATTATGGACTAAATAGTAACCTACTATCAAAGTGAGATAAAAGGGATGGGTATAGCTTGACTTGAAATTTGATTTATCCACATTTGTCATTTTATGTATATGTTGATTAGGTTTTTTTATTTTCTAGTCTGAATTGGACAAGATAGCTTCTTGTTTCTCAGCTAGTTCTTTAGATACCTTAAGTTCCAAAAGTTCTTGAATCAACATGTCCTTTTACATTGGGATGGAAAGGGAATCCCACATTATATTACTAATATTTGATTTCTTCATTTGATTAATAATTTTAAAATATGTTCCACTAACCTTTAGTTGTAACTTCTGAGCCATTGGTCTTTCTCTAGTTAAGGTCATTTTGGGAACTTTCACTATCTCTGTGTTTTGAATCTTCTATGTTATACGAACAACAACTTGATCTTTGACATTATTTGAAAAAAAATTAGGAACACTAAAAGTATTAATCAAATCATAGGCTTCATCCACTACTCTTTTAGTTCTAGTTAGTGGTGCCACTTGACCATTTATGTTTCTAATTTCACCAACTTGGTTAAATGCAATGTGATCATCCAAATGCTAATTAATATTAATAGCATCAGGCTTCCTTGAAACTTGTTGATCTTCTCCTTAGATTTCCATATTCATGTCTTGATATTGACCACCTTGAAAAGGGAAGTCTTCTTGTGTCATTTGTGACATGATAATCTCTTGTGATACCAAATCTTGATTCTAAATGTTATTTAGATTGGAATATTGCCAACCTGGATGTTGCATTAAGTTATTTTTGGGAACAATAGCTTTTGCGCTAGAAGGCACATTGGGATCAAGGGTTGCATATGCCCTAGTTTGGGTTATATCCCCTTGATTTTGATAAGGTTTTTTGTTATCCTTAAAACTTGGATAAGGTGATCTTTGGTTATTGAAATATTGATAGGTACTCTAGGTTTACTACTGTCAAAGTCTACCTTGGTACTATTGTCTCTTGAGTGAAAAAAAAATATTTTTGAAATCTTGTAACATCCTTTTCAAATCACCAATCTCACTAGATTGATTATGAGAGGCTATAACTTGGACTTTTAGAGATGGAATAGGGGCTATAGTAGGAATTTGAGGAACTTGAGTGGGAAGAACAAGTTGAAATTCTATAAAAAAAGGTATTAAAGTCCTTGGAGTAAGTTTACTAGCTTGAATCAATTTGTTCTCTACTCTAATAACAATTCCATAGGTATTTGGAAAGTTATTACCACCCATGGACTGTATCATGACACTTATATCAAAATTAAGGGCCTTAAAAAAGTACAAAAATGCATAATTTTGAGATGGTCTAACCAATGTCGAGATCTTAATCCATATCTTTTAGAATCTAAAGGTAAAGTTTGACATGATTTCACATGGGTACCTTTTTATATTAGTCAATTATTCAACCAAAGATAGATGACCAAACTTTTTTTAAAATTGCTTAACTAAACTTGCACCTAACTCATCCTAATTAGAAATGGAGGTCAAAGGAAGATTCCTATACCATTTTAATGATTTTCCCTTTAAAGAGGCAATAATTAGTCTAATAGCCATATTATCTTGAGTAATATTATGGATAGAACATAGATTGACAATATCTTAGATATGCCTAATAGTAGTAGTTTTATCACATTCTCCAGAGACTAAAGGGATACCTTTTATATTAAACATAATAATGTCATCATACTTGGCCAAATTTAGGGGACTACACCTATTAAATAGGACAAATACTTGATTCTTGATAACCACTTGGGAAAAAAGGATTTGGATTATGGGGACAATTGATTAGACTAAAATAATAAATTGACTAGAAGATAAATACTTATTTGGAGGATAAGGCCTTATGCTATTTAATCTTGATCTTTTATAAGAAGTAGGAGGAAATTCAATATGTTCAAAAAGAGTACCTTTGCTTGATGCTTTTGTTGTAACCTTTGGCATGAAAGCTTTGTCATAAATATGCTATGAGGCCTTCATCTTTTGAAGATGGCAGATCTCTCCCACTTATTATAAATATTTATTCTCAATCTTCAAACTTCAATTATATCAAATAAACTTAGTGTCCCATCGAGCATGCTAAAATCATTAGGGTTTTAGATTTGTACCCTAGCTGAGTAGGGGATTGTTCAGATCTTCTTGCTCAAATTTAGTCCAACATGGGTCTAATCCTAGGCTATGGGTATCCTAAATGTGGATCAGACCTCTGGAGAAGTTCATATTCCTTATGGATCTATCACCTACACTAAACTTAAACTAGCACCTGCTTGGTAAAGGGAGAGAGAATTGAAAAAAATTATAAAAGTATGTAAAAAAGTGGTGATGCACCAATGATTTGATCACTCCAACTCACAAAAAACACACTATGAGACACTTTTAAGACCAAAGAACATTAATCTCACATAAATATTTCAAAACAAGGCATTAATCAATTACCAAATTAGTAAGAGAGGGCAAATATCCACTTTCAAACTTGACAATAAACTATAGATTACACTTATAATGATATGTAAGAATATTAAACCCTTCCTGAAGGTGATAAAAATTTAGACATAAGTGAGGAACATATATTCACTAACAATAGTGCATGAATTCATAGAACACACTTTAATCTAGCTTAAAAAATGATGGAATTCAATCTTTATTGCATCAAAAGGTATTACAGTACAAATTTTGGTAGAGTCTAGTCATAACAAAAAGAGGGATAGATGGATCAATTTTAAATCTTAGAACCCTGTATTTATATAAAAAGGAGAGAGAAAGAGAGAGAGAAAACTATGTGTTGTAAAAGGACAAATCACTTATGATGGATCAAAACCAATTCAAGGATGTTGCTCATTGATATTATCAAGAAGACACAATTTCAAAGGCTTTTAAAAATAATTTAATGCTCCATTGATCTTTATCTAGCCACCAAGTCATTATCTTGAGACTCCATTCTACTTCCACTTAATCTATTGATGAAGATCATGTCTTAGAACTAGCTAAAAAGTGACACATCTACATTAGGTGGCCAACTATACTTGCATTATCAAAAATGATTAAGGATGATAAATGAGAAAAAGTTCCACTATAATTGAAAACCAATCCTAGACCATTGGTTTTCACATAGTCATAATATCTATGAAAGTATGCAAACTACTTAACTTTGATTCATGGTCACTAGTTTATATTTGCCTTTTGTATTAGACCTAAAAGATCTATTATATGGAACATTAATGGTAATTCTTGGTCTCTACAATGTGGCCTTGGTTCAACTCTGATCTCGACTCCTTGACATTTAATTTTTGTAGGTCCATTTAAACTTCTTCAACTTTCATCAAAAATGTCATGAGATCGCTCTCACTTATTAATTTTTAATTGCCAACTCAGACTATCTACATCATGCTCATATATATTTATGTTCATTAGTTCCATATATATGCTAACTTATTAAAGTTTCCTTGATACATTGATCTATCTATGCATAGATGCCTATGATCCATTGATTTTTTACCAACTAAACATGCTTGTTCCACTTGTCCTTGACTCATTCTCTCTTTAGATTCATTGACTTATTAACTTTGCCTCACTTCATCTGATCTTGATATATGAGTTAATGCATACCATAGATATCCCTAATCTCACTTTCCTATCAGTTATTTTGCTCTGTTAGATCATTGGTATGATTAAATGTGAGCCTTGATTTTCTTGGACCCATCTTTTTATCAGTAATTTTGCTCCATCGAATCTTGGCTTGATTATCTCACACCATTGGATTATGTCCAACTTGTATATCTTTAAAGGATTTAACCTAGGGACCTTTTGACTTGGTTGACTCTAGCACAAATCATTAGATCTTGTGTTAGTATGAGGACTCCCATAGACTGTTATATCCTAATCAACTTCAAGCCTTTTAAGGACCTTTTAAACCCAAATAGTTATTTCCCTTGATTAAAATTGACATTCATGTTAACATCATTTGACATCTATGCATATGTATTTGAAATTCCACAAACCATCAAATTTAATCTCATATATATTTATACAGTGTCTTTACTTTGTCTTTTTCATGCTTGTCATTCATTATTTGATCAACTTTGACAATTTATATCTTGAGACGTAGGAATCATGGAAGGGAGAAATTTTTTGGAGATGTTATTGAGGTAAGAAATAACTATCCCAATTGATATACTGGTGTCAAAATCCTTCTAATTGAGGATATAAAATGTTCAATTTGATTGATCCATATTTGGTTCACATGACATCCTGGCAATGTTATAGCTTATTTGGCTAAGTATGGAAAACCTAGCAAAAATGTTTGGGAGCCCAACTTTGGAGCTCAATATATTTTTAATTTATTTAGTGGATCACTTGAGATTTGGTGCATATGATCTTGGCACAAGAGGGAAGAAACCCATATGACTAATCATCTCTTATTCATCTACATGTGTGAGATATGGCCTCTACAAATTGCCTACTTGGACTTTTTGCCACTGAACTCAAATGTCAAGATGGACTCAATGAAGAATTTGATGAACTTCATGTACTTCCATATCTATTCCAATAACTCTTAACACCTCATGGGGGCTATACAACTTCTAGACCTATCCTTAGAAGATGATAAATTATAATTTAAGTGGACTTAAAGTGTTTCAAAAAGTTTGCAAGAAAAATGATCTTCCTCTTTTATCATTGGGTCCTCTCAATCAATAACATTTCTTAGTCCTTTAAAGCTATGTATTTAGGCCAAAAATTTCCAATAGGTCACACATGTCTTAATGGAAGTTTCACTATCTTCTCAAAACTCATAATATCATTATGCAATCCAAAATAATTAACCAAAGAGAGTTGCACAAAATCTTCAGCCCTCAACACATCCCTCTATCCTAGAGAGTGTTTTTCTCATTCAAAATAAAAGAAATTAGATAATTTGGCAAGAATAATGTGTATAAGTTAATATTATCACTACTTCACATAGCTCCAGATAAGTATAACATGCCAATATTATATTTTACTCAATTGGAACTCTTGAAAAGTATGACAATGAATAGGAATGGTAAATATAATCATACAAAAAATAATGGAATTCTCATCCATATGGAGTCTCTATCCACCATATACATGCGTATGGACATATGACTAAATTTGAAAATTTTCACTTATCAAATCCCAGATTCAACAAGTTTGTTTGTCGATCTATCTCAGTACCAAAATCTGAGTTAATGTGAGGCTAAGTAGGATAACATATTATTGCTTAGAACTCATGTTCCCAATTCACTACTCTTCTCTTAGGTCTTCACGACCTTATGATCTCTAAAATATGTACAATAAATTTCAAAGAATCACAATTATATGTTAATGGATCATTAAAATCAAAGCTATATGTTAAATGTTTATAGATGTATCATCATACATACAAAAGAGATCATACAATCAATTCTTAATTTCATTAAGTTACTACTAGTTAAACATACTAATATCATATTTCATATTCTTAACTTATAGATTTATATTCATGGTCAAGAGAAAATAGTGTTAAAATCAACATAACATTCATAAGCCAAGAATCACATCATTCTTTTAGCCTTATAGGGGAGTAAACTAAACAATATCTCCTTATTAGCACACAACAAATTAAAAGTTTATTCCAACCCCTAGATTGATAAAATGTTCTACACATATTAAACCTTACTCACTTCCATTGAAAGGTATAAAAATATATCTTTAAAACATGTTATAAGAAAAAGAGAACAATATCAATCTATGAAAGGGTGAAAAATATCATACTAATTATAATCAACTTATAATTCTTCATATATAATTTAATTTATAAATCAAGTTTTTCCACTTCACATGGTCTTAAATTCAAGTAGTTACTCTGAAGATTCACAAGTGAAAAATATAAATCTATCATTTCAAAAATAACTCCTACTTACCCTCCCAAGGTAAAAGGAAAACACTTGCAACTTAATATTGCCAAACACTACCTACTTATCCAATCTGGTAAGTATGATATCTCAATATATTTATTCAACCAAAAGAAATAAAACACCAACCATAAATATGCGTCCATCCATCCAATATTAGAAATTCTCTCTCACTAAGAGTAGAAAACATTCTTCCAAAAATTTCAAGGGAGTACAATCAAATAACATTCAAAACAATTCCCATTTAAGAGAATACTAAATCAACATCATTCATAAATGACTCTTTTTAGTAGAATCATAATAATGTCAAAGGATAATGGGATAATAACAACTCATCTCTAAGCTAACTAAGAAGGACGACACCACATATCTTAAAAGTGAAAATTCCATAAACAACTCCTAACACAAAGGAATTATCAGGTAATATAAGACAACTCTATTAAGAAGATTTCTAGTACCCTATGTGGTACTAAAATAAAAATGGTCTTAATAAATTTTCCATTCTTAGGATTAATAAAAAAAGACACAAAAATAAATCACATAAATTTAAATGAGAAGCATCTTGAGCTTATTTAACACTCACAAAAACTCAATGACAAAGATGACTTGATAATCAAGAAGGACATCATCATTCTTGAGGTCTTTGATCTAAGTGATTAAACCATGGTAGAAAGCTTTTGTTCATGAATCATGAACTATTATATATACCCATCTACCCAAACCTCAAATATAACCATCACCATAGGGACACTTGATAAACTAGTCTCCTTAACGATTCAAAGGGGTACGAGTGCTCTTAAATGTACACACTCAATTATTCACACACATTTTATGAATGTCACAAAATTTAATCATGGTGTAACATGGTTCCATACCAAGACACCAAAACTCTAAATACTAGTTTAAAACTTCATGTCACTTGGTTCACAAGACATGAAAATGCTAATGGACTCATTACACCTAGATTTCTAACCATAGCTCTGATACCACATGTAAAATCCCTACTAGGATCTAACTAGAATTTTTTTTAAATAAACATATATGCAAAAGTAGTCTAAAAATTGATAGTTTAATAGAGATAATAATAGTATTCATGTGTAAAAATGAAATTAACTCATATTATATAGATCTCTAATATCATGAGAGAAAGGCAGCTCATTATAGAAATTAATTATAACATTTTGAGATCAACTTATCCAAATACACAATCACCACTACCAATGTGCATCAATATATAATTACAACTCTTCAATAACAATTATAATATATACATTATACAAATAAGATACTTGGTTACCCCAGAGCATAGATCTCAAACTTAAAGTATCTATGGTGTAGTCATATAAAATGTCCAAATTGGTAGTTTGAGTATGGATTACGATACCTCATCCATAGGTCCTTTTTCATGCTCTTGTAACCCTTATAAACACCTTTTTTGCTCATTTCTAGTCATTTAGAGCCTTCAGAATGACCATTCCACCTCAACTAAGCAATATTTCCCATGCCAAACCTATTCCCCCAAGTCCCAAGCCTATAGGATAAGAATGCCAAATTTGGAGTATTACACTAGACACCAAAGCATCCACTTTTTGGTAGTCCTATGCATTTTCACTTTGAGCCCCAATAGTCATTTTCATCTAATCCTTATCCTTAGTTAGGTTAGCCTACTGTGAATACATCTTACCCATGACCAATTTTTCTCTATAAAATCCCACTCAAATCTCATTTACAAGGAGGGTGACCAAACTTATAAATAAAGCAAGACTACAAACAAAGAACTAAGAAAAACTTCCCTATTCTCTACACATAATCATCTAACATAGCTGTAAACATACTCAAATCCTCATGCTAGTCCCTAACCACCTTAAATACTATCAAATTGGAATTTTCATCTACATCACACTATTTCATAAAGCATGTTAGGTGGGAAAACTACATATGGCTTGATCCCTCTTTAGAGTATTGGTATGTAGGTAGCATACCTATATAAGGGGTGTGGATTGCATGTTCAATACATCTTACACACTAACCCCCCTCTTTCTCAAGTGACTTAAATATCATTTTATCAATCATGATAGAGGGTTAGGGTTTAAAGACAAAATAAGCTCTATAGATATTTTCATCAATAAGCAATGCTTTATTTTTCAAAGGCATACTCACATAGGCACAATGCAATTACTCAAAAAGTTTCAAGTCTCTATGATGAGTTTGGATAATATTGGAAGGAATAGACAATAGTTTCAAACACCTAAGTGTCCACTTTTTCGCACTCCTATCCTTTTACCAAGTGAAAGCTATACTCGGGTTTACAACACCCTCCTAGTCATACACAACTAATTAAAACCTATGTATCAGTTATCTCAATCTATTTTTCTAGTTAATTTATATTTCTTTGTATTTATTTCTATTTTTAGAAAGGTGAAAAATATAAACAATTTCACAAATTAGGATTGTAATTATTATTTTATTTTGTACTAATTTATTAATCTAGACCCTTACCTAAAATAAGAACAAAACTCCATTATTCCCAAAAATGTTATATCATTTAGTGAACTTGACTTACTTTTTTTGCATGCAAAAACCTTAAAAACCCTAAAGAAAATTCTTTGTTAATTTTAGCAATATTACTCTAGTTTTTATTGCATATATAAATCATAATTTCACATTTAATTTTTAAAATTTACCATAGTAATTTTAAAAATCATTTATTTGAAACCCTAGTTGAATATACTAGGTCCTAGTGAGCTTCGTATCTTTTTTATGCATATTCTAATTTTATATTTTTATGAATTTACATTTCCTTTAATAATTACCTTCCTTTTATTGCATTTTTATTATTACAACTTATTGCAAAAAATTCAATCCACTTCTACTTTGTTTTCTTACTTTAATAATGGCCCAATATACCAGCTTTGATGAGACTAATAAGAGTGAACTTCAAAACCTTTTAACTAAAAAACCTATTATACAAGATGATATGCTAAAAATACTAAAAGAAGAATTAAAAAAAACAAACAATGGTCAATCCTCTCAAACCATATAATAACCAATTAAAAATGACACTATGAGGGAAACTATGTCTCAACAACCCCCTATAGTAGCCTAACCTTCATATTTGGCACCACCAGTTATGATTAGTAAATCTTCGCCTTTTTATGTGGTTACCCTTGTGAAAGAGATAAAATCTCTTCAATCCAAGGTTCTACATCTTGATTAAGGTGCCTCTTGACCAACACAAGTTTTGGACTCTTTTGCTCTACTTCATACACCATTGGCATGCCATATTGCTTCTACACCCATGCCACCATATTTTGTTCAACCTAAGCTCACTCTATATGATGGCAAAGGTGATCTAGAGACACACTTGGGATATTTTCATGAAACATGCTTGGACTATGTGACAAATGACTAATTATTAACCAAGCTATTTCCATGGAGTTTTAATGATTATGCTCTCTAATAGTTCTATAGTCTATCGACTCAGTCGGTCATAGAATACAATATTTTAGCTAACATGTTATTAGCTCATTTCATCATTAACATATATGAAAAGGTTTCATATGCCCAAATTTTACAATAGAAACAAACTTCAAATGAGCATCTCATAGATTATGTTCTTATATATAAAACTATCTTGGCTAAAATGACTAACCCCATGGCTGATCAAATATTACAAGATATTTTCAAATAGAGTCTTATACCAACATTTCATTAGTTAATAATGTTAAAAAAAATTATTCCTTCACTAAGCTATGTCATACACTAAAGGAAAGGGAAGTCAAATTACTTTCAATGGGCAAACTCAATTACACAAGCATATCAAAAATAACAAACAAGAGTAATAGTAAAGTCCCATAAAAAGTAAAGGTTAATGATAGCAAAATTTAAAATCAACTTATAGTCAATGTGGCTTTAGAGCCCCTTCAACTAGTGGTTTTATCAGTGCCTTCTCAATGAGCCTTTACGAATCTTCCAATATCTCCAGCTAGAGTCTTATAGTAGCTATTGGAATGCAATATCATATATCTCCCTCCTATTTGGGAATTTGATACAACAAAGCCTCTTTTATGAGGATATGATCAAAATGCATTCTATAATTTTCATTGGGCACCAATCCACAAAATGAATAGATGCATCAGTTTGTGACACAAGATATAGGACTTGATAGATGGCAACCTTATTAATCTTGGCACTCGAGCTGAGCCTCCTCAGGTAAAGCAAACACAAGACAAGGCTCTAAAATTTTTATTAGATATTTTCCCACAAAATTATAAATAGGAGATATAGGGAAAATCAGGTTTTCACCATACATATCATGCACATCCTCCACTAGCTACATACCAGGCACCTTCAGTTGAGTCATATCCTTTAAGCAACATGATTGGTATGTATAATTCTAAATTTCTAGCTCGACCTTCAATCTCCTTTTCAAATCAGGAGATAGTTGAGGATGATGAATATTAATATGCACTCTTTATCAGAGCTTACATTGACTACCATCCCATTCATAGTGTTCTCATAGATAATATATCTAGTGTGAACATGTGCACTATGAAATTACTTCAGCATTTGGGATATTTAGAGAAGAATATCACCTGAATGAACATAGTTATCAATGGATTCAGTAGGCCCATATAGAGTTCATTGGGTGAGATTGTACATCCTCTATAGGTTGGTATATCACAAGTTGGCCTAGTTCTCAATACACATTCAACTATCCATGCCACTTTGTTAGATTACAGAGTATTTATGGGCTTCATAAGCCATCTCATATGACACACATTCATACTAGTATCACTTGATAATTCACACTAAGTTGGAAATGATGGATCTAAAATATTAGTTATCCTTTGTATTTTTTAGCCACCTACTCAAAGGGATTGGACACACCATCCAAACATTGATTAACACATGTAATATCACATAGCTTTACTACACAGTGGGAAACAATGGAGTCAAAGGGCCAACCTTTGCATTCTTGAGCCACCTAATTAGAGGGATTAGACACTCAATCCAAACATTGATTAACACACACATGGTCACACAGCTTTGCTACATAGTGGGTGATGATAGAACCAAAGGGATAGCTTTTTTATTTTTAAGCCACCCTTATGGAATTGAGCACTTAGCTCCATTTACGATATTACTCTTAGTATGACACATACCTAAAATCACTAAACATCATAATAATTTTTGTATTGGTTCATGTATCTAGTGAGGTGTATTCATTCCTTTCTCTTCCTCTCTCTTTTACCCATCCTTTCTATGTTCTTATTTTAGACATAACATGTCTAGTAAGAATTGATATACTCCTTATTTTCTCTTGCAAATTTATGCTTCATGATGTGCTCTCTATATGAAAACTAAGCATCACACATATTCATGGGATTAATCCTTGTAGGTAAGGTTAGGTATCTTTTTATTTTTCATTTATCCTAGTATTTCACTTTGATGCATCACTATAATAAAAGAGGGGCATATGTAGTCATATAAAATGACCAAATTAGTAGTTTGAGTGTGGCTTGTGACACTCCATCCATAGGTCCTTTTTGAATGCTCTTGTGACCCTTTTAGACACCTTTTTTCTCATTGGCAATCATTTAGAGCATTTAAAATGATCATTCCACCTCAGCTAGGTAGTATTCCCCATTCCAAACCTCCTTCCCTAGGTTTCAAACCTATAGGATAGGAGCACCCCATTTGGAATATACTATTGGACACCAAAGCATCTACTTTTTGGTGGTCCTATCCATTTACACTTTGAGCCCCAATAGTCATTTTCATCTGATCCTTATCCTTAATTAGGTCAACCTAGAGCAAATACATTTGACCAATGACCAATTATTCCTAATAAAATCCCACTCAAAGATCATTTACAAGGAGGGTGATCAAACTTACAAAGCAAGAAAGAATACAAACAAAGCACTAAGGTAAACTTCCCTATTATCTACACATAGTCACTTGACATAGCTATAAACATACTCAAATCCTCATACTACTCCCTAGCCACCTAAAATACTATCATCTACATCACACTATTATAAAAAGCACATTAGGTGGGAGAATTACATATTACTTGATCCCTCTTTGAAGTATTCGTATAAAGGCAACATGCCCACACAAGGGTATGGATTGCACATTTAGTACATCTTAAAAACTAACCCCTCCTCTTTCTCAAGTGACTCAAATATAATTTTATCAAGCATGATGGAGGGTTAGGGTTTGAATACAAAATTAGATCCATAGTGAGTTATTTCAACAAAAAAACACTCAATTTTTCATAGGCACACTCACACAGGCACAATGCAACTACCCAAAAAGTTTTAGGTCTCTATGATTAGTTTGGAAAATAGCAATAAGAATGGACAATAACATTGGACACTAAAGCATCCAATTTTTAATTCTCTTGTGCCTTTTCTAAATGAAATCCATATTTAGGTTTATGACACCCTCTTAATCTTGCATAGCCATTTTCAACCTCTGTATCAACCATCTTAGTTTATTTTCTAGTTAAGTTATATTTATTCCTATTTATTACTATTTTTAGAAAGGTGAAAAAGATAAATAGTTTCATAAATTAGTACTGTAATTATTACTATATTCTATATTGATTTATTAATTTAGACCCTTAACTAAAATAAGAATATAACTCCATTATTCCCAAAAATGTTAAATCATGTGGCAATCTCAAGTGTCATCTCAATAAGTAGTACTACTATGGGGAGGGAGAGCATCAATTTATTAATTTTTCACACCAACCATAGACCAATGATCCCCCATAATAATCCCATCAAAAAATGTCCCTCTCTTCATGAATGGGTAGATAGTGATGGTGTGGGAATCTAAAGAGACTAGCAAATACTCATGTGTTATATGATTTCTAACTAACTAAACATGAAGTGTATAATAGAAAACTTGATCTATTATAAGATATAGCACATATATGTAAATCATACTCATGAAATGATAATGTCTCACTAAACATACTTTGGCCTAAATTTTTATAAATAATAATATAAAAGTGATATATAGATCTATCATATTCATACACACCACTTGATTGGATTGTCTTCATATAACATTGAAATGTCATTAAACCAATAAAGTCCATCTCACTCATTACTCTATATTAGCAATGTAGATTGGTCAAATAAAATTCAACCACAAGATTTAACAACTTACATCCTAATAAAAAATGCATCACATGACACACCCTACATAGGAGTAATAACAACATACATTTAATCCATCAAACACATACATGAATCTTTCATTATATTCTATCCCATATAAAAATAATTATCACAAATATATCACCTAGTTAAACATACAATTTAACTATATAATTAAAATAATACAATTGGTTTCTAGTTATATACACCCTATGGAAACCCATATTACCATAGTCTAGTGTTTTAATACTTAACTACCAGTTTTTCACAATCAAACATATGAATTAATTTCAAATACATAGAAACACAAATTTTATACAAGTAATTATATATATCAAACCAAACCTTTGTTACCATAGAACATAATAACATACCATCACAACATTAGCTAAGCCCCCAAAGTTTGCATTCATGCATACACAAGTCTTACCAACTATGATAACACACACTATCCATAGCAATAACCAATATATATACAATAAAATAGTCAGATGTAGATATGAGTTTAGGCATAATAATTATATTAAGTACCACCTAAATATAATAAAATTTTATACTATAATATCCTATGATATCCCATACTATCATAGGTACCCAACTACATAGTAACACATAAAGCAAAATTATGATTTCCAAGACTCAACTAATTCATGTAGATAATAATAAGAAAATGATAAAGAATTATACCATCTGAGTATACTACATACAAATAACATGCATCATGATGCACCACTATGCACTTAGTATAACAAAATATTTATACATAAGAATATATTCATAGTGTGTAATGCACACAAGTATTCCATACTAAATACACATGATTAAAAATCATTCATTTATTAATAGTGAGTCAAATAAACTCATTATCCCATCAACTCATTTTCTTCTAAGAGACCATTCTAAATCTTATATTTCTTTATTCCTATGTAATTTAATGACTTATACAATCATCTAATAAATTACAAGTATAATCTACCCATACAAGTACTTGCACATCCTAATGTGCACCACATGTAGGTATTGTGATGTTATGAAATCTCTAAACCATGTTTTAGTGTTTGAATTAAAACTATTAAGCATATAACTCAACTAATGAATTATTTATGTAAACAACTCAAAAATCTAAACTTCATTTTCCAAAAACACAAGTAATGTAATTTCATAACTAGTTTATATTTAGGGGTTTACAAGCAATCATATGTTATCTTTAAATAATCCTTTAAATTTTCCATTAATAATTATTTCAATAATATTAACTAAATAAATCTACCTTGGTTTCTCTCTTTTTTTAAATTATATTAGAAGTCATGTAACTCAATATCAATTTCTATGTGACAAGTTTCAAATATCAGGTGACCTCGATATTTCGCATGATTAACCCTATTTTATTAGGTTTGATTTATTCACCTATAAAACTTGTTATCCCAAACAAGAAGGTTTATAAATCACTTTGTATTAATTTACACAAGTGTAAATAATCCATTAATAACTCCATAAACAAAACAACTTGCTATGGTTTTATGTAATTTACTAACATCACCTATTTAATTGAAGTCTGATAAGTATATTTATTAATGTAGTTTATACTCAAGTACACACCTCAAGGTACTATTATACACTATAAGGCATATTACACCTATTTTATGACAAGTTCTCTTATCAATAGCAATAAATGTATGACTTGGTATAATTTCAACTTCTATATGATGGGTTTTCATATTTTAAGGATTCTACACCCTCCAATATGTTTTGATACACTCTCTAATATGTTTTTTTTATGTTGATTTTCTTGTACTCGACTTCGGTGAGTAAGGTCAATTATGACACTTATTTAATTTTCTTTACTCATAATTAGATTCCTAATTTTGTATCTTTCTTTTGTACATTTCATATAGTAAGAGTGAATTTATTCTATGACAACATGTGAAGATTTCAATAATATGAAGGGCATACAAATATCCAATGATAAGAACATTAGTTATTATGATGAAATATGCATAGGAAGTGAAGCATCCCATTGATTGATGTTTAGCATATATTCTTTATTTGGCATTCATAGGAATGGTATTATTTCTAGTAGTCTTAACTATTATGAATATGGTAGTGATGAGGGACCGCCCATTTCCAAATGACACCATATTATTCACAAGAATAAAGTTTTATCTCAAGATAAAAACATGTGTTTTAAATCCCATAGAAAGTGGATTATAAAATCTTATTATTATTTTTTGTTGTGGAAATAGAGCTATATTGCTTTATAAAAAATATTACCGAATATCTATATTAGATCACTGAACCACCATGTTTTTTTTTTTAAACATGTTGGCTAATCTAAGATGTTTAGTCATTTGCACCGTATTTCTATTCTGAATGCAAGTTTGATAGTGATTATTTAGCTTGGTGGTGAACCACTGCGGGTCAACAATAAACGTCCAATCAAGAAAAGATACATGAAGGATTACACATACATTTTTGATGTCTCTTTTATAATTTAATGTTTCTATAATTGTTTTAACATACTAGCTAAACCAATTAAGTCATGCTCAAAAATTGAGTAATTAAGTCCATACAAATGTTTAAACATATGGTAACTAAACAATTATTTAGAAAACTTAAGGATTGTTGCCACATAAAACAAATTCTATTTTATAAACCTAAAGCATAACATGTAAAATTTTGATGCCAGATTATCAATCAATTAATATCATATTATTTTTAAGATTTATTAAAGTGATAAATATGATAGGATAGAAATATTATTTATGGTGACTTGACCTCCCACTCATACTATGCTAGAGATAAATATGTGAAAATACTTTAATAGTTTTATCCTGATAGATACAGGAGCCACTACAGTAACATTAAAGTTATTTATTGTTATCATTCAAGGTGTTGACCTTCTATACTAATCATCATATACTTGGAACCTAAACAACATAGTATGACCTATGGATCTACCAGTATGTCAAATACTCCTTTAATATATATTTTTCTAATAGATAGATGTCTTTAAATTCCTATTTTATATATATATATATATATATATATATACATTCACAGTTCTATATATATGCATTTTACCTTATATTTTTCAATATATATTTATTTAATTTCTCTTTCCATTGTATGGAATAAACATTCCAAGACAATAAATTGTAATTCTAAACTATCTATATTTAAAATTTTACCAAGCAAATTATAATTTAGATTATACAAACTTATAACCATTGATTTACACCCAAAAATTTAATACATCTCTTACCTGGCAAAATTGTGATTTGGATGAGACCTCCTCTTTCCTTATTCTTTCTTGTAACACTACCTCCAAAGCATGAGGAGGTCTCTCCATCCAACTTCTCCCTCACTTATTTAAAATAGATACTAATTATTTTCTATATTTTTATTTTTGCTTTCCATTTTTATTTATTTATTTATTTATTGCTAATATTAATTTATTTCTCATTTTTTTAATAATTTCAAGGTTTTTCTTTTTTTTCCTCTATTTTTTTTAAATAATTACCTTTTTATATTTTAATATGAAATTACAATTTCATATTAAACCCATTTAACATTTAATTATGCTTTAAAAATTTAATGGCAAGATAGTAATCTGTTTTAAATTTTACCTTTATTATTTTTTTCTTCACACACATTGATGGCATATTAAACTAACCACACAAGGGAATTTATTTTTATAATCTACTTACTCAGGTAATCATAGAGAGTAAAAATTAAAAAAAACACCAAAGTAATCATTTCAAATGTTTTTTTTACCATGAGTAATTATTATGGTGTGTGCAGCGTCTCACTAGCTATCTATAGACTAGTGATGTCTCCATCTACTTCATCCTCTTTGATGCTTCTCTCACTCTAGTAAATTTGAGGCAATAATTCTGCTATGTCAAACTCACAACACATAGGTGACTATATCTTCTCACATGATAATCATAAACAATAATATATAACTAAAATAATTCATTAATATGATTAAAATGTAAACACATACATAACCAGTTCATAATAAGCAATCATGTATTATCATCTAACTAAAAAACAATCTATTATACTACAATAGAATAAATAGCAAGCTTGGTCAGAAATATAACCAAATTTTATTTTGTTAATCATAGATATCCATGCATAATCTGGTAAGTTTATCTAGAGATGAATCAGGATGTAACAACATTTAAGCTTCAAAAACATATAAGTATCACCATAATCTTAAAAAAATACATTCATATACACATAATAATAGTAAAAATAAATCTTGAGATGATAAAAGTAGTGTCTTATTAATTATAATTCTTCAATACACATTATAAACCTATTTTTAGAGCTAGGACTTTCTACCAAAATTCTTCACTCTATCATTACTAACTCCTCCATACTCACCTTATTATCTTTCTATTCTATAAATATTTTATTTTTACTCAACTCATCTTAAACACAAGATTTTTATGTAATTATAATTGTATGATGTACATGAATTAATCTTGGATAAGATAAGATAGAGCGCACCTACACTTTTGATTGGGTATACACTTAGTAGGCGAGATCATGACTAATATGGGGATCCACTAGACCTGATTAGGGGATCACTTGTATCACTTATATCATGATAAGAAGGGTTCCAAAGCCTACAGTCTAACACAATCATATAAAAAACCTAAAAGAGTCCTAAGATTTGATATTTCACTTATGCTAATAAACAAGAAAGTAAACTATTCTAATAATAAGAAAAGTAAACTAATCTAATGTGCACCAAAGCTTATAGCACAAAGTGGGGGTTAAAACAAAAAATAATAATAATAATAACTAAACATGCATAGGAGACATATACTCATGTCAATGTATATAAAATCCTAATACATGGAAGATAAGAATACATATTGCATTATCTATCTACTCTTACAAAGGAGAAATAGAGTAAGGAATACTTACTTTTGAAGATGAACCTATTGAGCCTCAATCTCTCCCTTGGCCAAGGTACTTTGTAAGAGATTATTATGTTTTGTAAGGATAACCAAGATAAATCAGCTCTAGGCTACACAACCTACCTAAGCATCCAAAAGACATCTCCACAAGACAAGATCAGAGCTCTAAATAAATTATTAAACCCTAAAGATTTATTCCTCAAGTAGAATAGTCAATAAGTAGATGGTAATTTGAAATTATTCTCTCTTAAAATGGTGGTAAATGACCTTGTATATATAGTAGTATCTTACCTAAAAACTTTTGGACATGTCACCTATACTATGTCAACCTAGTTGACCTAGCACATTTTCAGCCCAACTCATTAGGTCTATGATAGGTCAGCTAAGAGGCTAACAAAACAAAAGAGATAAAGTGTCCCCAAAATGCACTAGGTTGACCTAGTTGACCTAGTTTTTTAAATAGTTCAAAAGGGTAACAAGGCGATAAATAAAGGAATAAAGCATGACAATTACTAGAATGGATAGGAAAGAGATAAATAAGCTTATGGTTCAAGGTTTTAAGAGACAAGTGTGCAGATGGCAAGTGGAAAAAGGAACAATAATATTATGAATCATCAATGGTCTTCCCACACTTTCTTGATGCACCCTTTAAGGTATTCACTCAAAGAGATTGAGACTCAACAGGTTCCTGCAAGATACAAAGTGTAAGTAATTAATAAAAGTTTGAAAATATTATGTGTATACATATGCCCCAGTCGAATATTATCATGTGTCATATAACATTGATGCTAAGTATGGTGAAGTAAGCAAAAAATAAGATAAATGAAAGGATAAAATTTAAAAAAACATACCTTTAACTTACCTTAATGTTGTAGATAAAGAAGATGGCTGAAAAAAAGTGAAGGCATCCAATGTAAAGCACACTAGGCAAACCTGTAAAATTTAGCACAAAAAATAGCCAAATTTTTTAGAATATAGGCATATGGTATTGGAAATGAATCTCTACATCCAACTTATTTATGGTGTGTAAAATAGATGACCATAAAAAAAGATATGAGCAAAATAAGGAATCTAAAGTAAAATAATTGAAGAATTTGAATTGCTTAAAATAGGAAAAAGAAAAGTCATTTTGTTATTTTTAATTATGAAAGAGATGAAAGAGAGATTTGAGACCAAAAAAGGCTATGATGGTGAGAGGATGACATGCTAGATGAGAGGGATACCCAGAGGTGATAAAATGTACACTACAGGTATGCAACTACAAATCTCAAACCAATTTTTGAAATTTGTATTGAATTAAGTGAATTTTTAGGAAAATTTGATTTTAAGAATTTATATAAGTAAAAAATGAACAAAATTAGATTCTAAGGGTAGAAAATAGGAAGATGGGAAATGGGTTTGAAGAAAATAAGGAGAAAACAAGAAAAATACATAATTTTAGCAAAATATACTAGGTCAACACAAAGAATGTACTAGGTCGACTAGGTCAACCTAGTAGATTAAATTAGGGTAAAAATCCATATGGTTGACCTAGTAGGTATTGGTTGACCTAGTGTAATTTGCAAGCTAAGACCTAAGGGAAAAGTGTCTAGTTGGTCTGTAAGGGCCATAATGGAAACTTAATACCAAGGAGAAGAAGATAAGAGGAAAAATAAGAAATTTAGGATAAAATAAGACAAAATTAGGGAAATTTTGGTCAAATTAGGTTGACCAAGGAACTAGAATAAACATGAAAAAGTGTGCCAAAAGCTAAAAGAGGGCTAGAATGGCCCAAAATGACCAAAGAAGGGAATGAGGGACCAAAATATGAGAAAATGGATAAAAATGAATAAATTATGCTTATTTTTTATTTTAAAAATGTGTAAATAATGTATTGTGATTATACGTGACATGGAAGAACTAATATATCCTTTATTTTTTCTTGATTACAGAGATGACCACAATTTTAGAGGTTGTTAAATGTGTCTTGGTTATCAAATTAGTTAGATACATTTATAGATAGAGATAGAGCTAGACTGATAGCCATGGGTCTAGGAGGTATATCAAATATGTACAGGATCCCCCTTTACATTGAATTATTAGTCATGTTCCTATGATGTTGGAAATGATTGACTAACACCTTCAGATGGGAGGTGGATGAGGATGTGATAGAGGTGGCTATCACACTAGAGGATGTCCATGCCATCCTTGAATTGCCCATAGTAGGAACACTAGTGACTGTAGGGATACCAAATAATATAGACAAGAGGAGAGCCTTATCCATGTGGGATTTAAGATCAGAGATGATATTTTTAAGGTGTAGAGTGAGTATGGATGATGTGTATTTATCATAGATTCTAGATCTCTATAAGGTAGTGATAGGCCTTATGACATTACAAGTACTCTATCAAAAGTCAGATGGCAAGGTACCATTATATATGGTAGCCTTGAGTAGAATGATGATAGAGGAGGGAGTATTATATGATCTAGGTTTTGTCATTTAGGTTTAGTTTATTCATGATATATTTGAGATGTAGCTCAGAGGACATAAGACCATGGGATTGATCATACTAATGATATCATGGATATATGAGAGATTTCTTATGTATCAGTTAGTTGGGTTACCCCATGAATTCGATGATAGGTCACCTTGAGTGAGGAGATGGAGGAAGGATCAAGTAGCATAGGCCATGCCCCATGTGCTAGTGCTATAGGTGGTGAGACACACTGACATAATATGGTGACCATATGAATAACTAGCGACTACTTAAGAGAGTTGGAACATAGTTAGACCAACACTAAAGAGGAGAGAGGTAGTAGGACACTATACATGGTGGAGAGAGCCACTACTAATAGTGATATCGTCATTGAGGCCATGCTATGAGCGACCATAGATTGGTTAGGAATGATGAGAGGTAGAGTAAGAGGAGGTGGAGGTAGAGGTGGAGATACCAGATGTACCACCACCATCTCTATAGAGAGATGAGCTATGGCCACTAAAGACAATGTATCGATGAAGGAAGGAGGAGAGAGTGAAGACCATCATCATCCTTAGTGAGTCAGTAGAGGATACAAAGGATATATAGATGAGAGAGAGAACACTTAAGCATAGGCTGAGATGGATACAAGCCATGATAGCTAGGTTCAAGCTAAGGAGGTGACCTACAAAGGAGGTACTAAGAGGTTACATAGATATGGAGCTATGTTAGGTGGTTGCATGGATGGTGAGACCATAGGAGCTAAGACATAGCTAGGTAAGAATAATATGATTGATTTATTGATTAAGTTTGGAAATAGATAGATATTATGAGATATGATAATGATCTAACATCCACTTGGTGTGATTTTATAGGTGTACTTGAGGATGAGGAGGAAAGATGGGGGTCTCTAGTTAGGGGAGCACTCTATAACATGCTAGATGATATTATACAACCATATGACCACATGACATTGGATGATCTGAGTATACCATCTACCCCAACTTAGGTGAGCTAGTTCAAACTAGTAGGAGAGGCCACAAGGAAGATATACATGTAAAGAGAGAGGGTGTTGCTACCAATAGATATGGGTGTAGGGGAGAGGTAGGCCTGGTAGGCCCTAGCTAATGGGAGAGTTTTGAATCTAGACACGGTGACATAGATGATGTAAGCATATACAGTGATACATACCTAGCTGATGTACGCACATGTAGTGACCCAGATTGAGTTGGTATAAGAATAGGTGAAAATAGCATGTATACAAGGATAAGTAGAGGGATTGAGATCTCATATTGACTCATTACAACATACCATTTAGAGGATTCAAATTGAGGCCTTAGTAGGTAGCATGGCTAGGCCACAAGTAGACATAATGGAGCTCATCCCTAGAGCTAAAGCATTGTATGTGATTGTATATATTGTATCAAACTCTTGATATATATATATATATATATATATGATGTATCATTTTGGATTATTGGTGTTGGTTTTATATGTTATCTTTATGATGGTTGTGTTAGTTCATTATAGTTGAGGTTGTGGATGATTTTGATATATTTATTTCTAGCACATGTATTTAGCTTTTTTGTAAATGATATAGGAAATATATGTGGTGTGTTTTATTTTATAGCATTGTGAAAAACACATACATATTTAAAAATAAATAGGCAAAAAGAACAAAAAAAATATATAATCAATCAAATAAATGCACTACACACTAATTTAAGTTGGGAAATATGTAATAACATGAAATGACTAAGTATAAATATCTAAGAAAATAGCAAACATGATGGTAAAAATGGATTTGTTTTCAAACCAAAGTGAAGTATTTTTGAACCAAATTAAAATAAATAAAATCATACTAAATATCACATTGGGAAGTATAATAGTAATGTAATAAAATGAAAGGTATGTAAAAGGGCACAAATGGTAATAAAAAAAAATCAAAATTAAGTCAATCAATTATACTATTTCATGATGGGAAATAAAAATAAAAACAAAATTTTCAAAAACTTGGTCTTAAAGTTATCATACTAATTGAAGCTAGGTAGTATGAAAAATTCAAGAAATAGTTGTAATCTTATATGTACTTGGAAAATAAGAAAATAAAAGGTGAAATGAAAATGAAGTGAGCATAAAACATACTAACTATCAAGATGTAAAGTATTTCAATGATGTGTAACCTCATAATCAATTGAATCTTATCTCTTACTTGACACATGTAATTTGGATGGTGACTTATTTATTAGTAAATTTTGTGAGGAGGGTCGAGTCCTATCCAAAGTCTTACACTACAACTCACAAAAGAAAAACCCAAGGGGTACTAAATAAAGATTGGTAAGTAGAAGGACAAGGAATGGTAAACCAAGGATGTGCGTAATAGGATGGAAAAGGTGGTAATTTGTGAGGGATTTTAGGTCCTATCCACGGTCTTACCAAGCAACTTACGAATGAAATCCCATGGGGAGTGATTAGAAATCAAAATAATATATCTCTCAAGAGGAAATATGAGGAAAGGAAATTAAAAAAGGAGTGTAAAAAGAAAATACTTAGGCATATTATGAGAAAACCTTAGGAGGCAAGAGGCATACTAAGGACATGAGAAGACACTAAGTGACTAGTGGTCATCTATGTATAAAGGAAACATATTCCCTATAGACATAAAGCTTTATAGGTAGATAAGTTTACTAATAAGATCAACTCATGAAGGTATATTCATACAAGTAAAATTAAAATGGACCTACCTCCCCATGACATGTTTTCCACTCTTTAGGACCCCGTACAGAGCTATCAGTCTACTACGAAGATTGGGTACTTGCATGAGAAAGTAGGTAACACTAGAAGATTTTTTTTTTTAATTTTCTTCTTCTAATATAATGGCCTACTATACCCTAGAGTACCTCAGCTCTAACATGAGGCTAAATGTGGAGTTTGATTTTTGACTAGAAGAAGGAGATGTGCTTTGAATCATGTCTTTTAGTGTGATTTGATTTTTAAGATATTGCATATTTTTGCATTTTGATATCATTGCCTTTTGTTTAAATGATTCATATTTTAAATTTATTTCTAAGGATATTTTTGTAAAATTCCTCCTCCATATAGATTTACAATGACCAATCATGAGAGAGATAGTGATACACATGAATGAGATGCAGGCTAAGGCTAAAGGAAGCTAAGTAACCTAAAATAAAATATTGACTAGGACACTTAGGCTTGACAATGAATAATTACATGATCTCAAGTCTCAACCATGTATATGCTTAGTTTTTAGAAAAGGAAGAAGGAAAAAGTAGATCCAAAGGTGGATCAATGAAAGAAAATAGTAATAAGAAAGACTATTTGATAACTGATCACATGGTAAAAGGAGATAATAACCAAAGGGAAGAGGGTAGATATAAACAAGTCATCATGAAAACTATCTATGAAAAATAAAGATAAGAAAGAAAATAATCATAAAGATACAAGTGAAGAGTTTTGAGAAAAAATCTAAAGGAAAAGAAAGCAATGATAAGTGAAAAATAGAAATGATAAGGAAAAGACAAGTATATTTGAAATGTAAAACAAAAACATAAGCTAACTATAGTATAATAAGAAGGATAAACATGATATAAGATATGAAATAATTTGACACAGTGTCAAATGATATAATAAAAAATATAAATAATATTGGATCACACATCCAATCCTAATGGAAAATGAGGAAGCACCATGTATGTGCTCCTAAATACTGGTAAATTTTTCCACACGTGTTATCCAAGATATCTGATAAATCTTTATGAATCTAAATATGAACTACTTCTAATGTCCCATTAATCTTTATTGAATACTAGGTAAATACTTCTTTTATAATCTCCTCAATTTAAAAATTAGGAATAGTCATTGGATCATGTTGAGGAGGGGAATTGAGAAAAGGATGGTTAGGAGAATGCATGCAAACAAGATCTATGGGAGATGAAAGAATCACTAGTGGATAAGGATCCATGGGTGAAGGAGGGTCCATGGGTGGAGGCATAAAAGGTGGTGAAGGGACCACAAGAGGTGTAGCTATGGGAGAACAAGGGGGAGCCTTCTTGTGAGAATGACCTATGGGAGGAATGGTAGAAGGTCTAAGAATAACTATAAAATGTTCCTTAAGATGCCACTGAAGGATACAATAATGATTAGTGTGATATGTGTTGTATTGGTGTCATAAACAATACCTCTCACCATACTTAAGTATACATTCAAGAAGTATTTTTGGAGGAGGTAAGGTAGTGTCTATTGATGGGGAAGAAGGATGCGAGGTATCAATATATTGTCATAACTTATGATAATGGGTATAAGAGTTATTATCTATCCCATGGAAGTAATAGATACACTTGTGAGTATTTTTAGGAGAAACACTCATAAGAGGTGTAACAACCATGTAATAAGAAAGAGATGAATCATCATCCCATTTGGTGGGTAATGGATCCATCTTAGGTAAAGGAAGTAAACTATCACCAAGAGAAGGTGGTGATGGAAAATGAATCAAACTAGGTGTAATAGAAGGAGAACTAGTGGAAGAAGCAAGAGTAAGATCAGCAATAGTGGAAGTATCAATAATAATTGGTTCTAACATAGGTTCTACTATAGGAGGGGTGGGATAAACATAAGGTCTAAGGAGGGTTGAACTAACCTTAGGTATGAACCAATGATGGGAGCCAGGGAACCTAGAAAAATGATAAGGTTTAGTCATAGCATGATCTATGAGCATAGTCCTACAGGGTTCATATAAAACTAGAGGTGTCAATGCCATCTCTACTTTATGATAAAGAGGAAAAATTCAAGAATCAGGAACTATAAATGTTAGAACATGAGAAGATGCATGAAAATATTTAATTAAATAAGAATTATAATGCACAATCTTGGCATTATAGGTTTGGACAAGATTGCCTAATAAAATATCATCTAAAGAATAACCATTAGCATAATCTAGTGTATGAAGATCAATGAAACAAGTTGAAATAACTTTATCATCAGAATAAGAATGGTGAATAGAATGTTGAGTCTTTGATAAGACTACGAGAATGTCATCACAAGGAGGTTTATGATAATGAGGTTGTAAGGAAGTAGGAAGTTACAAGATGAGATGAGGTATGAGATTAGAAGTTTTGATATTTAAGTTAATCTCATTGGGCTCATCATTATCAGAGTCTAAAAGATTAGGATGAATGTTACCAATGATCTTGGGATGCCCATTGTAACCTTTAGTTGAGTTGATGGGAAATTTAAATGTTGTGACTCACAGAATGGAATGCTAGGCAAAGGCTCAAGTGTAAGAATCCTGAAAACACCACGATCTAGGAATTATTCAAAATTCCAAGGGTTAATATCTCCTTGAATCTTGTAAATGGCTCCATTATAGGAGAATTTAATGAATTTTTAGGACGAATAAGTGATAGCTCGTATATGATGAGTCCATTTCCTAACAAGATATATGTTATAATAAAGGGGAAATTTAAATATCATCACCTTTATATGAACGGTAATAGGTGGAATAGTAAGGGGAAGTCACACACACCCAAGAGGAATCATTTGCCTTCTATCATATCCTTGTTAGGTGCTACGTGTAGACTTAAAATTGCATTTTGAATATCTAAGGGTCTTCATTAAATCAAGAGAAGTAACACAAGTGCCACAACCCTCATCAATCAATGCTCATTTAACTTGGATATTACCTATTTGGATGCTAATAAATAAGGGAGGATCATCTGCACAAAGAAAAATCGCATCAAGAACCCTAGATGCGATGGGAAATTTCAAATAAAGAGAAGTGTCGATAGTTTTATCAATATTGATAGATATCTCTTCACATTGTTGTAAGATACTATCCTCAGAACTAGATAAGGCTGCCTCCCATCTTGCTAAGGTAAGATGAGGGACATTCATCTCAAATAATAGCTACATAAGATGGTTTTGATGATGGGGATAGGTCCTCATAAACTCAAGAAATGGAATTTGAGATGGGATATTAGTGAGCTCCACAATGGGATCCCACTCATCATAACCCATGAGAAGATTGTTAGACATAGGTGCGTAATGGTTAAGGAGGTCTTTGAAAGGAGGATCTAAAGAGCTTTGAAATTTGTGTTGATAAAAATGAGAAGTATTATAAGAAGGTTTTAAATAATTTAATGATGAAAAATTATTTGGTTTAGATTGATCTTGAATTTTAGAAGTGTTAATAGAAGGTTGATTATCATTGGAATTAGAAGATAATGGAAGAATGGTAGAAAGAGAATGGGATGTGTTATCTAAGGGAGAATCATAAGTTGGACTATCATCAAAGGTTATAATATATTCTTTCCCTAACTCATTCAAATAGTTTGGAGAAAATTTTTGGATAACATAGTATGTCTTATGGCAATGAGGAGTGTAGTAGGTTGCAAATCAATGAAAGCCACCACCCTTTGCATATTAGTCATGCTAACCACATTCTATTAAAAAGTTGGTTCAATAAGAATTTATACATTATTAATGGAAGGGGTGGGTTTTGCTTCATTTTATTGAATAGTTTGATGATCAGGTAAAGGATCCTTATAGATAGCTAAATGAGCATTTGCTTGATTTAAGGCTTGAGCTTTGTCGTGAGTTTTGTATTCTTTGAGAGCATTTTCATAAGATTGTTAATTCTTGTGAATAATAGAATCATGATCAAAATTAGGTCCAAGAATAAATTCCATAGCTAAATTAAAAATTTGTTTACAGGTCTCATGGGAGTGATCCCAACTAGCATGAAACCAATAAAACTCACTAGGATCATATCAAGTTTTCATAGGATGAGTAGGGTCAATCTCTCAAGGAAGAGGCATAGGTAGGTGTTTAATCAATTTAGATAAGGAAAGAGTTTTATGAACATTAATTTTATTTGGTGAAGAACAATGTGTATTAGTATATTGTTAAGGAGTTGGTTTTTAAGAAGGGGTAGGAATGACAACTTGAACATTGTGAATGGTATCATATAAACTAGTAACATCATCATTAGAAATATTGTGGTTTTTGTTTTTAAGTAATAAATGAGGACCCATGGAAGGTTTGGGTGGCTCAAATTGATGTAATAGGAAATCTTGTCATTTGTCTTGGTCAATGTCATCCTCCAAGGTACATAGAGAGAGGATACATACTCAATATTATAATTTAGGATAAAGAGCATTGGTAAAGAGATGAAAGAGATTATCATTGACAATGTTATGTTCACATTTATTTGATGAAGTCTTCCATAATTTAATAAAGGCTTGGGTGGTTTTATTTTAGTTTTGTTTGAAATTTATGAAATGGGCCAAGTGTTTTTAAGAAGATCACTTGTTTGGAATTCTTATACTAAAGCATTAACTAAATCCTAAAAACTAGTAATGGAATAAGATCTAAGTTGATTATACCAATCCAAGGCATCACCTGTGAGGGTTTTGGTAAGGAGTTTGGTAGTAACAAAGGTGTTTAATTATATCCAATCCTTATAAATATTTCCAAATGTCTTAAGATGAAGGGTAGGATTGGTTGATCCATTATAAGAGATTGTAGGTGTTACACCTCTTATATCAATGTTATTTATTTAGGTGGTAAGAGGTTAATTTTTTAAATGCTTGATGACTTTGTTGACTAATGGAGGTTGAGGAATGATATTGCCTTGAGAATATTGAAGAGGGAGAGGAGGAACACTTTGGTTATGTGTGCCCCAAGTCATTGGTTAAGGATTGGATTAAACATTAAGAAGATGGTTCTGTATTCACATCATTTGATTCAATTATTAGCTTGGAATGTGTTCATTTGGTTGAGAGTGTACAATAATAGTTGATGGGTTTTATTAGTGTTATTATAAGAAGTAGTATTGGTGTTTGTGTTGGTATTAGTGGCTTGGGTACCACTATTAGTTTTGATATGAGCTTGAGAAGAGCTATGAGAATTTAAGGCACCAGTGGAAAAATTTTCTTATGAAGAAAAATATGGACTAGTAAATGGTTGACAGGAAGAAGCGCTAGAAACATGTGTGCCTTGGGTAACAAACAATGAACTAGTGGATATATTAAGGATAATGAGTCTTATGAGAGGCCCACTAGATGTAGAACTTGTCATGTTTGTTGAGATAATAGTTATGGAGGTAGAATAAGTTAAAGAACAAGATGTCATGGTGTAAGGAGTCAAGATTGAAGGAAGAGGTTGAGAAGCAAAGAAATCAGTACCCCCAAATCTAGTTGAGAAAGTGGGAGTAGGAGAATGAGATTCTTCAACTTGATGGTTAATCATGAGGTTATAAATGGTGAAAGGATATTTCCCTCTATGTTGAGGGATTTATATGATAAATAAAAGCATTTCAGGAGTATAATCTAACTCAAGTTGATCCTCTAAGAGAATAGGAGGGTTTTATTGTAAAGAGGTATGAGGAGGGGTCCCATAGTCCATTGTGTGGGTTGTAATATGAACATTACTAGCATTATCGAAAGGAACCCTACTTTTTCTATAGAGACCCTAGTAGGATTGGTAAATTTCATCATGTCTATTGACTAAAATTTAGTGTTGTCACCAAATAGATAATCCATGATGAAAAGAGAAGAATCAAGATGAGAAAGCAAAGAATTAGAAAGTGGATAAAACATAACTAGGTCAACCTAGTTGACTTAGTGAAAAAATAAGGACTATGAAAATGTATAAGGTCCATAAGATCAACCCAATATAGAGAATAGAGACTAAAAAAGGGGGGGGAAAGATTTTAAATAGTGATAGGTTTACCAGGTTGATCTAGTGTAGTGTACAAGGGCTAAAAAAGATGCTAGGTCAATAGGGTCGACCTAGTGCAGAGAACAATAATTAAAGGAAAGAGTTGATAATAATTTTATGAAATGAAATAATATACTTTGTAATTGATTTAAGAAAGTAAATGTTGAAAGTAAAAAAACAATCAATTGAATTGACACTGTCCAAGCCAATGATGCACATAAATAAAAACCTTGCACCAATGCTAGCTAATGTAAGTTCTTACACACATAATTGAACAAAGAGTAAGTAGACAACTTAAAAATTAAAGATAGATAATTGGTCAATATAGAATGTTAATTATATTATTAAGACTAATTTTAAATGATAGGGAGTTGGCTATAAGTAAGGTACTATATAAAAATCTATGGATGGTTTTAGGTGAGTTTAGGATGAAAGGGATTGTAGTGACAATGATATAGGCTTGGTATTGGGGCCTACCCCCTCACTTCATACACCACAGTGATAAGGGTGTTGGGTGCTTAGCTAGAATATAACACTAACCAGATTTTATACTTGATTAAATCATGAAGTTAGCTTCCCCCTTGGTGATGAAATCTAAGTAGGTTGGCCTGGGTAGTTAAATGTTAAAATGCTTGTTACTGTTATGTAATTTGGTCATGTGTGCATAAAATAGATATAGTGAAACTAATCAGTTAATTAAAAACCTCCTAATTAGACTATGTGAACTATTCTAAGCATAGCAACAACTAAAATAAAAGATGTGATTCACATATAAGGTGAATTGTAACTTTGAAACAAGGTATAGTGAAAACACTATATGCATAATATATAGAATTAGGTCGATAGGGTCGAGTTAGTACTATTGATGATAGGGTTTGGAAAACCTAGTAAGTTGACCAAGTCAGCTTAGTTATTTTAGACAACACATAGAACATATAACTAGGTCAACCAAGCCAATCTAGTTGGCTATGTATGGGTAGCTTTGAATACTTCAAACTTGAAAGGAAAGAATAGAATAGAAAGAGATGGAGAATATAAGACTAATCTTGATGGTTTAGAGATATAAATGAAGGAGATTGTTAATCAAGAACCATGGAGAAGACTGATCCACTTTGCAAAACTAAGTTGAGCTAGTCAACCAAGCCATAAAGGAGCCTACTAAAAAAGTGTTGAAAATGTACTAGGTCAACCTGGTTTTCCTAGAAGGTTGAATAAGATGTCTATAAAATTGAAACATATATTAGGTCAAGTTGATTGAACATGGTATATATAAACTTGATGCAAAGTGGCTGAAAATGTGCTAGGTCAACCTAGTAGGTTGAACTAGAAGTCTAAAAATTGCTAAAAATCTATATTGGGTTGAGTTGATCAATATAATTGCATGTTCCTATGCATAGAGAAAAATAATAACTGAGTCGATAGAATCAAAATAGTATGTCAAAATATATGATAGAAATGATGACAAAAAGAATGAAATAAGTGAAAGAAATCTTGCAAGGATTAGTTTCATGGTGATTTCACCAAAATGTATGTAATTAAGATTGCATGTTGTACATGAATTAATCCTAGATCGAAGAAGATAGAGACACCTACACTTCTAATTGGGTATACACTTATTAAGTGGGAACATGACCAATATGGGGATCCACTAGACCTAATTAGGGGATCACTTGTATCACTTGTTATAATATATCATGCTAGGAATGGTTCCAAATCCTATAGGCTAACACAATCACACAATAACACTAAAAGAGTCCTAAGATTTGATATTTCATTTATGCTAATAAACAAGAAAGTAAACTATTCTAATAAAAAGAAAAGTAATCTAATCTAGTGCATACCAAAGCTTATGGCATAAAGTGGGGGTTATAATAAAAAAAATAAACAACTAAAATAAACATGTATAGGAGACATATACTCATGCCAATGTATACAAAATCCTAATACATGGAAGAGAAGAATACATACTGCATTATCTATCTACTCTTATAAAGGAGAAATAAAGTTAGGAATACTTACCTTTGAAGACAAACCTATCGAGCCCCAATCTCTCCCCTAGCCAAGGTACTTCATAAGAGATTATTGTGATTTGTAAGGATAACTAAGATAAATTAGCTCTAGGATACACAAACTACCTAATCATCCAAAAGACTTATCCACAAGACAAGATCAGAGCTCTAAGTAAAGTATTGAACCCTTAAGCTTTATTCCTCAAGTAGAATGGTCAATAATCAGATGTTCATTTGAACTTCTTTGCTTAATTATTCACTCTCTTAAAATGGTGGTAAATGACCTTTTATATATAGTAATATCTTACCTAAAAACTTTTGGACATGTCAATTATACTAGGTTGACAAGTTGACCTAACACATTTTCAGTCTAACTCACTAGGTTTATGTTAGGTCAGCCAAGAGGCTAACAAACCAAAAGAGCTAAAGTGTCCCAAAAACACACTAGGTCGACCAAGTCAACTTAGTTTTTTGAACAAGTCAAAAGGGTAACAAGGCAAGAAATGAAGAAATAAATCATGAAAATGAATGGAATGGATAAGAAAGAGAGAAATAAGGTTAGGGTTCAAGGTTTTAGGAGACAAGTGTATATGACAAGTGGCAAAAGGAACAATAATCTTATGAAGAAAAGATGGTCTATCCACCCCTTTCCCAGTGCACCCCTTAAGGCATGCACTCAGAGAGATTGAGACTCGATAGGTTCCTACAAGATACAAAGTGTCAGTTGAAAATAAAAATTTGAAAATATTATGTGTATACAAGCTTTAGTTAAGAATAAACCCAAAAGTTGATCCATAATTATCTCTTAGACTTGGTATAGGTTATTTTTGTCTACTCTAATGTATAAATTACCCTTTTAGAGATAGGATGAGTTGTATAACACTTCAAAATATGTTTAAAATGCTTAAAAGTTGCCTTTTATAATATAAATATTTTAATAGGAGGTTTTGGAGATAAAATATCTTACCAACAACTAGAAACTTGTCCACATACTCTCCTAAGACTATCAAGACTCCTTATTAACTCAATATAATTAATTATATATAAAATTTTACATGGATTATTTGGTGCTCATGAATCACTATTAGTTCAATAAGGTCTGTAAAGGCCACTTCCCAACCCAAATGGGAAGACATTCTTCAATTATTCAACAAAATAAAATAAATTGATGCCAAATTACATTTTATAGTCTATACAACAAGGAATAAGGCTTATGCCTACCCAAATTTAATAAAAACATATGAATATGCTTGGGCACAAAATTATATTGTTGTTATAAAAGATAACCTACTTGAGTGGAATCAAGAGGTGCAAGCTCTGGTATAATAATTTACAAACTTAGAGAGGGAAACTATCTATATCCCAACTAACTTAAGAGTCACTCAAATAAGCACTCCATAGGGGAAATTGGTTCCCAAACCCATATTTTAAAATCTTCTATGAGTAGCACAAGATAGATTCATGTTGACTATTGAAGGCACTATTTATAGAACTAGTGATGAAAAAATGCAACTAGTTAATTTTATAAGGGATAATATTCTATCAATTGAGACATTACACATTGAGGTTCAAATTGAATTAGGCATACATAATAAATTTATCAAAAAGCTTCCTCAATTGTTCAAAAGGGTTCTTCTTGATTTTGAGACCATAGATATCGACTTCTAGGTAAGTCATGAACTTTAAGTATAAATAGAAGTAGCCAAGCCAGCCACTTCAATAGTAGGGGTTCTACCTATTCCACATTAAAATTCTTAGCTTCCCAAATGTAAAATAGTGTAGATTTAAATTGGGCCTGCTTATTTCCTACTTCTACCAACTACTCCCACATCTACATTGATAACTACTCTGGGATTAATTTTAGCTCCAGTGTCTACTTTAGTTGTAATGTAAGTTACAACTTTAGTTTCACTGATTTTAGCATCTAATTAGACTATGTCATAGTTTCTTATTTTAGTAGGGATGAATTAACACTTTAAAATTTTACACATGTATTTGCATGTCCTAGTTGATGTGAAATTTTTAGTTCCTAATTTATTTAGCTTGTATATATTATATTTTAGATGAAGAATTCTATTTATTAATTATTGTACATGCATACTTTGCATGAGATTAATATAAATTAATATTTTTGGATATGTATTTGTATACTTTTATTGAGCTATGAGGCCTTTCCCATCCTAATATATTTATACTTGTATCCTCCTAGTCCCAAAAAGTGGAGAATTTTGGTTGTTAATATTAAAAAGAAATTCCAAGAAATTATATAATTTAGTCTTGATGTGCATAATCTAACTCTTCACCAGACTTGTGGATTGTGTAATAATTTATATCATTTCAGTTTCTTAAGTCTTTTGGTTGTGAATGAGTTATCTATTTAATATACATTTATTCATATTGAGTTATTTCTGATCTAAATGCCCTATGTATATGAATCACAATCCCCCTTTATAGATGTAATATTTCAGTCATACAAATGCAACAACCATTGATTTTATGTCTTTAAATATATTTTATTATGGTTCCTTTGAATCCTAATCATGTTTAATTATTAGTGTGATAAAATATCTTGTATTAAATATTGGTCCTTAATTCCTTGTCCAACCTTGAATTTAAGTTCTATTCTATAAAATCTTCATCTAGTGTAATCCATAAGCCTCCTTTTCTACCCTATGTTTTCCTCTTTTTTGAGTTTATTTTGGTCATACATACCTTAGGTAAGATCCATAATAATTCCACCCATATTAATTATATTTTTATTCATACATATCTAACCTATCTATGGTAAATAAACTACTTCACTTACTGATATTCCACCAACAAGATGTTTACAAAATTGAATACCCAACAGCTTGTGCCATGGAGTGAATATTTTCCACTGATCTTAAAATGTTAGAGGCTACCTTGTAAAGGTTCTAGAGTTTGCATAAAACTCACATCAATAAATGTTCTATTGTATTCTTTTTTTGACTTACATCCTATGGTTACACATGGAATTACAATAGACAATGGCTCAATTAAAAATTATGTAAAATATCACCCATTTGTAGTAGAGAATTCACTCAACAAGGCTTACTTAGAACAACAATGGTGCTTAAGAGTTATTTATTGAAAATAATTTGCATAACTAAGCTATATTATCATATTATTCCCTACTTTTATATTAATCAAAGGATAAATCTTATTACATGTCTGAAGCATTCAAAGAACAGTCTATGAGAATTATTTGTCAATATATAAGATATATTATTAGATCCACTCACATATAAGCCCAAATAAGGGGGAAAACTTCATCAGTATGAGGCCTTAATTTAATTATATGGACATGTAGGCAATTTTCATTGATATAGGGGTATTTGAGGTTAAATCAACCTCACTTGAATCCACTAACCCATGTTTTGCAAGGTGATATGCCCAAATTGGAGGAGCTAGTGTTCTGAGCAAAAGATTAATTCCAAGAACATGTGTGTATGATCTAAACTGATACATAGCAAAGTGCTATTGAACACTAACAAGTAAAACTGACTATTCCAAAAAATGATATGTATTATAATCCAAAAATAAGCATTAAAATCAAGATAAAAACATTAACACTAGTGTCCTAGTTGATAAAATCTTAATTTATATAATTTGACAAATCAAGGTGAATCACTATAATCTTTTATTATGCATATGTGCCTATTAGATATTCCCACACATCATTACATAAGTTATGTTTTATTTTCTCCCTTGAATTACTACTTTCATAATATTGTTTGGCATTGTACTTTTCCATATTTAGTATATTTAAATCTAATTGATTTAATTGGTATGTTTTAGAATAACTTATTCCATAACTAATTAGGATATTTTCCCTATCCTTAATTACAAAAATGGTTAGACATCTATAAATAACTCTGATTGTTTAAACTTAATTTTTTATTTTCCTTTGTACAAAAATTACACTTGTCTATAATAGATGAACATAGTTTATATTTAATTTCTCAAGTTAATAAGCAAGGGAAATAAATGTCAAAGAATAATCAATCATTACAGTAATGATATAACAATTTTAGGCTATTAGATAATTTTTTTAAAAGTTTGAGATAGATTTTTATATAAAAATAGGAAATGAGATGAACCCAAAAAAATAAGGAAACAAAAGTACATGTATGGCTTGTAGATCTAAATTTACAAAAAATAGTTAATTTTTAAATTTGGCAAGTCTGAACAATATTTTGGCAAACTAAAATAGGTTTTCATCTATATCAACATATTTATGAAAAAATATAAGGAATTTGAATATTGATATAATATGAATCATAAATAAGCCAAATAATTTTGAATGCTTCACAGATAAACCCTATAATATTCTAAATAAAAAAATCATCAATTATAATAAATTAAGAACATTTTTAAATATCTCAGAGATGGTTTTCAATAATTTTTTTTTATGAACCCCATAAATTAATTTTAATATAAGTACACCATTTACCTTGTATGCCAATATTTAATAAACATAGTAAATTTTAAAAATTGAAAAACTTATATGAAATTTTGGCAAATAATAAGAGGTTTTTTAATATAACAACATGATTAGAAATTACATCTAATGAATTTTGAAATTAACCTATTTGGAAGAAAAAATGTATCGATTAATGAAGAATCCACTTACAAATATTTGCACATGAAGTTCCTGTGACCAAAAGAGGTAAAACCTTAGGGTAAGGCTTCAAATTTGAAAAAACATCACAATAATCTAAGACCCTAGGAGGCTTGGAATCCCTATATTATTAAAAATGTATATTCACATGGATCGGGTTCACCAAATGTTTAACCCTAAAATGAAATTTTATGGGCATGTATTTCACTTTAAACTTAGGGTTAAGAATATATAAATGAATAATGATGAGATGTGGGTGAGTTGGTAAAGTGACTTAGTTGCTACAAGCACCACCCATGTTCAAATATCAAATGGTATTAAACGTTAGTTATGGTTGATCATTGGTATTGGGTCGATTGTCATCGTTGATAGTATTTTCAACCTAATTATGGCCATTCATTGGTATTACCAGGGCAGTTGAGGCTATTGTTGGCAATTTTAGTACTTATGTACTTAGGGATATAGGCCCTCAATTGTGTCCTAGACTAGTTAGAGCTTAGGTCAAAATCATATAGGGTAAATATCCCACCAAAATCATATCAATCCAAAAAATGAATATAGAAATGAACTGGCATAAAGGTGATATTAGATCTATAATAAGCCAATTGAATGTTAAACTTGGATATCATTATACACTAAATTCATTATGTTGAGATAGTTTATTATATATATATATATATATATATGTATGTATGTATGTATGTATGTATGTATGTATGTATGTATGTATGTATGTATGTATATATATATATATATATATATACATACATACATACATACATACATATATATATATATGTGTGTGTGTATGTATGTATATATATATATACGTATGTATGTGTGTATATATATATATATATGTATGTATATGTATATGTATATATATATATATATATATATATATATATATATATATATGTATGTATGTATATATATGTATGTATGTATATATATGTGTTTATATATATATATATGTATGTATATATATGTGTGTGTATATATATATATGTGTGTGTATGTATGTATGTATATATATATATATATGTATATATATATATGTATATATATATATATATATACATATATATATATATACATATATATATATATATATACATATATATATATATATATACACATACATGTGTGTGTGTGTGTGTGTGTGTGTGTGTGTGTGTGTGTGTGTGTGTGTGTGTGTGTGTGTGTGTGTGTGTGTGTGTGTGTGTATTACAACTAGAATAGATATAAAAATTATAAATAAGAGAAGCATTTAGTTTGTTTTGGTGTTAATGCAATTCTAGATCTAGAATAGGTTGAAATTAGGTGGGAAGATAGATCTAAAATAGTTGTTAGATTCTAGATCTGGTACATCTGGTTATCTAGATAGTTGTGTCATCCTTAGATGGTTGTATCAATGCTACTAGTTGAGTTCAATCCTAGTGTCTTATGTGGAATATTTGGTTAAATTAGATGTGACCATTTGGATGCTTTTGGGTTTTACTTCACCTTAGATTTTGTTCATTTATATCTGGGTCATAGAAAATCACTCCTTATTAAATTGCAAAACCCTAGATTTTCATCTTCAATGTGACCTCTGGGAAAAATGGGTTAGTCAGCACATGGTGTTGAGTTGACCACAATGATCCCACTATTAAAGGACACTACCTATATAGCCAATACTCTAAAGAGGCCCTCAGAATAATGTAGTTCTCCCATATGTGTTGCCCTATGTATGAATCATGTAATGTAAGTAAATAAAGTACAATAATTACCTATCTTGTAACTTGGTAAATCAAGCTCTTTGTCTAATCCTTTAGTACTTCAAACCTATAAATGTATTGTAACTATGAATGTTATAGAAATAAAAAATATTAGATCAATTGAATGCTTAATAGATTAATTTTTATTGGTGCATTGGTCTCTTTATTATTTTCTAGGTATTCATGGTTTGGTAATGAATGAGGGTTGATATTATATTTATACCAATCCCTTTGGAGTAATAACTCACATGAAAGCACTTAGGATGACCATTGGAATATGTTTCCTTTGAAAATTGGATGATTTTAAGGCACTATACACTTATGTCATGATAATACAATAACATCAATACTACTATCTATCATAGACATTAGTGTTTAAGGAGTAACAAAATAGATACAGGCTCATAACTTGTAAAGGTGTAAGATACGTTCATTTTATGTACCCTAGGTAAGATAAAACATATATGTCATCAATATAAGACAAGTAAAACAAAGAGATATGTCAAGGGGAACAAGATAGAGTAGATATGAAGTTTACGAAATCAAGGAGAGTATATAACCAAGAGGTATAGCCAAGGTTAGATTTTCAAAGTGTACAAGATTGAAGTGCTACATAATCATAAAATATCATCTATAGGAACAACCATGGTGATTAAGAGTTATTTATTAAAAATAATTTTCACAACTAATCTATACTACCTTATTATTTCCTATTTCTAAATAAGTCATAAGATCAATATTATTACATGTCTAAATCATTCAAAGAGTATACCATGATAAATATTTGTCAAGTTATAAGCTAGATCATTATATGCACTCACAGTTAGCATATTGCATAATTGTTCATACACAAACCCACATAAGGGGGAGAACTACATAGATCTGAGGACCTCTTTAAATTATATAGATATAATCAATGTTCATTAGTAGAGGGGTATTTTAGGTTTTCTCAACTAACTTTATCCCAATAACCCATGTTTTTTAGGGTGACATGCCCAAATTGGAGGACCTAAGGTTTTTATAAAATCTTAATTCTAAAAAATTGTGTGTTATTTAGAATGATATGTTGAAGGGTGATAGTGAACACTAACAAGAAAAAATGACTATTATATAAAAGAATATGTATTTTATGCTAGACATAAGCATAAAAATTAGGATAGAAGCATTGACACTAGTGTTCATAGTTTGACACTAGTGTCCCAACTAATAGAAAGCTAATTTCCAAAATTTGACAAATCAAAGTGAATCACTAGATTGTCTTCTTATGAACCCATGACTTTGGCATTTGCCTATGCATCATTGCATAATATAAGTTTTATTTTCTCATTTACATTACTACTTTCATAATATTATTTGGCATTGTAGTTTTATATATTTAGTATATTCTCAAATTCAGAATATCTAGTAAAATATGTTAAATTTAAATTATTTAATTGGTCTTATTCAGAATATATTATTACATAATTGATTAGGCTATTTCCCATACCCTTAATTACAAAAAGGTTAAATATATGTATATTATTCTAATTTTTCAAACCTAATTTGTGATTTTCTTTGTATACAAATTATACATGGCTATAATAGATTAATATAGTTTATTTTTTTTGACACAAGTTATGGTTATATTCATTACATGTTGTTTTACTTTGATATGAAAAATATGTAACAAATATCTAATTACATGGATCAAATATTTGTACATTAATAATGCTAAAAATAATACTAAAACAATCTTAGCCTTCCTTAGTTTATTGCAACATCTAATCTAAATTACTTCATGTTACCATTGGGCATCAAATGGCATACATGAATCCTTTTTTTCCTCCTCCCCCTAGACCTACAAAATATTACAATTGTCATCATTCCTCTATTATTTTCCCCAAGATTTAATTATTTTTCATGGTCCATGTGGTGATACTAGATGAAGTAAGGTTCCCCACAATGCATGGCATGACACAAATAGTCAAAATGTTCTTACTTAACCCCCTCCACCTACCATGAGTAAATTTAATCAATCCAAAATATATGAAATTATTTATATACTAAATATTATCCATGCAAATATTTCTATCCTTGAATTATCAAAACCATCAACTATATAAAAGGACATCTTATATGTGAGGCATTGTGTGAGACCACTCTTTATTGTAATAAAAAATTGACATACTTCACGTATATCATGAATACATAAAAGGACATAGGAAAAATTATTTCCTTTGACAAGGAAGATTTATCTCTGAAACACATAATAAAAACAAATCTACCATTATTTATTCATGTCCAAGTTTATAGCAAAGCTGTTAAATATGTATCGATTGATAATATGCAACATAACTTTTTTTTATAAAAAATGAGTGTCAATATGGATGCATCAAAGCAGTAAAATAGAATGATAATTTGTAACACACACACACACACACACACACACACACACACACACACACACACACACACACACACACACACACACACACACACACACACACACACACACACACACACACACACACACACACACACACACACACACACACACACACACACACACACACACACACACACATTAAATGGGATGTCAATATAGATGATATTAAAAAAGCAAATCAAAGCATACAAAAAAATTGGTAGAATTCCATATCAAATGCTATTGGAAATATTAATTTGTATTATTACATCACATATATTTTATTATTAATGTGATTATTTTATGATTATTTATATATAGGTTATGGTAAAAAATCAAATCTATAGAATATGGATTATATCGTTACTTATGATAAGGTTTGACTCGATATCATAAAGAATCAATAGCATATGTGTATTATTGTTGTGATTTAATAATAATTAATTAAGTTTTTTTTGGTGTAAAGTTATTATTTACCATCTTTGGTATCAGATCCAATTGTATTTAATATGGTGTGTTTATTAGTAAAGGGGAATCTCTGTGATCTGTTGACCTGATTGATGAAAATCCATATTTGAAAGGATATGTTTTAGCTTTGTGTGTTTTCTCAGTTTAAAAAAGTGAGATTATATATATATATATATATATATATATATATATATATATATATATATATATATATATATATAATCTCACTTTTTTAAACTGAGAAAACACACAAAGCTAAAACATATATATATATATATATATATATATATATATATATATATATATATATATATATATATATATATATATATATATATGTAAAAGATAGATAGATAGAGAGAGAGGGGGGGGAGAGAATTACAACAATCATCATCTATAGATGCTAGTTATGTAACATTGAAAAAAATATTCCATTCATTGTGCCTAACATCTTCAAGAACTTATTTACTATATATTGTTTTGTAATTTACTAATGGGAAGGTGGTTGTCAAAATAATATTAGTTTTTCAAATAAAAGAAAGAGTAAACCATGTCATTTTTATGTCTTATAAGGTAAATAATTATAATAATAAAATAAAAGTTTATAAAAGTTTGTCAAAAGTCTTAAATATGTTTTTAGAAAGTTGAGTCATTTATCAAATGAATTTAGTACAAATAATTTAGTGATATTTTATATTTATTAAGTATTTTTAAGTGATAAGTTTATTTAATGTTGAATTTTTAAATGGTGTATATCTTTAATTAATGTTTTCATTCAGTTCATTATATTTTTAAAAATTATAATTATGAAATAAAATCCAAATAGTTAAAAACTATAGGTTTTATAATATAGTGTGGTTTTTTTGGTTCAATAAATGATTTCATTTAATTAGTCAAGGTAGCGTTTTTTATGTTATTCAAATAAACCATTGCATGTAAAAATTGTGAAAATTAAAAGTTTCCTTCTTGTAATGGATGTATTTGTTGGGATATTATTGGTATATGTTTTTTAATTGATTTCAAGTGGCATTAGTGATGACAAAGTGGTATGTGATGTTAGTGAAATGGAGCATGGTGGCATAGTGTGCTTAGTATAATATGATACTTGCAAGGATGTGCATAGGTGTCATAGGTGGATGTTTTATGGCTGAATTGAGCTTGTTATGATAATTTTTGACTTGTTCCTAATGTTTTATATGCTCAAGGGTCATATTCATGTGGCCTTCATGAGGTTTTTAGGTCAGGTTATGCCTTGTTGGCTTGATCAATCATGGTTACCTATGGGGTTTTGAGCTCTATGGCTTGTATGACATGTTAATGAGATTATTATACTTGGAATATAAGTTTTATACATGTATATGGTGATAATAGGTTAGGTTTATTATATTCAAGAGGTGAAATGTGTTCTGCATGACAACTTGGTTATTGGCCTAGGTGGGCTAGTGAGGCTTTATGAAGGGTTCAACAGTGATTCCAGAGTGGTTAATATTATATCTAAATGTGAAATGATCATAGAGGAGTGTTAAAGTGAATTTACCAATTTAGAGGTTAAAATTTGAAGTAAAAGTCAAAAAAAGGATCCTATGGCTTTAAGATGTGTTAGAAAGGTGTCTAGTGAGCCCGAGAAGGACTTTCTTGTGTTTGTTAGAATTTTCAAGGTCTTCATGGGGATATAGTAATTTTTTATATGTTTTTTAGGGTCCCTAAGAATATTATCCAATCCTTATTTCATATACTAAGGTCCTATCCTTTATGAATGATCATTAAGAAGATAAGCAAGTTTTTGTATTAAAAAACCCTAGTCTTAGACATGATAGAGAAGATCTTGATATTTTGGGATTATAATGGATTGGGTGATAAAATATTATTATTATAGGTTTTATAGGACTCATTTAGGTTTTTGAAAAAGTATTTTTGGTCTATTGATAGTTATGGGTCCCATAAAAAATAGGTTGTTAACAATATTTTTGTTTTTAAAGAAGATTTATGTGAATGACCAGATGATATAATGGATGATTGTTGAATCTCAATAATTTTCCCAAATTTCCATTAAAATTTTAAATAATATTCATCTTTATATGTCAAATTTTTGTAAGGTTAAATTTGACTCGTTGATATGAAAGAAATGGTGTCATAAGTGAGACAAAGTGATCAGAGTGAAAAGAAGAATTAGAAGGCCTAATCAATGAGTAGAAATGGGTCTAAGATATTTGAGGTGTTTTAAGGTATTTATTGCCTCTATAAATTAAATTAGTATTGTTCCTAGTCACTTGGAGATGTTTTAATGGTTGACTCATAGTTGACTATAATGGTTTTGCTAGCAAAAAGAACATATTTTGGATGATTGAGTTTGTTTGTAGAATAGATGGTCAGATCAAGTGTTTATAATTATTATAGAGTGTTTAGGACTCTTTTAATTACTTATACATATATTTTTAATATTTTACTAATATTTATTTAGTCAAATATAGTCACACAATTGGTGTTATGCTTCGTGTGTGAGGTGTTTGTGACATGAGCTCATGGCATGGTTTAGAAAGCTTGTGCAGAGGATCATGACTAATTGGTGGGAATGCATAATTATTCATAAGATATTATAAAGTGATATGGCTGACCATAATAGACAATGATATATATAAAATGTGTTTTATGCCTTTTGGGTGAGTGAAAAAGTTAGACAAGCAAGTGTGTGTGTTGTTATTTGAAGACCTTGTACGAAGGTTTTTTAGGGTCTTGGTGACCAATGTTTGTATTAGTTTGATTATATAAATATTTCATTATAATCATCATAATTTTTTTATTCTATTGATTATTTTTATCATATTTATGAGTACATATTTGAATATAAGTGAAAGATTTGTGAAGGGGTTATTTGCTTGTGTTGAAGAGATAGCTTGGTGTTGGTGACTTGTGTGAAGTTGTAGAATCGAAGAAGAGTGTTCATTTAGGGTTTCTCAATTAGATATAGAAACAATCAGATTTCATGAATTATTCATTGGATAGGTGTTTTTTTGATGCTCAACATCTTAGGTAAGTTGGTGCTTGTCAACTTTAGGGGTTGGTGCTCCTTTTGAAGTGGGTGCTTCACTAAAGCCTCTTGTTTGCTCCATATTTATATGATAGTAGTCCATTTTTGTTTCAAGCTTGAGAGTGGTTTTTCTACCCCATGAGGTTTTCCCACATAAATCTTTGTGTAATGGTTTCAATCAATCTTATTTTTTGATTCATCTATCTTTCATATTGATATGATTGGTTAAGTAGGTTAAAGAATTGGGAATTGGATTGTAATATTTTTTAACCACTAATTCACCCCCATCTCAGTGGTGTGTACCTCCATTAGTATTTTTGGTTAAAACTAATGTGCCACATTCCATTTTAATTTATGGGGTGGGGAGGAAGATGGAAAAAAATTAATTTAATAGAGAAATTTGAGGGTAGATATTTTCACACCTAGTAGTTCAAGACTAAACTTCTATTAATCAATAAGGATTTATGGGATATTTTTAATGAAAGAAGAGAGAGAGCACCCAATATATTTTGATGAAGGAATTAAATTAGTTATCAAGGACCAAAAGGTGATAACTATTGCTGCCTTAAGTTTTTTTTATGATTATTTTCATCATATCAATATATTCAAGCCATCTAATTCCATTTGGGAAACATTGAACAAATTGTTCATATCACAAGTTGGGAGTGTTAATGTGGGATTGAAGAAAAACTTGTTCAAACTCAAGATGGAAGAAGGTGAGATCATAGTGTAACATATTAGTAAGCTTGTTTATTTGTTAAATAAATTAGTTGGTATATATGTTTAATTAATATTTGAAGATGCAAAAGGTGTTTTGTTGAATTTTATGCCAACCAACTCTTCAAATATAGTCTTTAATTTGAATAAAATAAACCCTAGTTGAGAAGAATTGATCTCTTTTATCCTTGATAAATAACATAAAACTAAAAAAAATTGAGTCAAATAAAGATAAAAAGATAATTATTATAAAAAAACCCATTTCATCTTTTAAGTCAGCTTTCCAAAATTTAAGGAAATTTATGTCTCTACTATAAGCAACCTATACTCAATATTTTGAATTATAAACAAAGATGTTAGGATCTACTTGATGAGAAACTAAAGAATAAATTCTTTTTTTCTACAAAAAATACAATACAGGAAAATGATTAGGAAGAATATTCTTCTAACAACAAAGATGAAACTAATTGGCAATAATATTTTCCTAGTAAAAGTGATGAATAATATATATTTTGGTTAGTGTGTAATTGATAATAGGAAAAAAATTGTGTATATATTCACATATGTGATGTGTTAGTGATTACTAAAAATAAAGTAGATGTACATACCACAAGTAGTTTTGTAGAATCTGTTATTGATTAGAATTCTATTGAGACCATTCCCACTATTTATGATGGTTCAATTGATGAATTCCCATAGATTGGTCAATATTTTCCCATATAGGTCAATGAGTTCTTATCCATCAGAGTGTAAAAATTACATGCTCATTTCAATTCTTGAGTGGTGTTACTTTTTCTCATTTTCATACTAAGGGTTTTGTTTGAAATACTCCTTTGTGTTATTACATCATATATATGTTATTATTAATGTCATTATTTATATGTTAATTATGGGAATAAGTCACCCATATATAATATGGATTTTATAGCTACTTGTGATAAGGCTTGACTCTCTATTTTAAGGAGTCACTATCTTATGTGTCTTAGTTTTTTTATTGATAATAAATAATTAAGTTATTTATATAAATCTTAGACTATTTACAAGATATACTTGGGTTAATATCATTGGATGTGGAATTAGGACCCAAAATAGTCCATACTTTATTTCAGTTTATGCCTAATCATCTATATTACACTAATGTGTGAAAATCATGCATAATGGTTATTTTTATACTTAATTATATATGATGATCCTTTTAAATATTATAAAGTTAATAAATCTACTAATAATAATTAATTAAAAAATTTAAATTATTTAATAGTACTACCATCACAACCCATCATATTAGAGTAGATGCATACATATGAGGTGGCTCAAATAAATGACAATGAACTAGTTATGAACATTAATGAAGATACAAATAAATCACCACAAGCTACTATAGAGAAATAAGAGACAATTATATATATCCCTCTTTTGTTCAATTTAGAATATCTTAATTGCATATTCATAGATTGGTATGAGAGTGATGATTATAATGATATGCTATATATAATAAATGATATTTTATGTGACGAAATTTCAATCCTATTGATGTAAATGACAACTTATATTCATTTAACCCTTTTTTAAATGTGTGTGGGTTAAATTGGTAGAATATCCTAATCAAATGGATAAATAAAACTATTTTAGATGAGGTTAATTACATTTATTTAGATAACACAATATACTGAATCTCCAAAAACACTAAATATGGAATGTATAATCCCAATTGATATTATTATAATTGAAACACAAGGAATGGATAATACTTATATTCTATGATAATTTACATGTGTATTTGAGTTTTATATAGATGTAAATAGGCAAGATAATTCTTAATACCCAACCATAAGTTTCTATAAATATTATTTATGGAGGCCTAAAAACTTGCATCAACTTTGGACACTTTCACCAATGCTTATATTTATGGCTTGATGTAATTATATTGTATATAATATTTAATATATTTCAAATTGATTTCATATGTGTTACAATTTTCTATCACCTTTATGTTGATGTAGCTATATTACACATATAGACTCTCTGTGACTATTTATAGCTCAAACCCTAGTTACGCACCTTAAGTTAGGTCACATTACAAAAAAATGGGTTGGTGGGTTCATAAAATTGATTTGGCCTCAAGGAACCCTCCATAAAAAAATGTTTCCTACATATCCAATAGTCCAAGGATAGCCTTAGACATATGTAGTTCTCCCCTAAGTGTGGTCTTGTGTGTGTATAAAGGTGAAATATATTATATAAAAGGGCATGCAATGATCTAGCTTATAAATTGAAAAATACCACTATTAGGTTGTTATTTAAATGATTCAGACCCTTAATGTGAATAATCTTATAGATAATATATAAATAGAGAAGAATAGGGTAGTATAACTCAATTTTGTAATTGATTGATTAAACTTGAATAGGTGCTTTCTTGGTTTTTTTACATGTATGATTGATAATAATGAATGGTATTTTTTTTATATTTATACCCCACCTTTTAAAAATATATCAAATAAGGTTTAGATATAACAAATAGGCCAACCCATAAATTTCAAGATATTTTCAATTTGGATGACTATTGAGGTACAAACAATTGATAAGGAAACTAGACACTAGTGTCGATGTTAGTGTCCATGTGGAAATGCAAGTGTAAGACATGATAAATAATTATTAAAGTTATGTAAATGATAGTGAAGGATATATGTCATATTTTAAAATTTCAAAAATATAGGGTTAGACTATAAGATAAGTAGTCATGCATGTTGAGATGGTAAATGTGAACTTTTTAGTATTCAAAAGGTATATAACTATAAGGTAGATCCCTAACTGGTATTTTTCAAGTGTAAAATATTGAGATAGTATATATAATCATATTTTAGTATCTATGAAATTAATAATTTAAATAAAATAAATGTGTACTTAGGTGTGTAAAACATGCCTTACCTTTGCTTGAACGTTGGAGAATTTTTTAATTGGTGTATGACATGTAAACAAGAGCATGTTAGAATATAAATTCTTGATGGGTTGTTTATAACATCAAATTAGGTAGGATATAATCCCCCCAACCTCTCTTGAAAAGAAAGGAGACAAAATCTACATAGGGTCTACTACTATTAGTTATTGAATTATAAGGTAATTCAGTGGTTGATGTAAAATTGTTTCATTTTCAAAGGGCCTATTTGGAATAAATTTAGATAAATGGTAATGTGAATCATTCATTCATACAATGATATAAAATTAATTTTTCATAAATATACAACTAATTTAATAATTTTTCATTGTATATATGGATTCAAAAATTCATTAACAACAATGACAAGGTTTGCAATCAAGATAAAGCTTGTAAACATGGATTACAACTTTAGATTTATTATACATATTCTAACAGATATAAAAAATAGAAAAACATGAAGGTAAATAGAAAGATATAATTCTATTTTGTATCTATAATAATTATTATTCATTTGACTTGGATGAACTCCATGGAACTAATTTGTTTCCTAGTTATTATGTACATAACCATGAACATAGATGGTGTAAGAGTCTGAAGTATTTAGGTATGATTAAATATGAACAAAATCACCATATAAATTTGTAGATCTTAAACAATAGTTTTCACAACCCTTTAATTGATAGATATTTTCTTGAAAAATAATGTGTGGATCCACCATTGATAGGGGAAGTACATAAAATAATTCACAATAGCATTTATTACAAGAGAAACTAACTAAAAAATATGAAACTACAGAACAAAAATGTCTAGTCTTCTAATCTAATTTATAATACTAATCAACCAACCCTTTGTAATTTGTATTTATAGATTTATATATACTTTCAGAAAATCTCTCCTACCCACCAAGTGGTTATAAACATTAAATAAATGGCCCCAACTAAGGCACAAATTCAATGTGTGCTTATCTTCAAGGTAACAGTGTATCTTTTAAGTACATCCTTTTCCATTAAATATTGGTAACACAACATTATTGAAATACTATATCATTTCAACTTACATAATTCCAAGTAGATCTTAGCCCTTTTAATTAGTTACCATTATATTAAATTTTTGGGAAAGATTTATCTTCCAAATGTGAATACTTCTCTTGGTGGTTGATCAAATGCTTCACCATGGTGATCATATTTACTTAAAGCAATTGTTTCCTTTTATGATCCTCTCTTGTCTAATATTTATTTTCATAGAGTTTGTTTAACTCAATCCACTATTTGTCTTGATTTAGAATCAATTTATACAATTATTTTTTCACTAGATAAGGAGATATTCAATGACTGTATAAATCTGATTGAAATCATAGTCCAATTCTTGGATTTTAATGGCCTAGATGGGAAAGGAAGGCATCAACTTTATATTTTGAATATTTTTATGGAGGTTCATGTATCTTATTTATAAAGGTTACCCCACATATCTAATTCTTGTTACTTGAAAAATACATTATGTCCATGATATGCTAAGATCATATTACGTGTCAAATTCTTGCTAACTAATAGTGTGTTGAGGATCCCAAAGTCTTGAGTTTTATTTAAACTATGGTGTATCAAGATCTTGACAAGTGGAAATATCTTGATCACTCAAATATTTGTATGTTATTACTCATTTTTCCATGTCTTATCTACCCTAGAGTCTTGGTATTATGATATGTGGATTCATATCGGAGACTCACATGACCTCAACCTCCTCTTACTACTCGTACTTGAACCTAGGTGTGGAGTAGTGGGATGATGTCATGTGGAATCATCTCATTCACTCAAAAGATCTAATTCCTACCCACTATGTCTTGATCATCCTGAGGGTTGAGGAAATGGGATTATTCCATGTGGCATCATCCTAGGGACCCAAAGGATGAGAATGTGAGATATTTATCCTAAGTGTTCTAAAGAGGTGAATCCCTAAGATACTGATACATAAAATATTTTGATTGAATATGGGCCTATAAGATATAAAACTAGTAGTTAGTTTTTGAATATGTAAATTAGTCATTTGACTTTAAATTTCTCAATTTTAACTAAAAATAACTACATCTAGAAGTCTAAAAGGAAAAATGAAAAGCTTGTAAAATAAAAATTAGAATAGGATATTTTTGTCAAAGACAATTAATCTATTTAATAAATGAATAATTAAATCCTTAAACCAAAATATAGTCACATTTAGGCCTTTAAAAGAGGAAATAAAATGAAATGAAAATTTTTAATAACATTTACAAGAAGAAACAATCCATGAAACCAAAATTTTCAATGAAATCATTTTGATATAGCACAACTTTTTGACACAAGGTTACCCTATTAATATTGTAAATATTGTAATCCTTTATTGATGCTAACTTTTCTACTATGTATCTTGTTCAAATAAATCATTATTATAAACCCTTCAAGTTATCTAGAATGGACATAGAATCCAAAGAGTTGAAAAATTTTACATAGTTTGATCCAAAAAGAAATCACCCTGGTTCTATGATAGTCTTCATAGGCCAAACAACCCTAAAATTTAAGCACACAAAATAATAATGTGAATGCCAACGTGTCATCCAATTGGTACTTCATACCATGAAACATCTATTTGCTCATTTGGGGCCTAATTTAATTTCTACTTGGGTTCATAACTTTTATGATCATGATAGAATGAGAATTTGACACTTATTAAGATCTCTCTTATATAACACCTTGCCTACAACTTGAAACTATACAAACCATCCTAGATAAGTGATTAAACATGATAATTCCATGTGGAATAACCCTAGTCATCTAAGAAGTCTACTATTGGTTGTAAATATATGGAGAGTCTTGGGGTCATGATGAAGTGAAATCATGCCGCATGGTGTGATCCCATGCATTCATAAGTTTAAAGTACTAGGCTCATAGATATAGAATCCATAATGATGTGAGTAAAAAATATCATGACACATGTCAACATCCTAATTAATGAAGAGATCTATGGCCAATTAAAGAAAATAAGGGAGCCTAGGGAAGTGAATAAATAGGATCAAGACACATACTGATATATATTTCTTAACCATGGGACTAAAAGGATTTACAAAACATGATCAAGTTCTATAGATAACCCAAGAGTGTGAATGATTGACATTTGGCAACTGTAAATGATATTTTGTGATTATGTAGCACTTTAGCCTTGCAAACTTAGAAAATTTAGACCCTAACTATTCCTCTTAGTTATACACATGTCTTGCTTTTGTAAGCCTCACATTTGCTCTATCTTGTGCCCCTTAGAATATATCTTAGTATTACCTACCTTATATTGATGACATAAACATACCATCTTTCCCAAAATTCTTAAAATTTAATTATCTTACATCTCTACAAGTTTCGATCATGTGCCTTCTCTCCTTCTCCCTAGACACTAATGTCCAAGATAGATAGTAGCTTCTACACTACTATCCTTGTGTGACACAAGTGCCTAGTGCCATAAGGTCATCCAATTTTCAAATGAAACATATTAAAATGGTTATCCTAAGTGATTTAATTCAATTTATCTCTTGATAGGATTGGTATTAAGGTAATATCAACCCTCATTTATTCCTCACCTAGGAATACCTAGCAATTAGACCAAAAAAGCGCTCAAGAAGCACTTAAGTTACCAAATCTTTCCTATTCTAAACTTTTATAATATAATTCAAAATAATAGCCTAGATATGGGTCTAAATTATAAATTATATGTCATAAGGTCATATTTTCCAAGTTACAAACTATGTCATTATTGTACTTGCTTTACACCTTGCATGATTCACACACAAGCCAACACATAGGGGATAAATACATGAGTCTAAGGCCCTCTTTTAGAGTATTGGATATGTATCCAACACCATTTGATATAGGGGACATTATGGTTTGACTCAATACTGTGTGTCCACTAACCCATTTTACTTCAAGGTCACATCAAATATGGAAAGCTAAGGTTTTGCTATTTCACTAGAAGTGATAGTTCATGACCTATATTTTAGTATACTAGAGAAAAGGTGAATCCAAATAAAGAAACATCCAAGTGGTCACATATTTTTTGATTATTTATTTTTTATATGAAACTATAATCAATGTAACTATCCCAAACTAATTCAAGTGTCCAGAGAACTAGAAGCACCAAATCTAGAATCTGATAACTGATCCATAACTATCTTCCTATGATCTTCCTACTTGTACTAGATATAAAACTACATTAAAATAAAAAATAAATAAGTAATTTATTTTATGTCATTTGTATATCTATCATAGTTTTAATTTATATTAATAGCCTATCTTAGCATAATAAACTCAACATATGGTACGTCTAAGTTTAGCACATTAATTAACTTGTAGATTTGATATTCACTCTTTTTCCCTATAATTTATATATCCTTAACCATTTTTACCCAAGTATAATTAAAAAATCCAAATTATGGTTAAACATTTGGTGAACCTAATCTTTGAACATCATACCTTTGGCCATCTAGGGTTTTATGATATATTTTCATTTTGTTGATCCCTAATTGATAAATCTTACCGTTATGTTTTCCATGGACACATATTTCAATTATTTTATTCTCTAATACCTTATATTATAAATGGTTTCTATGATATTTATCTTGTCAAAATTGTTAATAAAATTCATGCCCATAATGAGAAATTGTAAAAATGGAAAAAACATATGATATCTATTCATAGGTCCTTTTGTAATGCTATAGATTTGGTATCTAGATGCAAATGTGCATGCTCTCAACATTTTCTCTACCTGAGCCTTAGTCACAGTCCCACACCCATTATTTTCCTAGGTTTTATATTATATTTTGTTATCCATGTTGTTACTACTCATAAATGTAATATTTTTCATGATACACCACCACCTATTAATATACATCAGGTGCCTCCTAATATTATACTTATGATAAAATCTAAGGGATATGACCTTATTGACTAATTGAGCAATACACATGCTAAAATTTCAATACCTGAGCTCCTAAAACAATCTAATGTTTATAAGGACATCTTATATGAGACATTGCATGAAACGACCCTCTTATTTTATAAATATCATGAATGATCTCAAAAATAATGCCAAAATTATTAACTTTGACCCAACTAAATTACCATCCTAATATATAATTGATCAAGAGTTACCTTTGTTCATACAAGTGACAAGATAAAATAAGTGCATCAAAAAGGTGTTCATTGATAATGGATTAGGCCTAAACATTTGTAGTATTAATTTTTTAACCACCATGGCAATTAGCACCAATATGATTCAAAAATTGATTATGCATTTCCAAGGGATTGATAATTCACATAGTCCTCCAATTGGTCAAATTACATTGGATGTGACATTAGGAGCAAAAACTATTTCATTTAATTTTTAGGTAATGTCTCAATCATTACATTAGAACATGTTTTTGGGTCGATCTTGGATAAATTCAAAGTAATTTTTCTTATATACACTTCAAAGGTGTGTAAAATTTATACATTATGGGGATTTATTAATAATTCCCACTAATGATGAACCTTTTAAGTTTTGTAAAATGATATAATCTAAAATCAAAGGCATTACTATAGTAGTACCACCTAAACAATGCATCCCCATTGAGCATATACACACTTATGATATCGTTGAGTCAATTATAATGGATTATCCATCTCCAGATATAAATAATATACCACCTATTGAGGTGTACATATATTTACATCAAGATTAATAACCATTACCATAGTAACCATTAAAACCATAAGAACCTCCTTCATTTTAGCTCCCTATATTGGTTAATATTGAGCATAATGATGGGAATGTTTATAATTACTATGATGGTGATGAGGATGTTACTCATGATATGATAGATAAAAAAATGCATGCACTAAAATTTTATCCACTCGATCACATTCCACATAAATTATTTGAACTCATGGGTCTTGGTACATACATGGTCAATCCACTTATAGAAGAAACAATAATTAATCTAGACAAGGGGAACACAACCATAGAAAATGAGCATGTAAATTATTGTTAATAATTTTACCCCTCTTGGTTAAAATAATTTATCCAACCTTATAAATATCAAATTCAAATATACCATGTGAATAATGTGGAGTCTTTACCAGAAGCTTCACAATTTGCCAAAAGGTAAAATCCTTCCTATATTTTGAATGAAAACTACCTTTTAAAGTGACCAAAGCATGAAGAGTTGAACATTACTGCTAATATTAATGGGATCTATTTCAACCAAATATAATTTGATATGAACAAGTGGGATACAACTTGTGGAACTACATTCCTCAAACACTTTAGATATATTATAGAAGGACTCATGTACTCTTAATTGATGTCAAAATCTCATGGATATATTTCTTTACTTATTACTTGTAGTACACATGTGGTGACCATACCATATGGATACTAGACCAATATCCCCTTTTGAAAATAAATCTTGGACAAAATTGGCTAGATGAATGGCAAGCCAACTTGGATACTACAAATATGTGTTTTACCTTTCTTGATATGGGAACAATATTTGTATACCACATGATGGATATGATTATATACCCACACCATTATCTTTTGAGAAGCCATTTGATAAGTATATTGAATAAGAGGCAATCCATCATTACAGACAACACTTAAATTTTTTTGCAAATAGTCACATACCTTTTGATTATGATGACTTCCTTGATTAGAACTCTTAAAAATTTAAAAATACAACATATATATAATTATATATATATATATATAATTAATAAATTCAACACCTGCATGTTCTATTTGCTCCTTGTCATATATGTGTTAGTTCCATGTTGAGGACTAGAATATAATTTAATCCTAAATATACATACACAAGCATACACAAATACATGATACACTTACAAGTGTTATTCCTTCCTTATACTCATATTACTAAATCATTGGGGACATCCATATTCTATGATCTTGATACACATAGGTTATATGATTGGATTATCACTCTACACTATCATTTTTGAGTTTACATATGTACTTACACATGCATATTATCCATTATTATACATTATACATGGTTCTTGATATGCTATGGAATTGAAATTTTTGATAGTACATTTGATCCATGGGCCACTAAGACATGTTTTTATTGGTTACTTATGATTTTTTCTTTACATACTTCCTTGAGTGTTTTCCCCTACTATTGTTTTGATTTTTTGAGTATTTGAATATGCTTTATTATATGTGTCCCATGAACCTATGTTTTGTATTGTTGGACATTTGAATATGTCATTTATTATTAAATGGAGATTTTAATATGTCATTCCTTGATTTTTTGGTTATTCAACTTTCATGTCCATTCAATTTTGTGATATTTAAACATGCCCCTTATTTTTGGTCTCCTTGGATCATTGCCTTTTGACTTGATTTTGAGTGATCTTGTGTGTGTGTTTGTTTACTTTTTGATCTTGTAATGTTACTATCTAGACATTTTCATGATCTTTATCATGTATCATAGGCATACATGTGATTACATTGGTTATATGTGCTTCAATGATAAATTTACCTATACATATTTCCTTCTATATGCTACATGGTTAAATTTGTAGATTTATAGTTCGCTTACCATTTTTAGATGAGTTAACTACCAGTTAATATTTTTACCTCACCATAAATTGGGGCTCATATTAGTAGGGGCATGTTATGGTGATATGGATTCCACATTTTCACAATTATCAGATTTAGTGGGTGAATGCTTTGGAATCATGTTTTCCATACTCACAATGTATATTATACTTACACCAATTTTTAGATTCATTGGAGGATGTCATGATTACATGGATTCCACACATTCAAAATTTTCATATTTAGTGGGGGCATTATTTGGAAACATATTATCCACACTCATTCAGTATGGTATTTATATCTATTCAAAAATTTAGTGGGGGCATGTTTTGGAAGCATGTTCTCCACACCTACTAAATTTTAAGTATCTCTAATTTATATTGGGGGAAGGTTTTAAAAACATTTACTTCACATTGGTACTTATATCAATTTCATATTTCTCCATGTATAGTTGAGGCATGTTTTTTAAGCATTTCATCCACACTTACATAGTTTTCAAAATTGGCCAAAGTACACAATTATATTATTTTGATATATATTTGTGTTAGAATTATATACATGGTACAATTGTTAAACATAAATTAAGCATGATATAAATCTAATGTGCATATTCTATGTAACATGTGCCTAATATTTCAAAATCCAAATTAAATTCATACTCCAAAACTATTGTACATATTGATACCTCATATAATTTTATGAACTTATAAGATGCAATCTACTTTAGTATTTGGTTTACCTTTTGGTATGGTTGGGATGATTAAATAATTAAATATTTCCAAGTTTTTAGTTTGGATTTGATCACCCAAACTCACTAGGTTATGAGTATCATTAGGTTGCATTGTTGAGTTAATCTCAAATTTTGAGTGGAAACTCACTTTAACTCCAAAGTTAGGGGCATGTTCCTTCAAACCCCCCCCCCCCCCCCCGCTCTCTCTCTCTCTCTCTATATATATATATATATATGCAATTTAAATATTTATCTTAATCTCAATTTTATATCCTTACAATGATACATATTTTTCAAATATAACTTGCCAATAGGCAAGGCAATTACATCAACACATAGGTGTACTCTTAAACCTTGCTATTTCAACTTGTATCTACTTAAAGGACTTTTGACCTAGATTATATGCACTAATTATAAATTGTAACATGATATTGTTTGTAGGTTATTCACCAATAAATAAATCAAATCCAACTCCATCAAAGAACTTAAATTTAACTCAAACAAAGATAAGGTGTGTATATACACCTAGGTACTTATTCCTTTCCTTTAACTAGAAATTTTATTATTAGATTAAAGGGGGGGGGTGTAGATGATATGTTTTGATTATGTATCACCTAGGTATTATACACTTATCAAATTTAGACCCTATTTATTCCTATTATTTATACACATGCCTTGCTTTTACAATCCTTGCAACTACTCTATCTTGTGCTCCTTGGCCTATCTCTTAGTCTAACCAGCCTTATCTGGATTACATAGACATCACATCTTGCCTATAATGCTTAAAATGTACTTATCTTACACCTCTACAAGTTTTCATCTTATGCCTACTCTCCTTATCCTTAGACACTAACATTCAAGATAGACAATAGCATTTTTGTTGTTATCATAGTCCAACATAAATGTCTAGTTCCCTAAATTCAAATAATTTACAAATGAAACATATTATAATGGTTTGAATAAGTTATTTAATATGATTTATATCCTAATAATAGTGGTATAAATAAAATATCAACCCTCATTCATTCCTTACCTATGAATAATTATAAATCAAACTAAAAGAGAACTCAAGTTACAAAAATCTTTCCTATTTTTCCCTATTCTAATATCAATGAAAATAATAACCTAGCTATAGGTTTAAGTACTTAAAGATAATTCATAAGGTCATATTTTCCAAGTTGAAATTTAGGTCACGTTTATACTTATTTTGCACGCATTGCATGATTCAAATATAAGCCAACACATAGGGGAGAACTACATTAGTATGAAGCCCTCTTATAGATTATTGGCTATGTAAGTAGCATCATTTAATATTGGGGATATTATGGGTTAGATTGACATTTTGTACCCACTAACCCATTTTCCCCCAATGTCACATTGAAGATACCAAGCTAGGATTTTGCCATTTCACTAGAAATAATAGTCCATGACCTAGATCTGAATGCAAATGAAGAAAAAAATAGACTCATCTAGGTGGTTACATCCTTTTTAATTAAATATTACGTATAAGACACTACCATTAATATAACTATTCCAAGTTGACACAAGTGTCAATAGATCCAAAGGCACCAAATCTAGAATCTAATGACTAATCAAAAACTATCATCTTTCCTACTTCCCACCTGTACCAAATGCAACACTCTATTAACATCAAAAATAGATAAGTACTTTCTTTTATGTTAATTATATATCTAGAATGGTTATATTTTCCCTTAATATCCTATCTCACCATAATAAATTTAGCATATTATACATCTCATTTAACACATTAATTGGCCTATTATAGATATGCTATTCACCCTTATGAACTATCATTTATATATCCTTAACCATTTTTACCCAATTAGGATTATAAAATACAAATTAGGGTTAAATAGTAATGCCTCACTTTCCCAAGAACTTGAAGGAAGACAAGGGACTGTTAACTTGTGGGGAAACTAAAGAATTGTTAGATTTCAAATTCAAGCCTTGAGTAAAAATGACTAAGGTAAAACAAAAGGAAATAACAATATACATAAAAATAGTCTTTTGCCTTAGAATAAAACTAAAATTAGTCCATTATTTAAAATTTACAAAGACTTAAATTAAAACTTGAACAATAATCAGTCATTATACTTTGACAAAGGGAAAATATGCACTAGATTACTAGAAAAAAGACCATGAAAACATTGAAATGATGAGATAATATGCCTGAATGCAAGATAAAATTTCCCATAAAAATGAAATGTTTAAATATATTCAAAATATTGATCAAAACATATCAAGAATTATTAAATTTATACAAACACAAATAACTATATCAATGAAGCCTCAATTATAAAATCTTTAGACCTAGTGCCTATAATAGACATTTTAAGTTCAAACTTAGTTCAAATTCAATATAATATCAAATATATAACTTGTTAAAGACCTATTTTAATATGACGATGAAAAATATTAACCCAAAATTATTAGACCAGAAGACTAGACTCATTATAAAAAGAGGTTGCATGATTTCTCGAGGTGAAACTAGGGGGTGTTATGTAAGCAACAATAAATGATGACTCTACCAAAAAATACTCCTAAGTATTTTTAAATAAATAAATAGTTTTATTAACCTATAATATATATCTTAATGCAATGTATAAAACATTAAAATATTCATGAGCATATAAGAAGGGAATGGCTATAGAACAAGATTAGATATTCACATTGACCAGTGCATGCAAATGCATTCATTCTATTTTATATAATTTGTAGGGATAAATTTATATATCTAAGACCATTAAGCTAGTGAATTTTACCTTAGGACAAATACCTATACATTACTATGTTGCTAGCAAGGCATCTATATCCTCGATAGAGTTATCTTTAATCTCATTGAAAGCTTTGATCCACTATTGGCCATGCATACATATCTCTAGTGGAGATTACTTGAATCACTCAAAAATTGTTTATTTTGGATAATATATTTTCATTTATTTTATTCTTTTTTATTTTTATTTTTTTTATTATGTTAATTTTGGGTTGATGACCACCATGTCAAATGTGAGGTGAAATTATATATTTTTCACTTTAGATCTTGGTTGTAACAATTTCATTCAAGAAAACCTAGAAATAAATTTAAGTGTATTTTGTGTAAGGTTTCAAGAGAATATCTTTTAGAAGTCAAAAAATTTACCCTAACTCATCAAAACATGAATAGATCTAGCATATGCAATAGTCCAAGTCTTTGAGACAAATTCATAAGTAGAATCTTACATAACAAAATAGGCATAATATTTAAGACACAAAATGTTATTGAGGTTTCTTATTAACATATGGAAATGAGTGTTAAAAATATTTATTAGTTCATTTTGTTCTTTATGAGATGCACCAAAATAATGATATAGATGGCAAAATCAATAGTTATCCTAAAGTGAATTACAAACACAATTACTAAATCATTCTAAGAGGTGATGGATCCATCTGGTAGGCCAAGATACCAACCATAGGTAGCCTCATCTAAGGAATAAGGGAATAAGAGGTAATCCAAATACTCATGTTTGACTTTACTTCTTATGATGGCATCTTTGAAATCTTTAATGTGCTCTTTAGCAGTCCTAATCCAAACTTGCACATATTTTAAATAGAACTTTTCAAGATTATTTGGCAAATCATGAGTAACTCCTAGAATGTTCACAGGGAAATTACTTCCAACAATCCAAGGAGCATAAATTGGTGGGTTTATAGTGGTAATAAAAGGATTGAAAAAGGAAAAGATAGCCTTAGGATAACTATTAGTCGAATGAGTATATCTATTCTTTGATTTCCCTTTGCTAGATATAGTTTTTCTATTCTCAGTGATGTATAACAATTCAAAGTCACCCTCAGTATAGTTTAACCTAGTGATAATATTTATATTTTGAATCTTTTAAAATTTAAATGTATAAGTGTGGGTAATGTCTCACTAATGATAACAATAAAACCTTAGTTTCAAACAATAACTGGTCATATATCCTAGAAGTGTTCAAGATCAAAATCTCCTTTTAACACCAATATATTGATTGGTTTATTATCACACCCACTCATGTAGGATGGAATCCACCAAACCTATCCTAAAAGGATTAAAAATATCCCAAAGGTATAATACTTCCAAGTCTTGGATTGCATGATAACTCAGTGGTTGATGTAAAATTATTCCATTTCAAAGGGCTTGTTAAGAATAAATTTAGGTAAATGGTCATGTGGATCAATCACTCATACAATAAAAAAAAATTAATTTGTCATGAAGATACAATTTATTTAATAATTTTTTATTATATACATGGATTAAATAATGTAATAACAATAATGCAAAGGTTTGTAATTAAGATAAATCTTGTAAAAATGGATTACGACTTCAAATCTATTATACCTACTTTAACATATATTTAAAAAATAGCAAAAAATAAGAGTAAAGAGAAAGATGTAAACCAATTTTATATCTAGAACTATTTTGATTCATTTGACTTAGATGAACTCCATAGAACCAATATGTTCCTTGGTTAGTATGCACACAACTATGAATGCAGATGATGTAGGAGTCTGAAGTATTCAAATATGAATAAATTGGAGAAAAGCACCATATACATGCATATATATTAAATAATATGATTCAAAACCATTCAATTGATATATAACTGATTGAAAAATAGTGTTTAGATACACTATAGTTATGGTAAGTACATAAAAATGTTTCACAACAATATTTCTTACAAGAAAAAATAACTAGGAAAATAGGAAATTATAGAACAAAAGTGTTTGGCCTTCCACTATAATTTCCAAAACTAATAAACCAACCCTTTCTAAGTCTTATTGATTTATTTATATATACTTTCAACAATCTCACTCACCCACTAGGTGGTTACAAACATAAAATAAATGCCCCTAACTAAGGCACAAATTCATTGTGTGTTTATCTTTAAGGTAACAATATCTCTTTTATGTACATCATTTTCCATTAAATATTGGTAACACAGAAGTATTAGACTAATGCATCATTTCAACTCACATAGGTCCAAGTGAATCTTAATCATTTTTATTGGTTACCATTGTATTAAATGTATAGGAAAGTTTTATCTTCCAACTGTGAATACTTCTCTTGATAATTGATCAAATGCTTAATTGTTGTGATCATTATTGATGAAGGAAATTTTGTCCTTTTGTGATCCTTACTTGTCTAATATTAATTTTCATGAAAATTATTTGACTCAATACATTATATATCCTACATTGGAATTTGTTTCCACAATCCTTTTTACACCACATAATTCTATTCAATGACTACGCAAATCTTATTGGACTCATAATCTAATTTCCAAATTTTGATGGCTTAAATGGGAAAGGTAGGTATCAAATTTATCTTTTGATTTTGTTTATGGAGGTCCATGTATATTCATTAGAAATGTCACATCATGTGTCTAGTTCTTGTTGCTCAAAAAAACTATCATTTATATGATATGTTAAGATCCTTCTATGTTTCACCTTCTCACTAACTCACAATGTGTTGAGAGACCTAAGGTCTTGAATTGTATTTATACAATGGTGTAGCGATATCTTTAAAATGGGAAGTATCACACTCACTCAGAGATCTACATATCCTTGTTCATTATTCCATGTCTTATCTTCCCTAGAGTCTTGAGATAATGCCATATGGCATCATCTTGGATAATCAATTGATCTTGGCCTTTTCATCTTACTTTTGTTTGAACTTGGGTGTGGAGAAGTATAATGATTCCACATGGAATCATCCAATTCACCTAGAGAATATGCTTCTTTCCCATTTGTCCCAATCATCTCAAGGGACCAAGGAAATGGGATTATACCACATGGCATCATCCTTGGGACTTGGAGGGTTCAAAGGTAAGCTATTTATCCTAAGTGTTCTCAAGAAGTTAATCCAAGATATCTTGATAGGTGGTGGCTTCTAGTTGAATCTAGGACTATAAGACAAAAAACTAGCTATTAGTTTTCAAATATGTAAATTATTCGATTCTTTTAAATTCCTCAATTTTAAATAAATATATCAATGTCCATAATTCCAAGGAAAAATTAAAAAATTGTATAATTAATAATTAAAATATGATATTTTCATCAAAGAAATTAATCTATTTAATAAATGAATAATTAAATCTTTAGGCCAAAACATAGTCACTTTCAAACCTTTAAAAGAGGAAATGAAATGAAATGACAAAAACTAATAACATCTTCAAGACCAAAAATTACATTGAACCAAAATTTGAAATTAAATCATTTCAAGATAACACAACTTTTTGACATAGGGTTTACTTACTAATATTTTAGAGATTTTAATCCTTTCTTGATGTTAACTTTTCTATAATAGATCTTGATCAAAAAACACATTGTTCTTTTTACCCTTTAATCTATCTAGAATGGACCCATAATCCAAATACTTGAATGAATTCACATAGTTTGATCAAAAATGAAAGCATCCTAGTTTTATGATAATTTTGATAAGCCAAATGAACTTTAAATTTAATCACATGAACTGCTAGTGTGGATGTTCATGTGTCATCTAATTGGTATTTCATGCCACATGGTATCCATTCACTTTTCTAAGGTATAACTTAGTGTCTAATTGGGATAATGACTTATATGATTATTATTGAATGAGGTATTGACATTTATCAATACCTTTCTCATCTAGGACTTCACCTAAGATATGCAAGCATAAGGACCATCATAGAGAAGCAAGTAAATATTAGTTACATGGCATGATCCTAGGTATTCAAGAGGTATAATATTAGTTTTAAATATACAAAGATTATTGGATTCATGATGAATTAGTATCATCCCATTTATCATGATCATATGGACTCAAAAGGTTGAAGGGACAGGATTGTAGATGTAGAATCCACCATGAAGTGAGTAACTAGGATTCTGACACTTGTCTACATCTTAGTTGCTTGGGAGGTTTATGGTCATTAGAAGAAAATAATGGGTATTTTAGAAGTGAGGAATAAATATCGATAAAATTTTCAATTTCTCTCTTACTCAAGGGACCAAAATGCTTTATATAAAATGATCATGTCCTAAAAATAACCTGATGGAGCAAGTGATCAACACTGTGTAGCTCCTTACTTGCTTGAGAACTCACAAGAAGATAAGTGACCATTAATGTATGGGGAAACTAAAGAATCATTATATTTCAAATTCAAATATTGATAAAAAATTACTAAGTCAAAACAAAAGGAAATACAAAAGGAAACAAGCCTGTACAAAACAAACAATCTTATCTTTAATTAAAATCAAAACTAGTCCATTATTTAAAAGAGACTAAGACTTGAATTGAAACCATAACACTACTAAATCATTATACTTGGAGAAAGGGGTAAATATGGGCTAGATTACTAGAAAAAATACCATAAAACCCTTGAAATAATTAAATAATTTGTCTAAATGAAAGCTGAAATGGCCCATAAAATAGAAGGTTTAAATGAATTTTAAAACATTGATCAAAATGGATCAAGATTTATTGAATTTATGCAAACTCAAATAATTTTATCAATGAAGCCTCAACTATAAAATATGTATACCAAGTGCCTATGATAAAATTTTTAAGTTATGACTCAATTCAAAGTCAATATAATATCAATTCTATAACTTGTCAATGACAACTTTTAATGAGACAATGAATAAAACAAACCCAAAATTATTAGACCAAAATACCAAACTCCTTATAAAAATAGGTTAAATGATTTATCAAGGTTAAATTAGGGCATTTATGTAAGCAACAACATAAATCAGTTCATGCAATATGAAATTAAATAATTTAAATTCTTGAAAAATATATAGAGCAAGGAAGGAGTACACTTATTTGTCAATGCAACCATGTTTCCACTTGGTAATTTTCTTTGGTAAATGTGCTTCCTTATAAATAATTTGAGATAAAAAGTTTTATAATAAAACCTTATATTTTTTTAAGGGTAAAATTTGGAGAGTAATTATTCCCTTAATCTGGTGTAAGGGTGAGTTGTGACATGACCATTGAGATTATTAACTCTTAATTGCACAACTCAAATGAAAGTTTAATAAATCTAAGTTAAGTGGTATACCCAACTCAATGTTCAAAATGGAAGTATTGATAATGACATTGAGGGCATATAATCTCATTAATAATACTAAAATAATCCAAATCCTATAGACAATAAATGCTCAAAACATTATTTCTTGGTAAAAATGATGTTTCTTGGTAAAATGGTGTTTCATGGTAATTTTTTTTAATTTTTTAATGAAATTTGAATGGAATACACACCTCTAATGATTCTCAAGATGAAGTATCTATAAAAATGTAATATTCACTCTATAAACATGTATAGTATTTATCATAAATCTAAGAAATTTTATCCCAAAATATGTAAAATTCAGTGACAAGTGTATAAGATTCTAACCCAAGTATATCTCTGAATCATATAAACTATGTCAAATTATGCCAAATATGTATGTGTGGAATCAAGTATCTATGACATTCCCCCACTAATATTCCCCCCGATCTTTAGGGTAGGGGAATGTAATCTAGTAGTCACCTTAATTTAAAAGGATAAGATAACTATATTATCAATGTATGACTCATGTAACATATAGGAGTAGCATGTCTAAGTAGATATATCAATGAAGCTTATATTATATGATCATGAAAATCCATAATATTCATGATACATATCATGAAAAAATCTAGATAGTAATAATACAATATCAATAGACAATCAAGTGCACACACAAATAGCACTCAATGTCAAACAAAAAGGGGTATAGGGAGACTACACATAAGGGCATGTTTAAATGTCGCACACTCAAAGGGGGGACATATTCAAATGTCCACACATAAAGAAATAATAATCAATGTCACAAGGGCATATAAGTAAGTACCATATTTAAATGTCCCAAAATCAAGATAATAACAATAAATAAGTACACTCAAGGAAGTGATAATGTGAATAATGAAGTATAATCAACCAACATAAGCATATCATACTAGTCCTTGCATATATGTGCTAGAAAAAATGTCAATTAACATAGCATATTAAGTACATGGTGTAAGATTTAAATGTGATTATAGGTATGTGTAAGTATTAGTATATAAGCTCAACATGGTAATCTAAAAGTGATCATAAAATAATATAGCATGTTTCAACCATGATCAAGGAAGCAAATGCCCCCAGTTTAGTATGTCACATGGGAAGAGGAAAGTTATAACATCTCTATGTTCAAGTATCATGGTATAATGTATGAATGTGTCACACTCAAGTATGACATGAAACAAATGTGTGTATATAAAATAAATTATATGTTATCTACTAACATAAAATAAAAAACATTGATGCCAAGGACCTAGTAAACATGTGTATGCTTAAAAAAAATTATATATTTTTCATCTATTTGAATCATTTTGTATTTTCATATAATATTTGATTTTTGGGGATTTTTTTATTATTTAGAAGGGAAAAAATATCTAACTTATATTCCCATCTAAGGGATGCTCATAGGAATCTCCAAACTCATAATATAGTATATAAACTTGGTGAGATTTATAAAAGGCATGAATAGGTGTCATATTTAGAATTTTATAATATGTGGTACTCTATGTATGTATCATAAGACTATGTTTTTATGAATAGGTAATATAAGGAGTAGAGGTTCTTGTAACCCATTGATTAGTGCTATGTGGTTTTTTCAATGTAACAAAAATTAGAATATGTTTATTTTCTCTTAGCAACTAGATGGATCATGTAGATGTAGATGAAAATTCTATAGAGTCTATTAGATATCTTTAGTGTAACAATCTCTCAAGTATCAATCACCTAGGAAAGGGTATTTTATTTTTATTACACCTTCATGTATGATTAACCTTATTAATTTTTATAATTAATTATCTTGGAATAAAATTCTCTTTTTCAATTGGATGTTTGTATGATATTTCAGCAATTGTAATTAACCTATTAGTATGAATTTATTTGTTACATCTATGTACTAAAAAAGGTAATCCATAGATATTATGTATCCAAAGTCATTACAATAACATATCAAAGACTCTCGTGTATGTTATAACATAAAATTTAGTGACCACATGTGTTAGACCAACTTGTAAAGTAAATTAATCTCACCAATAACATGTTGTGATGTCCCATTGAATTCTTTGATAATTTTACTCAAAGGTTATAAATCATCATGTGTATATCTTAAATGTATGAGTAATGCCATAGTACATATGTTGCTACTAGCTCCATTATTAATCATAACACTGTGTATAATTTGATGCTAAAGGTATGCTCTAATAAACAATGAGTGAAGATCTAAATCATCATCCATAATTTCACTCTCATTAAATATAATAGAAGGTCTTTGAACCATAGGAGGTAGCGTGTGTAAATGTGCCAATAATGCCATCTAATGGGAATTTATAATGTGGTGTATAATTATGTGAATTATATGCCATTTTTTCTTCTAGATCTTTCTTAGAATGATCTCGTAATGGATTGTTAAATATCTTCTAGTTTTGATGGTCACTCAGTTATGATCCTGAATCCTTTGAGGATCATCAAAATTAATATGTTTATTATCAATAATATATTTAATCTTATGTTTTAATAAATAACATCTATTTGTATAATATGAAACCTTGGTGAGAGTCACAATATGTATAAATACCAAATCCTTTTGGTATAGGTCAACTCGTATTAACCTCTATATGAGGAGGGAGAGATATGAGATTACACTCCACAAGTTTATTAATTAACAAATATATAGACTTAGGTAATTTTTTAAATTATATCTTAGGTGCATTGGATAACATGGGACACTTATGTTGTTATGAAACTAAATTAACCATTGTGGTTACCTCCTTTTTAGGTTATGTAAGTTTTAACATGAATCTTGGTCTGATATGAAACTTGGCAGTAGATGTAGTCAGTGTGTTTACTACATACTTATTTTTCAATGAAATAAGTTTCATTTCATGATCTCAAACAATATGGGATAAGTCAAAAAATAATTTAAACTTCTTGAAGATAATGAAATAATGTAATAGTATAGGTAAACTTTACTTAAAGATGTATTGAATCTCTTTATTTACCATAATATTTATCATTTTAGCCAACATTTTTTTGTACCTAGAAATATATGCATTAATAGGTTCATTGGTTCCTTGTTTGATCTTAACAAGTTATGCATATAACATATTTTTAGTGATGTTTATAGAGAAATGTGCTAGAAATTAATCTACTAGAGGTCTGAATACTTTCATTAGTTAAAGTGGTAAGCCATAGAACCATCTCAAAGCATAGTCTTTTAGACTCCTTGGAAATAATTTGGTCAAAAGTTTATCATTTGAATGATAATTAAGGCATGTTGCATACAAATAACATAGATGTTGTTTAGGCTCACCCTTGCAATATAAAATGTGAACTTGGGTGCAACAAAACAAGTTATAAAAGGGTAAAAATATATCTCAGGTGCAAGATGATTATGTAATACATCTTGTGAATTAACAACATAAGTTGATTTCAAATAATTTTGTTCAATGTCGATAAGATAATAAATGATCCTAAATTTTTTATTGATTTTGTGTTAGAACATAATCCTAAACCATGCAATGACATTTGTCATGATCCTCTCATACCAATATTTAAAATATTTTAACAATTGTAAATCATGAGTGATCTTTGTTAAACCATGACTATTCCTAATAGTTATATTATATCCATGATGCATGATATTGGTGACCTCCAAAATCAAGTTCTTGATCTCACTTTAAAAACTCGATCATGTTGTGTGAATATCAAATATAATGCTATCATAGGACAACCCCTTACATGAGCTCCATATGAACATCCATATCCAAAATATTTTACTATGCCTATGCTACCCTTGTTTGATGGTCATCAAGACCCTTGTACTTATTAACTCAATATACACTTTATTTTTGAGAATGAGGCAATGATGGATGTCTCTTATTAAAATATATCTATATAAGTATAACAAGGGATTATTTATATTAGTTGTATATCTTACCTAGTGGCTCTTTACCTGACTTAAATATGTTAGGATATACATTCTTATCATATTATCAAAAACACATGGTACCTAATTTCACATTAAAATTCCTAAAGGTTTGCAATAAGGTCATGATCAACTTATCGAAGATTACATTTTATGATTCAAAAATGTTTTATATTCATAAAATTATTAACCCTTAGATTTGGAAAATAAATTCATATTTTGTATGGGTCTCTTATCTCCACTCAAATAAAGAGCCAAGAATAAAATTTATTTATCTTTTGATAAATCATACATGGGCATGCTAAATTATGCATGTGATCTCAGTTTAAAAACACAAATGGATAATAAGTTAAGGCCTTATTCACATAAGAAGTATGTTACCAATAAAATAATGAAATTAGATTTAAATTAAAAAATAAAGAGTCTAATTGAAGTTTCTCATAATATGGATGAATCAACCACAATAGTTGAAATCAAGGAAGGTCAAGTTAAGGTTATACATAATTGGAAAGAATTAATTTACAAATCACCATCTAATGTAGATAAATATAATTTATATAATAATTAACCACTCTTAGTTTTAAATATTTAAAGATCGACCACATGATATTCTATGTGCATTATGTTATCACTTGCATAACACACCCCACTCTCAACTAAAGATGGGTACCCTTTTTTGTTTAACCTTTATCCCTTGGGAATTTTTGGTGGTTTGGTTATTTGGGCCCTTTATTTAATTTTCTTAAATGTAAAGAATCTTGACCTTTTAAAATCATATTTTAAAAAATAATTGAAAAATCCCATTTTGAGGAAAATATGACTTTGTTAGAGTCTTATATAGACTTTTTTAAATCAATATAGCCCATCTCTACTTCAGTTCAGTGAGAATTGGCTAAATGCTTATAATTGTTTCAAATTTCAACTTAGTCATTGTCAGTAAATAGACTTAATCTAGCAATGTTATTCTTAAAAAGGGCAACTTTATTCCATTGAATTAACCCTCGTTGTGGTTTGTTTGTGCTTTAATATTCTCTAAATTGGTTAAGTGTTTGATTATGTTTAATTTTTACCTTAGTCTATTTTATAAAGTGGGTTGAAATCTGATTTGAATTTATTTAAAATGAATTTCTCTTCACTAAGTTTATTTTCCTTATTGATTTTATTTTTAAAAATTAGCCATTTTGATTTAAATTATTTAGATCTTAGATTTAAAATTAGAATTGTTGATTATGTTCCTTTGCTTTGTTTCTTGTAGGTGCCCACTTTGTTTTCCAGAGCCACATTGTGATCTTTCATAGCTCTTGATGGCCCTAACCCATTCTCAACAGCCTATTTTTATTTGGCCAATTATTCAAAAAGTTCTTAGATCGACATGGCATCTTTTTACTTTTATATGGAACAACTTAAAAATACCTAAGAGCCTCTAACTCTCTAGATCATTAGGATGTTTCCAAGTGGCACATTCCTAATGACCTGTTACCCCAAGTGAATATGTAGACAACAAAATCTTCCAAGTAATTAGGGGGTCAAGATGATGCCAAGTGGCATAATCCCAGTGACCCACTACCCTAGGTGATCCATATATTATTGAAACACATCACATCCCTAGGTGAATGGGATTATGCCACATGGTGAAATCTCACTTCACCATGGCCAAAAGATCATTAATGTATATAAAGACCTAACCAAGTAGTGAAAGAACATAGAGTATCTAGATGGCATGACCTATAGATAGAGGACATGATGTCAATGATGTCATTAAAACACTAGCTTAAATTTCACAACCCATCTAGCCATCAAAACTATCTAAGGCTATAAATCATTATTCTTAAGTTTGAGAGCGTAGGTCAAAAATAATTAGTTTCTCACCAACACAATAGATGGATGAATTAAATGTAGGACTCAATGTGAAAATAGATAAACACATTAATCATGGTGTGGTAAGCACATTTTGGTTATGTCAAGGATGTAATATAAAATAATGTCATCTTAAAAAAGCATGAGGATTTGGTTCCAATTGTAAAGATCATGGCATATTTTTAATCTATCAAATGCAAAATCGAAGTGCCAATATTTAGAAGTGGAATTAAACACATAAAAAAAAAGTTAGCTATCAATGGAGAAAGTTTAGGATATATGTCACTCATAACTGGAAGAGATGGCCAAATCTAGTGTGAATTAAACTATTGACACTTATGAAGAGCATGGCATGCACAATTTGGAGAAGGAAAAAAGGCCCTAAGGATAAATCCACTATAAACAAGAGATTTTTCTATTATAAGGATGTGTATGGACACGTCTAAATGGCAGTTCCAAGGCATTTTTAACCACTTCTAGCTGTATTTAGCCAATGGAATTTAGTTCCATGTTGAAAAATCATGGTGTCTTATATAAGTTCTAAATTGAATTTCTTAATCCACGTTAAATACTTAGCTACTTTTGTGGTTAGACCTTGGCATCCAAAAATTTTGATTTTTATTTGGTCCCTATAAGTATAAGTTTGAAATCCTTTTAAGAGGTTGGCTTTTTATGAATTATAAAAGAGATAGAGAGAACCAAACACTTTCTTTTTATGATTCTTTATAGCTTTGTAGACTAGTTTTGATTCTATACTTTTTTCTAAGTTTTACTATTATTAAGGTGAAGTTTGTAGTTGGATGATTATATGGGCTCTAAACTTTTTTAATCAAAATTGAAAATCTTGATATTTGAATATTGTTAGGATTATGTGTGGACATTTTCCTATGCATATTCTATGGTGGTTATTCCCCTTTATTTATTACAATCTCTCTTCCCTATACTCTTCCACGGTCTTTAGATGGAGTTGTGTTAGGTCTGACTCAACCAAGGATTGGTTTAAAGGAGATTATTTGATTAAGTGTCTCACATATTGATCTTCATTAAAGTGGGCTATCTTTATCTTTACCCTTTATCTTTTACATTTTATTTTAAAAGTGTGTTAGCTTAAGGATTTGGTATCAATGAAAGAAATCTACAATTAAATGTTTATCTAGATTAGTATTTCATGTTTTGTTTATCAACCTTATGGCATTGTTGCAACTATGAATTTGGTAAACTAGTATAGAAATTAGTTTTGCCTTATATATAAAAGTCTAAGAAAGCCTGATTTCTATCTTAGGCCAAACCCTAAAATTATTGTCAAAAAATAATGCAAACTCTTAATGAATGCCTTAATAAAAGTATCATGCACCTTAATTTGTAAAATAAACCCCTTAAAAAGAATAGTCTACATCAACCAACTTAGTGAAGACTAGTATGCCATGACCTAGTATATTTAGACCTTATGGAAATAATTTCTTCATAGGGTCTTCTTCCTTTTATGAGAGGTATATCCTAACAAACCTTGCTTGTTTTTGATGTGCTAAAACATGGTTCAACATATTTGGTGTTAGAAGGAGGGACCCATGAACCATGAGTTGAGTTCATCTCCAAAGTTTGAAGTAAGACATTTTAGAAACCTTTGATTCCACTGAGATAAACCATCTCTTAAGCTATAAAATAGAAGGATAAACACTCAATAATATTCTATTGGGTACAGGCCTAAGTTTTTAGAACTTAATGATCATAGGATACTAAAGCAAAGAAAGAACAAAGGAAAATAAAAGTCTAAGCCCATTTAGTTAGCTAGTAATTCACCAACAATTACAACCAATCCTTTTTTTAATCCATTTGTTATCCCCCAACCTTTACCAATGGCCAATTCTATGGCCTACCTTGGGCAAGGAGGTTATTTCCATGTGGTTATCGTAGTCATAAATCACGATCTGTCCAAAAATATAGACAAGTTTTATCCTAAGTTTATAATTGGAGGCATCCAAATAGCAAAGGGACATATTAAAGCCTTTAAGAATGCACTAATTATAATGCAAGCTCAACATGAGGATTTTACCTACATATTATTTACATACTCCTTAGGAAGAACCATGTATTCTTGGTATGTGTGACTACCTCATGGGTCTATTACTTCTTGCATAGAGTTAGAAATAGTGTTTGTGAACCATTTTAAATGCGCCATTGACCCCATTATCTTATATCACCATTTTGATAACATAAGAAGGGAGCACAATGAGCCAATGAACCTGTTTAATGCTCTATTCCATAATATATTTTAAAGACTTAAATCACCTTACATATTAGTATAAGGTCCTATAATTTAGATATATTTGAGAGCTCTTGCTCCATTGAATTCAATGCTTTTGATAAGAACCCCACCTACACTTGCCACTTTATCCATAGCCTATAAAAAATTAGTGAATATAGAGCACCAAATATTTCTATAAGGGTATAGTGTAATAACATTACCATCCCCAAGATAACCAAGGGCATATAATCAGACCCTATGCTAAATCAAACCATTATGTAAAACACTTTACTCATTGTTGTGTAGACTTATTACCCAGTTAATACTAGATTATTGAGTCTAATAAATATTAATTATCAACATAGGGTACATATGCTTTCAAGGATGTCAACACTCTATATGTATTATTGATCCATAGATTATCTTCATTACTAGTTGTATTACAATGAACTTCTGTTGAATTCACTAGATAGTTATACTATGATTATACTATGAAACTATTATAACAAAAATACTTCACACTTATGAATCACACATGCATCATACTTTATCTAACCAAACTAATAATGAAATCAACTTACACAACACATATAACTAAGGAGGGTTAGGATCTTCACTGAAACTCCTTCCGAGGGGGGCCCTTCTTCATTCAAAACTAAGTTCCAATCCTTCTCCAAGAGATTTACAAAAGCTTCTTATAGAATCAACTTTCTCATTACTCAGATCTATAGCAATTAAAGATTAATATAAAAGATTAAAATATTCAAAATGCAATGACTTATATAATTTTACTATTCTATTATAATCTATCTAACTCCTAATCTGATCTAAGTTCTATCATTAAATATAGAAGGTAGTTTAATATATTTTAACCAAAAACAATAAACTAGGGAAAAATACAAATACTTAGGAACTACCCCAGTCAACCTTCAAGTGGTTAGTAACTGAAGTTACTTGCTTTAGGCCTTCTTGGGTTAAGAACAATGTTTATTATTATTTTATTTTACTTCTTTTTATCTCATTCCCATTGTCTTTGTCTTTCTCATCTTTGCTATCACATCCAAGTTTCCTTTCATGTGGAAATTCTATACAATAGCTATAGTCCTTTTCAATCATTCATTTGGTTCCCAAGATAGTTGGATGTGTCCTTAATATCTGATCACAATAATAGTTTTATTTTATATAGTGGCTATGGGAAACCTAAAGGTGAAAGCCTATAGTTGTTTTGGGTAGTATTTAGTGGCTATGGGAAACCTGTAGGTGGAAGTATATAGCTATTTTGGTCAACCTATAGTGGTTATAGGCATCCTGTAAGTGGAAGACTAGAATTTCTATGAGCAGCCTATAAGTGTTGTGTCTAAAAAAGATTCCTACATCCTTACATTACCCTTCAAATATTTGTTAAATAAAGTTACACAAGTATAATATAATCAAATAAAAATCATCATTATTTAATAACATAACATGTGTGTGTGTGTGTGTGTGTGTGTGTGTGTGTGTGTGTGTGTGTGTGTGTGTGTGTGTGTGTGTGTGTGTGTGTATCAGTGCACATACAAAATCATAAATTCATTCATTATTTTTACGAGTCATGGATGGTTATGGGTATTTAGATAGAAAAAGATATATACTAGGTATGGATGAGGCTATAAAATAGAACAATTAGTGGCCTCATCACACCCCCTACTTAACCTCGTACTCAACCTCAAGCAATCCTTGGCTACATTTTAAAACCATAGAATTTTTTGAAATCTAGGGGCTTAATGCAGCCTAACCCTTCAAGGATATAGAAGCCTTTAGCATCAACAATGTTCTCCCATATTTTCTTCTCATCCTCTTTTTTAGTTGGGACCTTTCCCTCCTAGTTAGGAATTGGGAACCAAAACAAAGGATGTTAAAACATCAATCCCAACCATTTTACCCTTCTCCTCCTAAGAAGCTCAATATACATGTATATCTCTGTATGGCCTCCCTAAGGTTTTGAGGGGAGTAAGGTTCCTTTATTTTTAAAGCATTAGAGATTTCTTCCCATCTGAGAGAACAATAAACAAAAATTTTCTTTCCATCTCATTCCATAAGACTCAAATAATGATTCTAAACTTCTACTTATTTATGTATGACCCATGCTTGTGGAGTACCTGAGTTCATTAAGGAGATCCATTCTTCTATTATAGAATTTGGATTACCTGATTCACCGCTAATCATTAGGGTAGATTTTTTTATCTTTCTTGATAATCCTCCACCTATTTCCTTCTTGTTTTAATAAGGACATATGAATAAAATGAATTTAGTTGGACATCCCCCAAGTATATGTTTAGATTCTAATCTGCATCAGTAGGTACAACATATTGATATATGTAAAACTCACTTAACTATGCTTAGAGATTAGGGTCAACATGTCTATCAACTTCAAATAAATATTTAAGGTCATAAACCATGTAAGACTCATCATTATAGATCTTATCATATCTGAATTTAAGTCATCACCCTTCTAAGTAGACAACATACACCCTATAAGGTGATCTACACTCTATTAACATTTCAATTATTTCATGTATTTTATTAATCTTTCCTTCAGATACTTGATCCTAGTTTAAGTCATTTCTAGTCTTTCTTTTAATTCATCTTATTGTTATTTTATTTCAACATATACCTTAAATCTTTATATCAACTCCTTGTATTAAGTTTCATCATCACCAAATTTTTCCTTAAGAAAATTTAGGAAGTCATTAGTTTATATTGACATGGAAGCTAAAATATCCACGTCAATAACTTCTTCTATTGTAGGTGTTTTTGTAGTAGGCAAAGGTAGAGGAAATATATTGTAGAAAGGTACCAAAGCTAGAACATAATCTTATGCAATTGATTTTGAGGGTATATTAATGCTATTTATGGGCAAGGTAGATGAAGTTGATGTAGGTTCAGCTAATAACCTTTCTCTTTCCATAGATGTTTCTACAAATTCTACTTCCCCTAGAAGTGTTTTTAGGCCTCTCTTACCTTTTAATTTTGTTATTTCACTCCTCAGTCTATATATTTATTTCATAGTTTGTTTCAAGGTTTGAAACTCCTGGTCATGAGGAACTATCTCTTTTTCTACTTCTTCCATATTATTTTATTCAATCAATTCCTCTTCTTATATAGGCTGACATATCATTCTCAACTCTTATTCTATGTATCCAATGTATCTGAGAAGATCCAACTCTTCCTCAGTGACTCTGGATGGCTTGGGTGATTATACTTCTTCTTCCTTGGTAGATTCCTCTTCAATAGGCCATTTTGCAATTTTAAACCCATCAAGGGTCTTTTGAATCCTAGGCTCTTTCTTTCCTTTTTCATCCTCACTGATGTTTATGGGTGAGGAAGTTATAATTGTCTTTTGTTTCTTAATTTCCTGAGATCTCATAGGTGTTGGAAATATTGTCATTGATGTCAAAGGTTTAGCATTATTGGTGATTAAGGCCCCATTGCATTTAATGTTGTTTGTAATAAATATATCTTGGCTAATATGAGTTAATATTTATTTAATATTAATGAATATATTTTTGGTTGCATATGAGACAAAAGAAGGGCCCATGGAGAAGTCAAAGAGCCATGGGATAAAGACAAAATAAGGATGGGATGCATTTTCCCATGAAGAGTCATCTTGGGGAATACCAAGAGTCACTAAGTGAAGACAAAAGAGTAAGGGCACAATTTCTCATGAAGGGACACTTTGAGGAATACGAAGAGTCACCAAAGATAAGGACAAAAGTGGGAAGGACGTTTTTGGTCATGAAGGGTCACCACATGACTTTTCAAAGGCTTGAATATGAAGGGTCATAAAAGATTGGCACCATTTTCCATGAGGATTGAAGGGTCACAAAGGGGGAAGGCCAAAGGTCATTTGGAAAGCTATAAATAAAGGCTTGAGAAGCCATTTGTAATATGAGATATAGAGGTTGATTTGATATTGTAATATCTAGCTTAGAAGAGCAATTGTGAGAGATGAATATGATTTGTATTTATTATACCTAGATTAGAAGAGCAAAGGTGAGAGAGAGGAAGGAGATTTTGTATTGATCTATCATTTGTTGAGATAGCAACATTAAGAGATACGTGTGTGGTATACATAAAGGGGTTGGTGCTCCTATGGTTTGGTGCTCATAAATTTTTGCTGGGTTGGTGCTCGACAAAGGGATTGGTTCTCCTATGGGTTGGTGCTCACGAATAGTAGCTGGGTTGGTGCTCAGAAAAGGGGTTTGAAGCTCCTGTGGGTTGGTGCTCATGAATTGTAGCTGAGGTTGGTACTTAACAAAGGGGTATGGTGCTCTTGTGGGTTTTTTCTCATGAATATACTTGAGATTGTTCCCTGTGGTTTTTTCCCACATTGAGTTTCCACATTATATCTAGTGTCTCTCTCTATCTTGTGTGATGTTTATTGTTTAAGTTTTATTGCATATCTTGAATGTTTGATTAAGTGGAATTTGATAAAGGGAAAGTTTTATAAGATATATAATATATTGATTCACCCCCCTATCAGTATATTCTATGCTTAACAATTGGTATCAGGGCAGGTTCCTTTTTAAAAAGTTTTACAGCTTGAAGGTAAATCGGGAAAGCATGATGGCTAGGTCACAGGAAGGATTTTCTACAAATAAGGCACCTTTGTTTGATGGGATGAATTATGCTTTTTGCAGCATGAGAATGAAGGTTTATTTGATGACCCTTGGATTTGACATATGGAAATTAGTGGTGGAGGAATATGAAGAGCCACAAACATCTATAATTACTCTAGTAGAAAAGAAGACAAGTGAATGTAATGCTAAAGATTTAAATGTTATTTTATGTGGTTTATGTGAATCTGAATTTGTTAAAGTTATGCAATGTAAACCTGCTCATGAAACTTGGTTAATACTTGAGAATATTTAAAAAGGTGATGGAAAAGTTCAACAAGCTAAGTTGCAGACTTTTAGAAGGCATTTTGAAAGTTTGAAGATGGAAGAATAACAAGATATATCAAGTTATCTTTTGCGAGTTGATCAAGTCATAAATTAGATTCAAGGTCTTGGAGAAACATTGGATGAGTCAACAGTGGTGCAAAAGGTTTTGATATCTCTATCAATGAGATATGATGCAAAGGTTTTAGTAATTGAGGAGATGAAGAATTTAGCCAAGCTAAAAATGGATGAGCTTCATGGTATTCTCATGGCATATGAGATGTGGATAGAACAAGATAAACCCTCAAAGAGAGAAGCAGATTTCAAGACATCAAAGAAGGAGAAAGATAAGATTCAAGAATCAAGTGATAGTTTTAGTGATGATGAAGATGACAATGAAGCACTTTTCATTCACAGGCCAAAAAGAATAGGTAAATATCAAGGAAAATTACCTTTTAAATGTTTTAATTGTGGAAAGATTAGACATTTTTCAGCTAGATGCCCATATAAGGTTAATGATGAAGAAGAAGAAAAGCCTACATACAAGAAGAATTTCAAAGGCAAATCCAAGAAGGGATTCAAGAAGAAGAACCTATATTCTAAGGATCCTAGCTCAGTTGAAGATAGTGGAGTCAGTGATTCAAAAGAAGAAGAGATTCTATTCATGTCCATACATGATAATCAAGAAGAAGAAGAGGAGGAAGCTGAAGTAGATATGGTAGGAGAACTCAATTGTGCCCTAGAAGAGTTAAAATCTGTTGAGAAGAAGAATCAAAGATTAAAGCACCAGGTCGAGAAAAATGAACAGGAGTCAAAGGAAATGATTGAATATCTATAAGCACACTTTGAAGAAGCCAAGAAGAATGAAGAAGATCTCAAAGCATAGTTGGAAATAGAAAGAAAAGAATGTCAAAGGTATGTTATTGAAATTGCCTCTTTAAAAGAGGATATTCAGAAAGCAGTCAATGATAAAGTAGTTAGTGATTCAAAATTTGAGGATAGCACTAACATGCTGAATAAGATATTGGAAAGTCAAAAAGCATATTCTGATAAGATAGGGATCAGATTTGAAAAGAAAAAGAGCTATGCTGAAGCTCTTACAAAAGAGGAAATAAAAAGGGGAGAAGAGAAAAATACAAAGGATATTCTAAACAAAGAAGGCTGGAGAGAATAAAGCTACAAAAGGCAATCAGGTCAGAGATATACAAATGGGTCTTATTTTTATGGCTATTATTTTTATTGTAATGTATATGATCACAAGAAATTAGAATGTAGAAAAAGAGCTAAAAATTTCAGCAATAAGGAGAAGAAAAGTCAAGTAGAGTCAAGCAGAATCCATAACTCTTTTGATCCTCTATCAAGCTTTGATGAAGAGACCATAGTATGCTACAAGTGAAACAACTTTAGACACATAGCTCAGTATTGCAGAAGCATATTTGAGTCAATCAAGAAGGATCAGAGTTTCAAAGCTCCATTCATCAGGAAGAAGAATTAGAGTGTCAAAGATATATTCATCGAGAAGAAGGTTCAGACATGTTCATGGCAGAAGAAATAATATGAAGATTCAATGATGGTTCAGACAACACTGCATGTAAGAGGTAAATATCAACCATGGTTAATTGATAGTGGATGTTTGAGGCATATGACAAGAGATAAAAGTAAATTCATATCTCTAAAGAAGATCAATGGTGGTACAGTGAGGTTTGGAGATAAAACCACTGCCAAGATAGCTAGAAAAGGTACTTTGAGTTTGGATTATGGTAGAACTAAGACTAAAATTTTTTTGTATGTAAAAGGTCTTAAGCATAATCTATTGAGTGTTAGTCAAATTTGTGATCAAGGATACACATTAAGGTTTCATGCTGAAGGTTGTGAGATTAGAAGAAAAGATTCAAAAGAGTTGATTGCAGACGCTCAAAGGACAAGGAACAGTGTATATGTATTTTTAGATATCTTCTCATAGGCACGATCAAAGGACACATTCAAAGATCAGTGAGAGGAGTTGGGAGTAATTTCTATTACTTCCTGCCATTGATGTTCAGCATCAAGTGAGGGGGAGCTAAGTGTTAGCTCCAGGTAGGCCCTTTGCCATTGATGTCAAAGGAGGAGAATAATAGGTACAAGTACAGGTGAAAAAAATAGGTATAGGTTGCTACATTATGGGGGAGTTACTGTATGTTTTCAGATGATAGTATGTGCAGGTGACAGGATGTGGCAGTTTTAGGATTGAGGTTGCCATCAATGACAAAGAGGGAGATTGTTGGAAATATTGTCATTGATGTCAAAGGTTTAGCATTATTGGTGATAAAGGCCCCATTTCATTTTATGTTGTTTGTAATAAATATATCTTGGCTAATATGAGTTAATATTTATTTAATATTAATGAATATATTTTTGTTTGCATATGAGACAAAAAAAGGACCCATGGAAAAGTCAAAGATCCATGGGATAAAGACAAAAGAAGGATAGGATGCATTTTCCCATGAAGAGTCATCTTGGGGAATACCAAGAGTCACCAAGTGAAGACAAAAGAGTAAGGGTGCAATTTCTCATGAAGGGACAATTTGAGGAATACGAAGAGTCACCAAACATAAGGAAAAAAGTGGGAAGGACATTTTTGGTCATGAAGGGTCACCACATGAATTTTCAAGGGCTTGAATATGAAGGGTCATACAATATTGGCACCATTTTCCATGAGGATTGAAGGGTCACAAAGGGGGAAGGCCAAAGGTCATTTGGAAAGCTATAAATAAAGGCTTGAGAAGCCATTTGTAATATGAGATATAGAGGTTGATTTGATATTGTAATATCTAGCTTAGAAGAGCAATTGTGAGAGATGAATATGATTTGTATTTGTTATATCTAGCTTAGAAGAGTAAAGATGAGAGAAAGGAAGGAGATGTTGTATTGATCTATCATTTGTTGAGATAGCAACATTGAGAGATAGGTGTGTGGTATACACAAAGGGGTTGGTGCTCTTGTGAGTTGGTGCTCACGAATTGTTGCTGGGTTGGTGTTCAGCAAAGGGGTTGGTGCTCCTATGGGTTTGTGCTCACGAATAGTAGTTGGGTTGGTGCTCAGCAAAGGGGTTTGAAGTTCCTATGGGTTGGTGCTCACAAATTGTAGCTGAGGTTGGTACTCGGTAAAGGGGTATGGTGCTCCTATGGGTTTGTTCTCAGGAATATACTTGAGATTGTACTTCATGGTTTTTTCCCACATTGGGTTTCCATGTTATATCTGGTGTCTCTCTCTATCTTGTGTGATGTTTATTATTTAAGTTTTATTGCATATCTTGAATGTTTGATTAAATGGAATTTGATAAATGGAAAGTTTTATAAGATATATAATATAATGATTCACCCCCCTCTCAGTATATTTTGTGCTTAACAATAGGATGAGGTTTCCTTCTTCTTAATATAAAGGGTTGATTTTCTTCAATTTTCTTCTTCTTTTTAGGAGAGGTGGTTATTGGAACTTGTTCTTCCTATGCAGCAATTAAAATAAGAACGTATTTTTTCCTTAAGGGAGCCATGGTAGAAGAAGCAATATTTGGTGAGGAGACAGTTGGAATAATGGAAGAAGGAATATTCTTCTTAGTTTGTGTGGGTGGAATTTCCTCCTCTATATCATTATGAGGTAGGACTAGTTTAATTCTCCTTCTTCTGCTCATAGCAATTTTAGATGGACCCTTAGTAGATAAAAACTATCTAATAACACTAGTGCCCATATTATCTTATGTAATTTGTTGGGCCTACTCAAGAAAATTTTCCTCATTATATACCTCTTCTTGATGAGGTTCATCATTCCCCAAGGTTAGAAATTATTCCCAACTGAAGTCAAGTCTAACAGTGTTTATTCCATGTTTGGTTATCAACCATATTAGGCAATGATGAGATAGGGATTTATCAATCCCCTTATGGTACTCTTTGGACATCCTTTTTAAAATTTTCCATAGATGATTTGGAACATTAATGTTCCTATCATGCCCTAAGTGACTCAAAACTTTAAATTAGAGAGTATAAATTAGAGAGTACCTTCCTTTATAGGTCATATATCTGATGATGTATGAGGCTATTTCCCTATGGGTTTAGGTAGGTTGAGTCTCTACACACCACCTTTCTTTAGTACTAGCCTTTCATCTACTTGACAAAACTATTGTCTAGCTTCTTGACCATTGGGTTTGTCTTGTCAGTTCTCTCCTATACTTGGCATCCCAATTACTTGGCTTATTAATTATTCAGTAACTGAGAATGTGATGCCATGTACTATAGCTTTCTCTCATGTAAAGGATCCTAAAAATTCTCTAGAAATGGGTTTAAATAAATGCTACAATTTCTCAAAATAAGTGGTCCATCTAACTCTATTAAAGACAACCCAACTAGTTGGGTCTCCTTAGATTTGCCTATGATCTATGGGTTCCCTTCTCACAATTGACCCTCCCATTTTACTAAGTTTAGATTTCTATCAATCCTTTCAAGTGGTAATTGGAAACACACTCTATTTGGCTTCTAAAATTCTACCTATAATAAAGTAGGGTTTATTCAATAATGGTAGTTTGTGGTTGCAGATTGTAGGTTCTAGGTTATGGTGTGATTTGGATTTGTGTGAATAGTTGTACTTGCAAGGGAAAATAATGAAAGTGATTATTTTCCCTATAGGTTATTATGGAATCATTATGGCATCTAATCCCACATGTATGGATCTCGTAGTGTATGGTATTATCACCCATAGCATTCTCCCCCTCCCACATGAGACATCACTTATCCCCAACTGACATGGAATGATTAAGATGGAAGATATAGGTCATGATTAGGAATTCAAACATAGATTGAGACATCATCATGTGGGTTTAAATGTGAGTTGAGAGGTATTAATGAATGACATGTTAATGATTTAATATATTTTTCAATATAATACATTCTATGTTAAAATAATAAATACTTGTCTATGATCAAAATATATAGCATACCTTTTTAATAATTTACCTAAGCTTACATTAAGGATTTGCATGTGAGTGGTTGATGAAATGTAATGATTTTTCTAGTATTTATAACTAGACTGAAATGGGCCCCTTTGAGCAATTAGGAGATCACAAGAACAGGGGTCTTGGAGTTGGATGAGAGATTATTTACCTCCTACCATAAGGTGGTTACTATAAATCTTTGTTATCCAAGTCAGGGGTTGTATGAACATGGAAGAGGGTAGCTAAGAGTGTTATTGATTTTTGATCTTCCTCTATAGGACCCTGTTAATGATTTGTCTCTATGATATCTTACTCCCTATGGATTATGTGACTAGTGAACTTCTCCTTGTTATTTAGGGGTAGATTTGAGCAAGGTTTTGACTTTTCTACTATAATTCTCCTTCACTCCTCCTTTGGATTATCTTGTGTCTTCCATGTTTTTCTCAAAAGTGCATAGCCAAAACCATAGCTTATATTTTGTGAAAAACTATCCTATATGTACTTATAGAGGTATTAGGGTGTACCTATGACAATAAAAAGTGTTGCCTATAGCAACTACAAAGTTATTCCTAGTTGTGTGGAAGGTACCCATAATAGCTATAGAAGATCCCATAGTAACTAAATGAATACCTTCATTGACAAAGGTGCCTATAGCAATGGAAATGGAGGTTCCTAAATCAACCACATAATAGCCCATATTAATTGGAGGAAGATGAATAGTTTTTCTCATAATGATTGTTTATTTTTCATTTTTGTTTTTACCCCAAAATAGCTAGCAAGTTGGTTTTTCATTTAGGCCCATTTTACAGTTCTGGGTAGCCAATAAGCTAGTTTTCTACCTAAATACTACCAAAAACACCCAAAAAGGGTTTTAATTTTTTTAACTCTAACTGTTATCTATAGTAGAATGTTTATTTTGGGTCCTTGCCAAGTTAGCAGTAAGGGTGACTAGTCAAAGACTACGTGAAAGTCTCAATATTCATGCTAGAGGAGGGTTAGGATGTCTTCCTCTCCTTCTTCATATGTGTGTTTGTTGGTTCTCCCTTTATCTATTGAGACATCATGTTGATCTATCACATCATTATACCTATTTTTTAATTGTTTATGTATGTGCTTGGTAAACTCCACCTGAGTGAGTGGGTTTTTGTACAACTTTAGTTTGTGTCCATTGATCAGTAGATGGAATCATACAAGATTAATGGTTTAGATTTGCATTGATCCATTATCATAAACATGTTCAATCTCAAATCGACCAAGCAATCTGGTATAGATTTTTCCCTTGTCATCATTGTATTTTGAATTTTAAAAAAGGGCCCACTATTCTACATTAAATTACCTGGTCTTAATGTACCTATCATGCCATCCAATCTACTAGTGTTTTACAAGTTTATGTTCTATAATGCCTATTGTCTATATTCATCTAAGACATTTAGTTGCATAAAATTTTATTTCTATGCTTTAGATATATCTGTCCCAAGTATTAGTGTTGTCTATAAGGCCTTGTACTCAAATTCAATTGGCAAGACATGTTTCTTGCCATAAACCAACTCATATGGGGTGAAGCATGTAGTAGTTTTCCATGTGATTCTATAAGCCCAAATAGATTCAATAAGTCTAGCCTCCTAATCCTTATGGGACATAATAATAGTATTGGTCAAAATATTTTCTAACTCTTTGTTAGTCACTGCCACCTATCTATTGGACTATGGATGATATGGAGTTGATTTCTTATGCCTAATCTCATATTGTTGGACCAAAGTAGTAATTAAACTAGAAATGAATTGGGGTCATTCATCAGTGACTATTTATCATAGCACACCATATCTTATGAATATTTATTCATAGAGGAAAGCTACCACCTTCTCATCTTTGGTATGATTAAGAGTCTTTACTTCCACCCATTTAGTGACATAGTTAGTACATACAAGATTGTACTCTTTGTTATTATATTTTAGATCAAGAGGTCCTAAAAAGCTGAGGCCCTATTTTTAAAATAGTTCAAGCACCATTTGAGGCTACAAAGGCATCTCATCTAAATGTGTGGGTCTCCCCATACACTAACATCTGTCACAATGAGCAATACATCTTATTACATCTTTATGGAGTGAGGGATAATAATATCTTGTATTCAATATTTTTACTATAGTACGCTTGGATGTAAAGTTCCTTCCATAGGGTTCATCATGGTAGGATTTGAGGATATCTAGAATTTTGTTTTCTCTGAGATATCTTCTAATGATGGAGTCAGGCCTAATATACAAAAGGAATCGAAACAGGCATGAATACCTACCACTTTTTTGAGTCAAAGCTCTTTTTTGTTTAGGGAGGAAGTGATGTAGAAGTAACCATATGGAAAAGTAGTTAGCAATATCAGCATATAAAGGTGTGGTAAGGGTGAGGGAGAACAAGTTCTCATCTAGAAATGAGTCATCCACTATGGTATCTTCTTGAGGGGATTGTAGGTGTGATAAGAAGTTAACCATGACATTGTCCTTACCAGGTTTATCTACAATGGTTAGATAAAATTCTTGTAATAAGAGTAGCCATCTTATCACTCTACCTGGGATAGCTATTTTTTTCATAAGGTACCCAATGGATAGATGGTATATATGAATAAAGACTTGACACCTTATAATGTAGTGATAGAACTTGTTGACAGCATAGACTACTTCCAAGAACTCTTTTCATTGATTATGTAATTTAATTTTACTACCTATAACTTCTTACTTACAAAATATATAGCATAATTGAGTGCTTCCTATTTTTGGCTCAGCATAGCTCCTAGGGTAGTATCTGAAGCATCTATGTGAATCTAGAATGGAAGTTTCCAATTAGGACCATGAAAAATAAGGGTGGTGGTTAGTAACTCCTTTAAATGTTTGAAGGTTGTATCATAGGTATGAGTCTAGATTAATTCAACATCTTTAGTCAAGAGAATGAACAATAGCATTTCTACTTTTCTAAAATTATTGATAAATCTCCCGTAGTAACTAGCATGTCTTAAAAAACTCTTGATATCTTTTTATTTCTGAGGAATAGGGAAGTTTTTTATGATGCTTATTTTTGCAGGGTCAACATTAATTATTTAGTAGATACATGGTGACCTAAGACAATACCTTCTATCATAAACATGTAGTATTTCTTTTAACTTAAAGATATATGGTACTCCTAACAACATTGCAACACTTTCTCTAGGTTCTTCAGGTACTCATCAAAAATTTATCCATAAATAGTGAAGTCATCCATATAGATTTATACACATTCATTGGCCATGTCTACAAAGATACTCAAGACAACCCTCTAAAATGTTGTAGGAGTGTTATACAACCCAAAAGGTAATAAAACATAAATATAAGTACCCCAAAGACAAGTAAATGTGGTCTTCTCCTGGTCCTCAAGAGTAATGTTAATCTAGTTGTAACCACTGAAGCCATGTAGAAAGACAAAATATTTCTTTCTTGCTAGTGTGTTCAACACCTAATTAATGAAGGGTAGAGGAAAATGATCCTTTCTAGTCATTATATTAAGTTCCTTGTAATCTATGCATACATACCATTCTCCATTTTTATTTTGTATAATTACCAATGGTGAAACTCATTCACTATCTAAAATGGGATATATACATCTAGTGGTTAAGAGTTTCTATAATTCTACTTTGACTATTTCTCTAAGAGCTAGATTCATTCTATGTTGTGGTTGTTTGATTGATTGGCACTCTTCTTTGATATATATATGATGTGTGAATTTTTATTAGTTGATTCCTTTCATATCCTCATAATCCCATGCAAAATCACTTTGGTTTGCATGCAACATGATGAATAGGCACTTTTTCTCATTTTATTCCAACTTGTTATTAATAAGCAATGTTTTTCCTAGAGAGATGTTAATTTTTCATGAGAGTGTTTTCATCATTTCTATATTGCTAATAGATCTAGTTTGGATATAGTTATGAGGTAACAACTAGTGGAATATTTTCTATACAGATGCATCAAAATTATCTTCTTTTTTAAGGCTAAAATATAGACACTTAATACATTATAGGTATTTAAGATCTACAGAATGAGTTTGGTAATTATTCTAAATAACATTAGAGAGAATTGTATCTTCTTCTTGGTCAACCAAGGTGCTTGATTGGTCTATGGTGAATATAGGAATCTAGGGAGGCCATTCTACCTCATCTTCTTCAACCCATAATTTATACTTTGGTACCAAGGCTAGTTGTGCTAGGAGATAAAGGACCATCTTCTTAGTGTGGTTGCCATTGGAGATCAACATGTCACCTAATTTGTAGCTAATGAAGGCATCAAATATGGAAAGCCAAGATCATACTAAGATAAGGGGATATCCACCCAAATTAGACTTTCATTTTATCATAATGAAATTTTTAGGATACTCCCAAGAATATACAGTAATGACAATATATTCAATGACTCCTTCTGGTTTGACTAGAGATCTATCAGCCATTTGTAGCATTATAGATGTGGGATGAATATTATTCAACTGTAGCTTTTTCATGATTTCAATTTTCATTGCATTTATTAAATCCTCTAAGTTTATTAATGTATTAGATAATTTTTTATCATGGATCTAGACTATTACTACTGGGTATATTGGATTTAAATATTTCTTTGGCAGGGTGGTTCCTAGCATAATGTTTGTCAGCTGGCCAATCACATGCACTATATTGGGATCCCGCTTTTTCCTTTTAGGTTTAAGTAGACATAAGTCTCTAATATTTTTGGAATATATGGGCACATCCTTGATGGCCTAAAAGAGGGGAATTTTAACATAGAGATTTTTCAGCTATTTCCTGAAATCAAATTTTTGATCAATTACATGGTGTTGAATGGTAAAACATTCTAGAAATGGTGGAGTTATTTCATCAACAACTTTATTTGTTGGCTCAGAGAGTTATTGATATAGTGAAGGTGGGTTAGCATGATATTTTTTATTTTATTGATCTGGATCCATTATCATGGGTGGGTCTGAGGGTGGTAGAATTTTCCCTAAATATAGGTAAACCTCACTAATATTTACCATATATGCTAGTTACTAGATAGGTTTAGTACCAAATGTTGATTATACCAACTTATTTGTAGGATTTTGTATGAGTTGGGTAGGGAGAAGATTAGGCTTAGGTGTAGCTTGTGTATTGGGTATGAAAAAAGGAGGTTATTATTGTTATGGAGGGAATCCTCCCTAATGGTTTTTCCAAATCTGATTGGGTCTCCAAAGCTACTACTACTAGTTTGTGAAGGATGGGCCTTGGGGTGGTTTCCAAGATTATATCCAAGGTAGGGATACATTTTTTGAACACTGTCAAAAGGTGGTGGGGTAGCTTGTCTAAGCTAACTACCAGCTAGAATTAGGAGGTGGACCATTCATCCATAGACTAGTCCAATTGGGAGTAGAATTTGCAAATTATGAATTAAAAGAGGTAGAATTTTCAAAAGGTGGATTTTATCCCATACCTAGATAAGATAGTCATGGAAACTATGGCTTTCTTTGTGAAACATATAAAATATATTGTGCACCTCCTCCTATAATGTAGATCTCTACCATGTTTGGTTCTTTAGTTGTGATGTTAGCTACTTTATCCCTAACCTTGTGACACCTACAATCTATTTTCTTCTTCTTATAATCCAAACAATAGATGGTCAAAGCTTGATCCAAGGCTACTTGATTTTGCCTTAAATATAAGCTATCTAATTAGGTAACCAAGTGACTAATAATATCATATTTCATGTCTTGTAATAGGTTACTAATTTTAAATTTTGATAGATCACTTCCAGCTGCCAGTGGAAGCTTGTTGTCCTTGACTTTGTTTATGGTAGACCTGGAATAATTCTTGCTCAACTCCTTGATGTCTATAAATAGTAGATGGGAGATATCTCCCCCACTCATTAGGTCTAAGGCTTCTAGACATTCTTCTCTAACTCCTTTCAAGAAGATAAGTTTTAGAGGTTCTTACCCTAATGCACTTTGCTTGGATTTATGTAAACTAAACATGAATCGTTCAACATAATCTTCCAAATATTCATCCCCTTATTGAAGCATCTTAAAGATTTCATTTCTTCTATAATTTATTTCTCATCTATATTCCAGATACTTAGCCATAAATTTATTTT